>JARQOC010000003.1:154071470-154223970 GCA_033576535.1 Allobates femoralis
AGGGTCTAGGACACTGTGCAAGGGTCTAGGACGCTGTGCAAGGGTCTAAGACACTGTACATCAGTCTTAGACTGTGCAAGGGTCTCGGAAACTGTGCAAGGGTCTAGGACACTGTGCAAGGGTCTAGGACACTGTGCAAGGGTCTCAGACACTGTACATCAGTCTTAGACTGTGCAAGGGTCTCGGAAACTGTGCAAGGGTCTAGGACACTGTGCAAGGGTCTAGGACACTGTGCAAGGGTCTAGGACACTGTGCAAGGGTCTCGGACACTCTGCAAGGGTCTAGGACACTGTGCAAGGGTCTTGGACACTGTACATCAGTCTTCGACTGTGCAAGGGTCTCGGACACTGTGCAAGGGTCTCGGACACTGGGGAAGGGTCTCGGACACTGTGCAAGGGTCTCAGACACTGTGCAAGGGTCTGGGACTCTGTGCAAGGGTCTGGGACACTGTGCAAGGGTCTGGGACACTGTGCAAGCGTCTGGGACACCGGAGACCAGAATTGTACACAGTATTCTAAGTGTGGTCCAATTAGTGACTTGTGTGGAGGTAAAATTATGTTCAACTTTCAACTTTCCAACTTGATTGCTATGGATGAAACTGCAGTGTTTATGGGCCAAGGGTCACAAACTAAACTTGATTACAAAGGTGCCTACTCGTAGTCGATGTTCCCTCCACTGGTCATGAAAGTGCCCATGTTACTTGTGTTTTGGCAATTTGTCTGGATGGTACTAAAGGAGGAGCAGGGGCCACAAACCGTGGATAATCCACAGGATGGTGGCTAGAACTAGGGCCAGGGGATTTATCGCTGCAGTCACCTGACAAGGCCCGCAGCCATCAGCCTGGGACCCTGTTCACGAAGGCACAGGGCAGGCGAGGTGAGAATTCAGCGCAGGGAAGAGCAACCTGGGAAGGCCCATGAATAGTGTCTTGGCAGAGCGATCCTAATCTCCTGGGGACAAATCTGGCTGCACTTTGGAGGAGCACAGCACCCGACTAGGTAAAATTGCCTGATCAGCAAGTAAAGGTAAAGAACTGCACAAACTGTCTGTGTCTTCTCCTTTTTCGCCCTGGGGCCCTCTTTCTCATCACAGCCCCATCCCTGCTATAGACTTTCCCATGTGCCCTGGGGCTCCGCTCCACCTGTGGGGAGCGATACCATTCAGGCTACCCTACCATCTGCCCCAGCAGTCTGAAACTGCAGTGTCAGCCATCCCTGGTCGAATACCACAAGTGGTGTCACAAACGTATCCCCTGTAAATATCCCCTTTACTGCACGCCCAGGGTCACGGAGCCGGGTCACTGCCACCATCATCTCCCAAAGAACTGACCCGAGTACTTCATAGCCCTGGTGGGCATCGTATGGTGCTTTCACCTTGACAGGTTCACTTTAATCTCTGCATGCCCTATACTCCAGTAGCTGAACAAGCTTACTACTTATACCTACATGGTATACCTGTGAAAATTCAAGTTTTGGTGGTTTAGTCAGACTTTTTTTTCAAAAAGGTCTGTCCAGGACCAAAACTTGACTCAAATCTCATTTAAGATACCGTTACACAGCACAAGGTTGAAACGATATCACTAACGATCTCGGGGGCGCGCTGTCGTTAGGACATCGTTTTGACATTGTTGGTGATCTGTCACACGCATGGATATTGTGGACGACGCACCAATGATCCAGCAAGCAGGTATCATTCGCACAACCCAGCGAACGATACTTGTTCACTGATGTGAATGGGCGAAGCCGTGAATGACATTGTTATCGCGGTGTCACACAGAACGATGCAGCAGATTGGCTGATCGTGGATCGTCTAATTTGAATCTTAGTGTTACACACAATAACGTCCTAACAATGTCGTTTGAACGACTCCAAACCCGTGACGTTTGAGCGATATCGTTAAGGATATCGTGCCGTGTAACGGGGCCTTTAAAGACACTGATTGGCTTTATCTGCGCTCACATACAGTCAGTGATAAGCAAAACACTTCCAGGAGCAGAAGGTCAAGGATTTGTATCATTTTTTCATTTTACAAACACACTATAGTCGATAACTCTGTTTTTACCCCCAGTGCGAGCCAAACATACACTGCAAGCGGCTCACACTGGTATAAGCACCAAACGTACACGAAGGGAATGCCTTGGACATGTAAAGCACCCGAACATCTACTATGAACTAGTTCGCTTATCTCTAATCTTAAGTGCTAAATCACATCTTACACTATCACATAACATAACATAACATAACATTGTCTTATACTCTATACATGAACACAATTCATTACATCACAATATATAAAGTAATGCAAAACACAGCCCACCTTGTTGGTGTCTCCTGAATTTACATAGTGCACGCACTGCGTGCTTTGAGGATTTTTCAGAGCTGGTGCTGAGAGTAGGTCATGTGAATGCAAGTACCCTGTTTCCCCTAAAATATTACTGGGGGGGGAGGGAATATTGCATGGGAATATTGAGGGCTGTAAGGGGATGATGGAGATATTGGGGGCTGCACAGGAATATTGGGGTTCAAGGGGATGATGGACAAATAAGACATCCCTGAAAATTAGACATAGTGCATTTTTTGGAGCAAAAGTAACATAAGAGAGTGTCTTATTTTGGGGGAAACAGGGTATGTCATTTGCAAACATGTGGTCATGTGTTCACTGGATGTGCCTGGCCTTGCTCAGTACAAGTAAATTTAGCAAAGATTGGTATGTTTAGTCAGAATATGGCCTGAAATTGTATACTTGCGGTACCAATGCTAGTACTGGAGAACGCTAACAGAGAGCAATGTGAGGATTCAGAAATCTGAAGTCACATAGACTTTAACCTCAAACCTAGCCAACTCCTTAATGATCAGTATGAAGGTATTATCAATATCAACTTTATATGCTGAAAACTTTTAGTTATGGTCTGGTGTTATTTGTCTGTTGTATTGCAATATTATTACTGTGGTATTATTATTATTCAGTCTTATATAGTAGTAATATTAGAAATATTAATCTTATAGTAATTTGTGATTTCCTCCAGACAGAGTATTATTAGTAATAGATATACCCTCAAGGGCGAAGACCGCATGGGCCTGTGTGCTTTCGAATGTCAGTCGATCCTTGGTTAGAATAATTCCACAGGCTGTAGAATAGTAGTCCAAAAAGTAATATAAAGGATTATTGACTACAACGATGATTGGGTTCTTTAAGTGTAATAGTGAGAGTGCCCCAGACGGTTTTGTCTCAGTTCACAGCTCATGCAACCTTAGTTACATCTAGTACGGAAGGCTGTATGGACCAAAATTTTTAGAAAGGAATGCCTAGCTTTGTCTTTTTTCATTAAATACCAATGTATATTAGCTACTGATTGCAAAAGTGCTAGTGCTCTTTTGATTGTGTACAGTGTAGTATGTGGAGCAAATATTTGTGACGTTTACCTCACTAATGAAAATGTCCAGTGAATTGGCCATCTGTCTTTACAATTTGTTGTGCTTTATGAGTTGAACTGAATGCTGTAAGTTTTAGGATGAATGGGATAATATCCTGAAAATCCCTTCTTAAGTATTCAGATCTTCTTTGTCAGCAAGACTTAAAACTGTCAGTGACACATACAGCAGATAATGCTTTGCTATTGTTTTGCACAATGACCATGGGACCTGCCTTCATACACCTTATATACTCTGTAACAGAAAGGCAACCAAAGCTTCTGTCAGTTCTGCATAAATGACAAACCTTTTCCTACAAGGGACATATGCTTCCAGACAAGAAATGTTTCACTATAGACAAAGGACAAGGGCTCCACCATTGTCATTCTTCAGAGATGGTGGATCTGGAAGGACTCGTATAGATGAGGACAGATTTAGATTTAGTAGACAATCCTCAAGCTATCAATTGAACTCTGAGAATAATTACATTTACTACATCGAAGATGAAGAGGATGATTTAGAGGAGCTAAAATGGGCAGAAAAAGAAGAGAAACGATTGGATGGATGGAGAAAGCAATTCATTTCAACACATGATCGTGGATTCTCTGAAGATTAAGACAACCGCCTGCTTTCACCCTCTTTTTTCAGAAAATCTCGAAATAATTTGCTGCACATCAATGTTGGGGGTACAAGTTATTATATATCCTACATAGTAGCGGCTAGTTATCCCAAAACATGCATAGGTCGCTTGGCTACATACACTGACCGACAGCGTAAACTTGAGCTATGTGATGATTACAATCCTATTGAAGATGTCTATTTCTTTGATGGTGATCCAGCTATATTCCATCATATCTATAACTTCTATCGCACTGGAGTTTTATGGGTAAGGAATGAGTTGTGTCCCCGCAGCTTTCTGGAAGAAATTAATTATTGGGGTGTAAGAGTAAAGAACACCCCCCGCTGCTGTTGCATATCCTTTGAAGAAAGGCAAGATGAACTTTAGCTGTTCATTAAGGTCCAAAGAGAGCTCAGAGCTGAAATGGAAACAGAGGAGAATGAAGAACTTTTTAGAGGCATGCTTTATGGCCCTTTGAGACGGCATATTTGGAATTTGATGGAGAAACCATTCTCTTCATTTACCGCCAAGGCCATGGCAGTGGCATCTAGCTTCTTTGTTCTTATTTCTGTTGCTGCGATGACCCTTAATACAGTTGAAGATATGCAATACAAAAATCCTATTGGGATTGCCAATGGTAGGCCTTACTTGGAGCATGTGGAAACCCTGTGTATCGCATTCTTCACATTGGAGTATGTGCTTCGCATTATTTCAACACCAGATATACAACGCTTTGTGCGTAGTGTTCTTAATGCTGTAGACCTGATAGCAATACTGCCATTGTATTTGCAATTGCTCCTCGAGACATTTTCAGATGAAGACCAAAATGGGAAAAGATCCAGTCATGAACATGAGATAGAAGCTGTAGGACAAGTAGGAAAAGTTGGACAAGTTCTTAGGATCATGAGGCTGATGCGTATATTCCGCATCCTAAAGTTGGCGCGTCATTCCACAGGGCTTAGAGCTTTTGGATTTACGCTTCGTCAATGCTACCAACAAGTGGAATGTCTACTGCTCTTTATTGCCATGGGAATTTTTTCATTTTCTGCCATGGTTTATACTGTTGAACATGATGTCTCAGGCACTAACTTCACCAGTATTCCTCATGGCTGGTGGTGGGCAGCAGTAAGTGTTGTTTTTCTTGTTATATATTAGTTTTTTTTGAGCTTACAATTTTTTACAATGATTCAAACAAATTTATAATACATTTGACATAGATTTTTAAATGCTTGTATAGAACAAGATAGTTTTATAGACATTGACTCTAAATTTGTATAGTCATTAATATCTTAAGATATGTAACTACCAACTTCATAGAATAAGTTAAAAGAAACTTTTATTAGGTTCTTTAAAAGGTCTAAACGGCCAACATGTGAGTAAAAACAAGACAAAACAACAAAGAAAACAAAGTGGATTGCAATGATTGTACGAATCGCTTATTTGTCAATCCCTAATTGTGTTCCTACCTCACAATGGAGGTATTGACACCCTAAGGTTTGTGGTGCCCCCACTCAACGGTGGCTCTCCCTGATTCTGTCTCGAACCGGGAATTACAGGTAAACAGAAGCATATAAATGAAGGGTTCACAATCCAGAGGCTGGATCACTATTCTCACACTCCTTTTCTCTCTGAAAAGCATCTTGTGAAAGTGCAGAAAAACGTTTTATAACTTACTCATTAGTGATGATAATTAGCAGGGGCTATATTCGTTAGCCCCTAGGGCGTGTTCTGAATGTGCCTCTTCGTCATAAGATCGCGCCCTAATGGGCGTGATTTTCTATTCATGTTGTATTCAGCGCCCTCCCTGCTCTGCATGGCGCTGCCTGGGCTGTAATGACGTTAATCGCGCCATTTCCGGTCGGGTGACATCAGTACACCCACTCAACTGTGTGCTGCTTCAAGCAACGCATGCGGCGTGGGTGTACTGACATCACCTGATCCTGGAAATTACGCGATTCGTGTCATTACAGTCCAGGCAGCGCCGTGCAGAGCAGGGAGGGCGCTGAATACAACATGAATAGAAGATCACGCCCATTAGGGCATGATCTTATGACGAAGAGGCACATTCAGAACACGTCCTAGGGGCTAATGAATATAGCCCCTGCTAATTAATATCACTAATGAGTAAGTTATAAAACGTTTTTTTGCACTTTCACAGGATGCTTTTCAGAGAGAAAAGGAGTGTGAGATTAGTGATAGGATGCTGCAGGGACATGTTTTTGAAGCTCAGGTGGCATTTTGGAGGTGACAGGATCCCTTTAACTCATGGTGAAGTCCAAAAAATGGCAGCCCTCCGGGGGATCCATACGAACCAAGATTGCAAAACCACATGGATAATGGAATTTTATCCAGGCTTTACGCGTTTCACTTTGTCTTATTATACAAAGCTCATCAGAAGGCGGAGATGTTGTGTGTGTTTGACTTATCACAATTCTCAATGGGAATAATTGATATATATTGCCTCAGCAAGAATTCACCTAATATGAGTGTTTATCCGGGGATGAGGACACAGTATCCCTGGGTGATAGGTCAAAACTAGACATCCACCACGTTAAACAGACCATGCCAACATGCCCAGGCTTAAATTGATAGGAGAGACCAAGTAAAATACTTGCTTCAGGCTCTGGATAAAAAGCCCTCAGAAGGAACAATAGCTTCAATGGCTATTCATTGGTGGTCAGGGTCCTGGGTGGAGTGTGATGGGTCCTCGGTGGAGTAACCTAATAAAAGTTTCTTTTAACTTATGTAACTACCAACTTCAAAGAATATCTTAAGCCCTTGAACAATTTCTACCTCCTATGATTATCTATTATTTCTACCCTATTCACTAATGTCACAACCAGTGCTATGCATTTAGCTATTACTTCTCCTTTAACTAATGGTTTTATAATCCATTTTACCAGCTGGATAAATTATTTGAACACTACTTAAAATGCTTATATTAATCTTAGGTTAGAAAGTTTTATAAACCCTGTATTGTGAAATCTGGTGACCGATTCTCTTTAAGATTAATAGCTGTCCTATATGTGAAGCACCAGTGTACCATCACTAAATGAAGCAGACTTATGGTGGGGTTACACGTAGCGATATCGTCCCGATATCGCATACAACGGCGCGGGAGCGCGCATTTTGGGAGCACTTTTCCCGATATCGCATCTGTTGTTTACACGCTGCGATATCGGGAAACAACGTCCCTACGATGTGTACGCCCACCAACCCAGCAACGACCATTTAACATGGGAGTTAATGGCTGAGGTGCGAGTACACATCGTAGTTGTGCTGTTACACGCTACGATGCTGCTACAACGGCCTTGCGATATTGGGCGGTTGAATAGCTCGGCTATTCAACCCCGATATCGTTTTGGCATCGTTCCAGCATCGCATTGTACGCTCAAACCGTACAACGCGCAAACGATATCGGCTCCAACTCGCGACCCACGTGACTTTTTGTCGTAGTTGGGTCGGAGTTGGACGCCGATATCGCGGCGTGTAAACCCACCATTAGGGTCTGAGACTGCTTCATGGGTGTCTGCTGTATTACATAGCCATCACCTGGATGTAACTTATGCAATAAAACAAAGCTACAAATGAAAACTTACAGCTGAGTCAAAGAACAAACCGAACAGGTCTGTAGGACCGTGTTCACACCACCGAATGACTAGACCACAGAAAAAACAGTATAACAAACTTGTAGAAATACTCTGCTGTGATGGGTAATAATTAAAAGCAAGTTCTAGTAAAAACAGTGTCAATAACAGGGCACTTTAGTTAATACGTTTTTTGCAAAAAATGTACAAAACCGTTCTACAGACATCAAGGTGACCCATATCAGAACGATCCCTATCTAACTAATTTAAAACCTGATCTTATGTGAACATACCTCATGGGTGCAGGATGAAGACAGGTCAGAGTTCAATATGGACACAGTGCAGCAGACAGCACCTTATGTGTTTGGCTCCGAATGGAAGGGGTGGGGCACTCCCTATCTTGCATAACAAGAGCCTAAATGAAAACTTGCAGCTGAGCCAGAGCACAAAGTAAAAAGGTCTGTAGGACTGTGTTCACACCACCAAATAAGTAGACCAAAGAAACAATAGCATAACAAATGTGTAGAAATGCTCTGCTATTATAGGTAATAATAAAAACAAGTGCTACTAAAAAAAACAGTATCAATAACAGAGTACTTAGTTAATACGTTTTGCATCAGTTTAACCTCCAAGGCTGCATACTCAGCGTTTTGGATGAAGCGTCTTGCCACTGCCACTGTAGTATAGTAGCAGCATAGTGGATGGGATTTGTAGAAATCTCATTCTCAGTGTGGTGCAGGTATCCACTCCTCCGCAGCATGTTAATTTTATGCTGTGGAGTTGGAAGCGGTCCCCATCAGGTGCATACAGGGAGAAGCTGCCCTGCACTAACCGCAGATGGTGAGTATAGGGCGGCTGCGGGCTCCCTGCGGCCTCCTGTGGGTTCCCGCAGGTCCAGAGCCACTGCATCCAACAGGCAGCTCCTCCAGACTGTCAACACACACTTTTAAATGTGAATGTCAAGCATCACTGGAGTGGCATTTATGAGGCACCTTACATGACAGCCATCATTCTGGAGCTTATCAGCATAGGAGCCTCTGCGTCTGCAATATCATTATACCTTTTAAGCCCAACAGCTTTATAATGTGCTGCAATACAATGAAAATAATACTATATATATGTATATATATATATATATATATATATATATATATATATACATATATATAGTATTATCACCCCTTCTTTTCCCAAACATAAATAGCAACAGTTCACCATTTCAGAGGTTTAAAACATGGCCATATTTGATATTTTTTGCATTCCTAATTGTCCAAGTTCGTCGGGATGAGGAGGGAAGAAGAAGGTTAATGCACAATGTTAATATGTTTTTATTCTATGCGTTTTGGAGCCGTGGCTCCTTATTCAGGAAATTCACTGATGTATTTTTCCTGAAGAAGCCATGGCTCCGAATCACGTAGACAATAAATCCCATTAATATTTTATTTAAATCAAAGCTGTCATTTTAACATGACAGTGCTGTGAATGAATCCCTTTCTTTCCTCCTCCTTCTGATGTTCTACCATAGTAACTGCAGCAGGCATTGGGTATACCCTACATGCTCTTCATAGTAGTTGTGGTTTTGCACAACCTCCCCACAGGTGAGCGACATTTCACCCGGATTAGAACCTATTTGCACCTTTTTATTTTCCCAGCACTTCAATCTAATTGTCCAAGTTGAAAGAATCTAAAAATATTTATCCCATATAATGAACACTAGTATAAAGACAAAAAAGCCGAAAAAAGCAATCAAAATGTCATATTACCCCAAAATGGTAACAGTAAAAACATCAGCTCAGTGCACACAAAAAAACAAGCTTTTAGGGTGCTTTCACATTTGCGTTCCCCTCCGCAGCGTTCTGCGGAGGGGAGCCGCAATGTGAGCGCAGCACCGCAAGCCCTTATCTTTATAATGGGAGCGCGCAGTGCTGCGCTTGACTGCGCAGGACTGTGCGCACCCATTCACTCCTATATGTGATCTGTGCGCAGGCGGATGCTGCGCTCACATTGCGGCTCCCCTCCGCAGAACGCTGCGGAGGGGAACGCAAATAGGAAAGTAGCCTTACAAAGCTCCATTGACATAAATATAAAAAAGTTATGGATCTCAGAAATGGTGATATAAACCAACATTTTTTTGCTGCTAAAGTATAAAGGAAACCCTTCTAATCTTGGAATCACTGTGACTGTACAGATCTGGTGAATCATGTTGTCAGCTCATTTTTACCAGCCAGTGAACACTGTAAAGACATAACCAAAAACAATTAAGGGATTACGTTTATTATTCTCTATTTCACTGCACTTGTTTTTCACTATATCATATATTAAAAAAGCCATCATATGGAAAAATAAAAAAACAATATGACAGAAAATGGGAAGGAAAAAAGAAAAGTGCAAAAATAAAAAAATTGTCCAGTCCCTAAAGGGGTTGTCCACTACCAGGACAACCACTTTTAATTCCACTTGTTTCCCCCTTGTAAAATAAAAGACCTTGTACTTACATCCCGTGCTGGCACTGTTCCAAAGCTGTCGATAATCGCAGGTCATGGTTCACATGACATTGTAACATCACGTGTGTCCCGCAACTAATTTCCCAAATGACCAATCAACAGGAAGTAAGTTCTTTGGTTTTAAGGTGGGGAGACAGAAATGGCAGTGATTGGTTGCAGGGTTTACATGATGTCACATCAGCCATGTCCAGGTTCTATTATTTTACTAGAGGGAAACATGTGGAATCAGAAAGAGTTGTGCTAGTAGTAGACAACCCCTTTAAAGAATCTGTCATTAGGTTTTTGCTACCTCATCTGACAGCAGCATTAAGTTGGGTCAGAGACCCCGATTCTAACAATGTATCATTTACTGGGCTTTGCTACAGTTTTTATCTCTGTTTTATCTGCTGCAAATCTCTTTGTTATCTGCTGCACATCTACCAGTTCTGATTGCTGTTCTATGTATAACCCTATCCCCAACAGTGATTGACAGCTTTCTGTGTACTGCCAAACAGTGGTAGGGGCATGGTTAATACATATCACATGGCAGCAAGTTTAGAGGTAGTGATAATTTCCTGTTGATGAAACAATGGTTGTATCAAATCTACAGAGTAGCAGCGCAGTAAGTGAGGTGGTGTTCTGTCTCCACACAAGGCAAATAGGCTTATAGGCATAGGTATGGCTGGCTGATGGGTGCTATGATATTTTCTTACCTCTGTATCCAGTGAGACCTGCTTCTGATTGTTTCACATAGACAGTCCTGAGACTCTTGATACAATTTGTAGAGTCTGTGCCTAACTATCTACATACATAATTGAAAGTGGGCGATGTAACCCTATCCCATAATGCATTGCATAACAAAAACTCTCTATTAAATGTAACCTACTTAACCCAGCAGGAAGTATGGCACCATCTAAAAATTAGTAAAGTCGACAAATCCCCAGGGTACGGATGGGATACACCCCAGAGTACTGCAGGAATTACCGTATATACTCGCGTATAAGCCGAGTTTTTCAGCCCAAAATTTGGGCTGAAAAGTCCCCCATCGGCTTATACGCGAGTATACCTCCGGGGCTGCTGCTGTATATCCTGTATACAGGCCCCCCCATCAAGCTCCAGGGCCCCCCCCTTGCGCGGCATACCTGTAAAGAAAAATCATACTTACCAGTGTCCTGTCGCGCTGTCCCGCAGCTGCCGACATGACGATCCTGGGCTCCATTCAGCGTCTTCCCGCAGGTATGCCGCGCAAGGGGGGGGGCCCTGGAGCTTGATGGGGGGGCCTGTATACCTCTGGGGCTGCTGCTGTATACAGCCCTGGGCTGCTGCTGTATACACCCTGGGGCTGCTGCTGTATACAGCCCTGGGGCTGCTGCTGTATACAGCCCTGGGGCTGCTGCTGTATACAGCCCTGGGGCTGCTGCTGTATACTACCACTGGGGCTGCTGTATACACCACTGGGGCTGCTGTATACAGCACTGGGGCTGCTGCATACTACCTAAGGGCTGCTGTATATACCTCTGGGGCTGTATATACCTCTGGGGCTGCTGTATACTACCACTGGGGCTGCTGTATACACCACTAGGGCTGCTGTATATACCTCTGGGGCTGTATATACCTCTGGGGCTGCTGTATACTACCACTGGGGCTGCTGTATACACCTATGGGGCTGCTGTATATCACACTGCTGGGGGCTGTATACCTGTGCTGGGGTCCACCCTCGGCTTATACACGAGTCAATAGGTTTTTCCACATTTTTGGGGCAAAAGTAGGGGGGTCGGCTTATACACGGGTCGGCTTATACACGAGTATATACGGTAAGTACCGTCATAGATAAACCATTATTTTTAATCTTTAAAGATTCCATAATAACAGGGTCTGTACCACAGGACTGGCATATAGCAAATGTGGTGCCAATATTCAAAAAGGGGACAAAAACTGAACTTGGAAATTATAGGCCAGTAAACTTAACCTCTACTGTGGGTAAAATCCTAGAGGGTTTTCTAAGAGATGCTATACTGGAGTATCTGAAGAAAAATAACCTCATGATCCAATATCAACATGGGTTTACGAGGGACCGTTTCTGTTAAACTAACCTGATAAGCTTCTATGAAGAGGTATGTTCTGGACTGGACCAAAGAAATGCACTGGACGTGGTGTATATGGACTTTTCAAAAGCTTTTGATACGGTGCCACACAAAAGGTTGATACATAAAATGAGAGCAATGGGGATAAGGAAAATATTTGTAAGTGGATTAAGAACTGGCTCAGTGATAGGAAACAAAGGGTGGTTATTAATGGAACACACTCAGAATGGGTCACAGTTAACAGTGGGGTACCACAGGGGTCAGTATTGCGCCCGCTTCTTTTTAACATATTTATTAATGACCTTGTAGGGGGCATACAGAGTAGAATCTCAATATTTGCAGATGACACTAAACTCTGCAGGGTAATCAATACAGAGGAGGACAATTTTATATTACAGGAGGATTTATGTAAACTAGAAGCTTGGGCTGATAAATGGCAAATGAGCTTTAATGGGGATAAATGTAAGGTCATGCAATTGGGCAGTGAAAATAAAATGTATAATTATATGCTTAATTGTAAAACACTGGGCAATACTACCACTGAAAAAGACCTGGGTGTATGGGTAGATGATAAACTCACACTTAGTGCCCGGTATCAGGCAGCTGCTGCAAATGCAAATAAAATAATGAGATGCATTAAAAGAGGCATAGATGCTCATGAGGAGAACATAATTTTTCCTCTATTCAGGTCACTAGTGCGCCCACACTTAGAATACTGTGTACAATTTTGGTCTCCGGTGTATAAGAAACACATAGCTGAACTAGAGCGGGTGCAGAGAAGAGCGACCAAGGTTATTATAGGATTGAGGGGTCTTCAATACCAAGACAGGTTATTAAACTTGGGGTTGTTTAGTTTGGAAAAACGAAGGCTTAGGGGTGATCTTATAATAATGTATAAATATATGAGGGGACAGTACAGAGACCTTTCTAATGATCTCTTTACTCTTAGGCCTGAGACGGGGACAAGGGGGCATCCTCTACGTCTGGAGGAAAGAAGGTTTAATCATAATCACAGACGCGGATTCTTTACTGTAAGAGCAGTGAGACTATGGAACTCTCTGCCACATGATGTTGTAATGAGTGAGTCAATACTAACATTTAAGAATGGCCTTGATGCCTTTCTTGAAAAATATAATATTACTGGTTATATATACTAGATTCTTTGATAGGGCGTTGATCCAGGGAACTAGTCTAATTGTCGTATGTGGAGTCAGGAAGGAATTTTTTTCCCCAATGTGGAACTTATTGTTGCCACATGGGTTTTTTTTTTGCCTTCCTCTGGATCAACATGTTAGGCTATGGGTTGAACTAGATAGACTGAAGGTCTTCCTTCAACCTTAAATACTATGTTACTATGTTACTGGTGCTGCCAGTTGCGCAGGTGTAGTTCATGGCCGCAAGGCCACGAACTGTGCCTCCACAAGTAACATACACGTCACTGCTATTTCGCTGGGAGATCAGCGGTGCCCACCGATGATCTCCCAGTGGCCGCCGCTCCCTGCTATTCCCCCAGGAGAGCAGCGCGGCATTAGCGGGAGATTAAAAGCTGGCTGCCTCCGCTCAGCTGTTTGGTCGTGTGGAGCCCACTGGGACGGGGTACTCGGTACCGGACCGGCGTACTGCTGGGGATATCACGGCGGTCTTGGTCCGGACTGTATCCCGGGTTCTCACAAGTAAAAGGGACATATTTACAGGGGAGATTGTTTTTCATGATGCCACCCACGGGTTGTGGTCAGTAAGGGGACCACCGCTGCAGTGTGCTTCTGTCAGGAGGATGGATGCTGCAGCAAGGTGGATGAGCCCGCTGCGGGTCGGGCTGCTCCTGACAGGGTATAAAGGTGCAATACAGTTCTGTATACAAGGAATCAGACACGGGAGACTGAAGCAGGGTTCACCGGGTTTACTTGCAAGTTCTTCCAAGTCAAACAGTTTACAACACAGTTCAGTTCTTAACACAGATATTTCCGGACTCTTTGAACCCACTGCAGTCAGGCTGTCGCTCTGAGACCCCTCACTCTCTCTATTAAACCTTTCCGGCTTGTTCTTTCTCTTCTCTTCCTAGTGGGTTGTATGACGGCAACTCACTCCCTTAATATGTCTTCCCCTATGTGTATGGGCAGCAAGCCGGGTCCACTTGAATGTTGCTGAGCCTCCAACCTATGTAATAGGAACACCGATCTGGAATCTGTATTCCCCGTCGGTTTGTCTGGGGAGCCGACGTGTAGCAGCAGTCCCCCTCAGAGCCGACACTCTGGTTTCAGCCTAGCTTAGATGTCCCTATCTTGCAAGGGATCACCGGCTCTTTCCAACCCATGTGGCTATCCAGATACTTCCAGGGAAACCTTTCCCTCCTGCAGCCAGTCAATGCTTACGTACTCCTCGGACCCGAGCTTTCTCTCTATGGATCTGTGTCTCTTTGGATTCTGCGTCTCCAGGGAGCCCTATCCCTCCGGGAAGTGTCTTTCAGTCTTTACTTCTCAGCCTACCTCAGCCTACTTGGTCTTTTCCTCTCGGCTCACTCTGGCCTACTG
Organism: Allobates femoralis; assembly: GCA_033576535.1. Lineage (NCBI taxonomy): Eukaryota > Metazoa > Chordata > Amphibia > Anura > Aromobatidae > Allobates > Allobates femoralis. The sequence continues at coordinate 154,086,185 of JARQOC010000003.1, forward strand.
GCTAACTCCTCCCAGTGTTCCTCCTTTTGTTCTGGTCTACCACCTAACCTACCTTCCCACCCACTTTCCTCTAAACCTCACCACCCCTTGCCCGCCTAGAGTCCCAGGCTCCGGGTGTGTGTGCTGTGAGGGTGTTTGATGCACAAACTGTCTACCTTCTGCCTGGCTACAGTTCCCTATGTGGCCACCCTGGTCGCAGGGGCGCTACAGTCGCGTGCCGCCCGGCGTGCGACCAATTAGCTGAGCGGTCTTTAAATCTCCTGCCAATACCGCACTGCTCAGCTGACTGGTCGCGTGCGGCCAGAAAATAACTTGTGGTCATCTCGCTGTAATAATGGTCCATGTGAGGGTACATCGGGGTGCTGGTTTTGTGGGGGAACTCTTGGTGTCACCGGCATCACAGGTAGAGCTGAGTTAAAAATTTTGGCGTTGTCAACTTAAAAGGTGCTGAAAATAGGGGCTGCTACAGATGACTGTCTAAGCACATAGTTGCTGGTACGATCAACTGAGTCAACGTCTTCCTGTTGGTAGGCAAACTAAATCAAGACATTGGCTCATAACTTGTTCTTGTGCTTTTATCTTGATTAGTGTGATTTCTTCATCCATCTCTGTTTGAAGAAACCCTCCCTGCCTCTGTTCTCTTTTTGCCTGAGCTTCTGCCTCTGCTTTCTTAGCTTGAGCTTCTGCCTCTGCTTTCTTGGCTTATGCATCTGCCTCTGCTTTCTTAGCTTGAGCTTCTGCATCTGCCTCCTTTTTGGTGAAGAAACATCTTATTTTGGATTGCTCTACATTTATGCAAGCTTCTAGTATTCTGTCATTCAGGGCTGAATTTCTTGAGCAAGATGATCTGTATCAGAATGTTTAGATGAATCTGATCTGTGCAATCTGATTTCTTGTAAATGAGTGATTCGGAGTTCTGCTTTATCTTTAATATCCTGCACCATGGCATATCTTTCTCTGTCTATTGATTCTGCTTTGCTAAGCTCTGACAAGGCTTCATCGATATTAGAGTTCTTTAGGAAGGTAGTATACTTTGTGGACAGTCTCTTGTATCTTTCATGAGCTGTGTTCAGCCGTCTAAAAGCATTTCGTAAACTCACTGCATCATTTTTGTAGTGTTTAAGACCTGACATGAGGTAGGCAACTCGTTCCCATAGATCTTCCAGAGGTCATAATTTGTGTGGTAGTTTTTAATTACTTTTAGCATCGGTTTGAGAGAGCATATTGGTCATGCAATTTGATCTGCTGGAAGTGCAGGTTCTGCTTCCTGCTCTTCATAATGTTCAGAGTCAGGTTGCACTTGCTGTATTTCAGTACTAGGAGATTGAGCGGGACATTTTTTGGACATTTTAATTTGAGGTGTAATGTCTCTTTAAAAAACAGACTTTTAATTTTGAGGACAAAAATCACTGTGCACCTCCTATTGGTCGATTCAATAAAATTCCCAAAATATTTTGAGGGAAATGTGGGGTTTCCACTAAGAGTGACTGTTGCTATGTGGAAAATTGTTATAGCACTCATAGGTAAAATTTGCAGAAAGTCTCTTTAACCTCCCTGGCGGTATGATTTTGTCTGGAATTTTATGCTAAAAGCGGTACCATTTTTTTGCATGGAAATTTTGTGTTATGTACAGTAGCCCTGCAATTCTTAGTAATTACATGATCAAGGAAGACTCTAGTAGACCTCTCAGATGTGATAAAGTTTGAAACATTAAATCATGAATTATAATTAAATAAAATAATTTTATTCAATAATCAATACTCTTATTGAATAATAAATAATCAAATGTAATAAAATAAATACATAATGACAACTGTCATATAACAAAAAATCAGTACACATCCTGTGTGTGATAAATCTTGAAACATGGGACCGCACACAGACCCACGTCACAGTCTGGGCAATGGAACCGGGTTTCCTTGCGGATTTTCTTGCCCTTGCCGTCGCGCTTTGAGCAGCACACCACGCACATCCTCGTAGGTGCTGCCTTTTTAGCCGTTGGTGGAATGTAGTCCACAAAGTGGCGACCAGTTAGGCGTTCTGGGTTAGGAACGGCACTAGCACGACGGCCGGATCTGTTCCCAGACACGGATGGCGTTGGGTTGGCTTCAAAAATAAGTTGCGCCACCTTCCACACAAAGTCTGAATGCACAAGAGGCCTGTCACTGCTTTTTTTGTGCAGTATGTATGCGTTCCATAGGCATTGCTCCAGGAGATGGCGGAATATTTTTTTATAATATTTTTTTTGCTGCTTCCGCATCGCCGGATAGAATGTCATCGCCTGGTCAGCTCTGTCGACTCCTCCCATGGTGTGATTATAGTCGATGACCAGTCGTGGCTTCATAATGTCTTTCCCACCTCTTGTGTGGACCATGGCAGTGGAGGTGTTATGTACCGTACTCATCAGGCACACATCTTTTTTGTCCCGCCAGCGCATCGCCATCATCTTGCCTTTCTGCCAGGCAACCATGTCTCCGGTTTTCAGTTTTTGTTTTGAAAACATGGATGGCAGGTCACGACGGTTGGCCCTAACAGTTCCATAGCCATCCGTCTTGTGCTTGAGCAAGCACTCGTACAGCTCCGGTGAGGTATAGAAATTGTCCGTTGTGACACAATACCCCTGATTCAGCAACGGCTGAAGCAGGGTGAGGACCGATGATGTTGCTATCCCATAGCGGCTGTACCTGGGGTCGAATTGTGTGCCTTTACCGGTGTAGATCACCGAATTCCAGATATAGCCAGTGGCCGACTCACAGAGCATGTACGATTTTACGCCAAACCGGGCTCTCTTGGACGCAATATACTGGATCCAGCTGAGGCGTCCCTTGTATGCCATCAAACTTTCATCCACACTGAGGTCTCTGTCTGGCACATAGGCCTGCTGGAAATTTCGGACGATCAGCTGGTACACCTCCCAAATCTTTTTGAGTTTTGGCGCCGGATGTGAGGCTGCGTCAAAATCGTCATTGTTGGTGAAGTGGAGATATCGCATAATCAGGGCAAAGCGGTACTCCGACATGACGGTGCCAAAAAATGGGGTGGCCAGCAATTTATTGGTGGTCCAGTACCACTTCTGCAGGGGTTTCCCCACCACCCCCTGAAGAAGAATTAGCCCCAAGAACTGCCAAATGTCCTCTTTGGTCACCGGGACCCATTTCCTGTTACAGGAAAACCGGGTGTGCGCAGTAGCGGACTGCTGCTGGTACCGATTTGTCTCAGCGACAATTTTGGCAATGACGTCGTCCGACAAAAATAATTTGAAGTACGCCAAGGGGTCACTGGGGTCAACGTCCACCTTCATACCTGGTGATCCGGTAAAGGGGAATCTTGGCGGCGGTACCTCATCAATGGCGCAGTCAATAGGGCACCAAGTGCGGACATCACTGAGGTCAGGTGCACCATGTTCGCTGTCGCTGTCAGACGATTCCTGCCACGAGTCGCTGTCGCTGACGTCCGCAAAGGGCTCTATGTCGCTGCTGCTGTCTTCCATCACATCCACAGTCGCTTTGGAGATGCGACGCTTTGATGCCATGACAGTAAAATGGGCAGGCAGGGCGGTGAGGACGGAAAAATGTCAGATCTCAGTGGATACAATGTCACATCTGAGTCTGACAGGAATTCTGACAGGATTTCACTTTTTTTTTAATTTTTTTATATACTGTGTGTGTGTCACTTTAAATTTCTTGCTTCTGGCACCTGGCTCCGCCTCCCATGAGCCTCTGCGGCTCAGAGAGACGGATCCAGCCAGCAAGATGGCGGCGCCCACCGGAGGAACAGAGGGGACATAGAGGGGACACCTCTAGACCACCAGGATGGGGTAAGGGGACAACGAGGGCAGTTCTCCCATTCACCCCGAGCGGGAATACCGGGAATACCGGCAGGGAGGTTAATAGGGGTAACCTGAGGTAAAACTGCGGGTACATGAACTGTTCTCCACTTGTGCAAGCAAATTTTCATGCAAAGCAGCTCGGTGAAGTATACAGAAGTCTTCTGGTGTGTGTAGATTATTGCAGACACACTGCACCTCTCTCAGACTTGTCTGTTGCTAAAGGGATTCTTGTGAGGGATGCGGCTGCATTTTGGGGTGCAGGCAGAAGGTAGACATGGGAACTAGTCTTCAAGACAGTTTTTGACTGTTATGTCTCCTCACAAGGTGAATAGAGGAATGGCTGATAATGGGTGCTGTGAGATCTTCCTACCTCAGTATCAAAATAAGGAGCAGACAGGACCTGCGCAGATTCAGCTTCTGTGGAGCCCACTGGGACAGGGTACTCGGTACCGGACCGGGGTACTGCTGGGTATGTCACGGAGGTCCTGGTCCAGACCGTGTCCTGGGATCTCACAAGTAAAAGGGGATACATGCAGGGCCTAGTGTTTGTCGTGATGCCACCCACGGGTTGTGGTCAACGATGAGACCACCGCTGCAGCGCTGCTCTGTCAGGAGGATGGATGAATGATGGGGCTGCAGCCGGTTGGATGAGCCTGCCGTGGGTCGGGCTGCTCCTGGCAGGGTAAAAGGTATGCGTTGTTCAATATACCTGGAATCAAACACAGACACTCAGGCAGGGTTCACCAGGTTTACTTGTAAGTCTTTCAAGCAGTGCACAGCAATTCTCAGTACAGTTCAGTTCTTAACAGTTCACAGTGCAGTTAACTCCGGGAACACTCGAACCCTCTGCAGTCAGGCTGTCACTCTGAGACCCCTCACTCCTTCTAAGTGTCCTTTCAGACTGTTCTCTCCCTCTCTGTCCTCTCTCTGGATTGTATGGCGGCAGCTTGGACCCTTGTGGGTCCTCGTGGTTTCTGCTGTGCTTCCAACCCTTGTGTTGGGTACTCCAACCTGAAGTTAAAGCTTCCCGTCGGTTTGTCTGGGAAGCCGGAATATTGCTTCAGTTCCCCTCACAGCCGACACTCAGGTTACTGCAGGCTAGGCACACACCAATCTTCCAAGGCGTTTCCAGGCTCCATCTAACCTGTGTGATTCCAGCACAATCAGGGAAAACTACTCCGCCGTTAGTTGGTTGGTGCTGCCGTGTTCCTCGGACCCGGTGATACCGGTTCGGTCTCTGTCCTCACACTCCCCTGGGATGCCGGCTATGGACGAGCTTTCTCGCCATGGTTTCTATGACTCTGTGGATTCTGCGTCTCCAGGGAGCCCAACCCCACCGGGATGTGTGTTACTTTCTTCTGGTCTTTACCTCTCGGCTCACTCTTGCATACTGGGTCTTTACTGATCAGCCTACTCTGGCCTACTAACTCCTTCCTCCTCTTTTCCTCCTTTTGAGCTCTCTGTCACCTGACCTACATTCTCCACCCACTTTCCTCTAAACCCACCACCCCTTGCCCGCCTAGAGTCCCGGGCTCCGGATTGGGTGCTGCCTCCTATGGGTGTGTGTGCTGTGAGGGTGTTTGTTGCACAAACCGTCTATCTCTCTGCCTGGTTGCAGTTCCCTATGTGGTCACCCTGGTCACAGGGGCGCCACACTTCCGTAGACTCAAATGTAAAACCACAGCATCAATTCAACTCAAGACTTGGTTAATTTAGCCCAGAAACAGTAAAATGCTTGTTGACGATGGAATATTGTAACTTTCTCTGATGTCGTTGCTGCTGGTCAGAAACTGCTGCCTTCACAAGCCCAGTGTATGTTGTCCTGTTGTCCTACTCTCACAGCAACACAGGACAAAATGGCTGCTTGGAGTAAACGACCCACCAATTGCCATGTGAAGAAATGAAAGGTTTGAACCAACTTAATTGAAACAGACAAAAGTGAGCAGCATTCAAACACTGGACAAGAGACATCAGCATGGCAAGACACTGTAATACATTTAAAGGTACCTTTACACGCGGCAACTTTTCTTAGGAATGTCACTGGCAACTTACTGGTTGCAGTGAAATCATGGACACATTGTTCCATTTGTACACAGCAACAAGATAGAACAATGTCTCCATGATTTCACTGCAACCAGTAAGTTGCCAGTGAAATTCCTAGAAAAGTTGCCGCGTGTAAAGGTACCTTAAGGCCCCTTTCACATCAGCGTTTTCGGCTGGATCCAGCCAATATATATATCTGCTGATCCGGCAAGCCCCATACATTCTCTATGGGGCTTGCGGCAGGTGCGGCAATTGCCGCGATCCAGCAGTTGCGGTCGCAAAAAAAAATGATCAGCTGCGGTTGTTTTGCGTGACTGCAATTGCCGAAAGTGCTGGAGCGCGTGGCAATACTGCACTTGCCACAAGCCCCATAGAGAATGAATGGGAGCTTGCCGCAAGTGTACCACAATAAGGCCGTTAGGCGGCCGACCCGGCAGATGCGGTACATCTGCCGGATTGGCTGGATCCAAACGAAAACGCTGATGTGATAGGGACCGAACAAATAACAAACAAATGCAAATTATTCCCTACTATATGCAAATTGAACTACTAAAAATAAATCTATCTTGTGGAACAGCACAAGTGACACATCGTATCAAGGTCTCTGCCAGTACATCATGTTGCTTCCAGATTTGGTGGTAAATACCTGATAACATTCTTTTTAAAGGGAATCTGTTACCTCAGTTAACTGCTAGTTATTTCTGGATAAAATGAACTTATTTCCTCTCAGGAGCTAGCAGCTTTCAATCAATCATAGGGGCGTATGCGGTCACCTACAGTCACATCTTCCAGCGTCATGGGCAAGCCATCGACGGGCGGGGGGGGGGGGGGGGGCAGCTGCCTTCCCCCCGAAGCAAAATAAAAATATGTCAGCCAGCCAGTGGGATTCAAGGGAGGGAGAAGGCTCTAGCAGAGTCCACAGGCGGCAACCAATGAGAGAGGAGGGATTGCTTTCTTCGTGCACTTCATACTTACCTCGCCGCGCTCCTTTGGTGACCCCCAGCTGTGTCTTCTAATCCCCTGCCGGGCCACAGCGAGCTTGGGCTCTAGGACCAGGAAGCACCATGTGACCGGTGATATTGCCCGGTCACATGGTGCTGTTTAAGGTTCTGCGCCAGGTCCTACGGTGCCGGGATGAGGAGCGATCACCATGGGAACCAGGCGAGGTGAGTAAAAAAATTATATTAATATAAGACATGTAATTAGAATAAAATTCTAATATTTTTTGCAAGCAAATAATTGTATTAACTAATAAAGGACTGCTATAATTACATATAATTTTCTTAAAGTTTTTGTTTCATTCATGACTCGCCCTGTGGGGGTCGTGGGTTACTCGCAGCCGGGTCCTTCTGGCGATGTCGTCATGGGGGGGGGATGGGATGTCACGGTGGCATGACTCTTCCGTGGCCACCAAGATGGGCGGTCAGTAAAAAGGGGAAAAGGGTTTTTGGAATAGGGGGATTTAGGGGGTGGTTGTCGTGACAGCACTCGTGGTATGCGGCCTCTGCTGCAGACCAGGACATCTGGGGATGATGGGATGGCAGCGGTGATAGTGTTGCTCACCATGGGTGGAGCAGGTCCCCAGGGCATTCGGAGTAGGGGTTTGTTAGGGTGCTGGCTAGATCTGGACATCTCACAGGCAGGCTCCTGCTGCCTGCGTGGCGTTTCAGTTCATTTCCCGCTCCTCAGGCGGGAAATGAACAGTCTCACACAAATCTGAGTTTCAAACCTGGTTTACTCCAGTTTTCTCTGCACATACTACAGGTCACAGTTCAAGAACAGTTGCAGTCCGGGTTGTCCTTAGCAACCAGGATGGCTTGTCCAGTACACCCCTTTAATGTTCCTTTCCTCATGGGCCTTCCTTCTTCAGTGCTGCCTGCTCTCCTCCTTCCTGCACGAGTCTCATTGCTACCTTCAGGGCCAGGTCCCTGGTACTCGCCCTGCCCCTCCGCATTACTGCAGACTCAGATGCACGTGTGGATAGCTCACTGCACACGCCTCTAGGGCTCCTTCTGCCTCCTCGCGATCTCTGGCCTCGGGACCCGGGATGAGCCTCATCTCTGCTCAAGTCCTCCGGGTCCTTCTTCTCTGTCCTCTCTCGCTGGCTGACCTCCTCCAACTGTCTGCCCACTTCCCGAGCTGTTTCCCTTTGTCCTCTTCCTTTGCTTGACTGCTTCTTGCCCACTTCCCACCCACCACCTTTCTCCCCTCGTCATCACACGGGCTGCCTGAGCCAACCCACTACCTGGTTCACCCGCTATCCCTGGAGCAGGTTGTGTTGGGTGTGTTTGTAGGTGACTGGATTTACCAACCCTGGTTACTGCAGAAGGGAATACCGCACCCGTGGAGTGGGTGCAGTACCCCTCTGTGGCGACCAGACCGCAGGGGCGCCTCATTCATTCATTTCATTCTAAAATTTTACAACCTGAATGACCATGGCTTGCCCCCACCTAGTTTTGATCCAGGATACGCCTATGTCCAGCTTTACTCATTATACTGTGATCAGCATGCCTTGACATTTTGATTGACAGCACATTTGGGCAGAGCTAGCTGTCAAAGTGCCAGAGGAGTGCTTAAAGCTGCCACTCACAATACAGTGAGCATTGGTTTGAACAGTGATTATAGCTTCTCTGCACTTGACCCCATAACAGCTCCTGCCAGGAAGAAAGTTAATTTTCTCTGTGTAGTTGAACTTTCAGTAGGGAATTGTAACAATATTTCCCTCAGGTTAACACTTCATCTGCAGGTAAATAGAATTTTCTGATGTGACAGGTTTCCTTTAAGCAGCTGCTGAAATGTGTAAAATTTAACATAGTAATGCATTTAGATTATGTCTGTGAGGACGTTGTAACTGGACACGGTTGGCAGTAAAAGAAGATCAGTTTTGCATTAGGATTGAAAAATACTGTTCACTGCAGCACTGCAACAATGTCAGAACAGAAAGTGCAGACAAGCCACAAAGTCATAATCTGTGCAATAGAACCAGCTGTTATTACAGTTCTGCTGTTTTCTTCTCTCAGATACCTTGTCCAATGTTTTGAAACAGCGCAGAAAAGCATGTTACAACAATCTGGAATAAAATACAAGACAACATTCTATTGATTGACATATAACAATACCAGTAGTAGTGGCCATTGCGTGCGTAACACGTGGTGTGTGTGAGCTGTATTCAGGAGCTGAAGAGCCAGCCTATATACTGACATCTCCTGGGGAGGGGGTATAGGGCAGATTGTGTGTGTTTATACAGGGGCAATATGTCTGTGTGTGTGGGGGGGTTGATTATACAGGAGGCTGTGTGTGAAGGGGTTGTACAGGGGGCTGGGTGTCTGGGGGGTTGTATAGTGGGCAGTGTGTCTGTGTGTGGTTGTACAGGTGGCAGTGAGTCTGGGGGGCTGTACCGGGGCAGTGTGTATGTGTCGGGGGTTATACAGGCAGCAGTGTGCTGGGGGGAGGGTTGTACAGGGGTCTGTGTGTGTGGGGGTTGTACTGTGGGCTGTGTGTCTGTGGGGGGTGTACAGAGGGTAGTGTGTCTGTGTCTTTGTGTGGGGGGTTTGTACAGGGGCAGTGTGTCTGTGTGAGGAGAATGTATGCTATCTGGAAAGTTGTGAGGCAGTATTATGCTATATGGAGGGCTATGAGGCTGTGTTATATTATATGAAGGGCTAGGGGGCTGGATTATACTATATGGAGGGCTATGAGGGTGCATTCAGCTATATGGATGGCTATGAGGCTATATTATGCTATATGAAGGACTATAAGGCTGCATTATATTATCTGGAGGGATATGAGGCTGCATTATGCTATATGGAGGGTTGAGAGGCTACATTAGATTATAAAAAGAGTTATGAGGCTGCATTATGGTATATGGAGGGATATGTGGCTGCAATATATTATATGAAGAGTTGAGTTATGAGGCTGCATTATGCTATATGGCGGGCTATATTATATGGAGGGCCATGAGCTTGTATTATGGTATAAGAAGGGCTATGAGGCTGCATTATACTATAAGGAGGGCTATGGAGGCTGAATTCAGATTTTTAGAGGGCTATGAGGCTATATTATGCTATATGAAGTGTTATGAGGCTCACTGAATGAATGATTACTGTAACCCTAAAAAAAAAATCATATACAGTATAGCAAAGGGATTACCTCTAAAATATAACTTTTATTAAATTATTTAAAATCTGGACAAATGCACTACCGTTCAACAGTTTGGGGTCATTTAGAAATGTCCTTATTTTTTAAAGAAAACCACATTTTTTTTCAAATAAGCTAACATTAAATGAATCAGAAATACACTCTATAAATTGTTAATGTGGTAAATGACTATTCTAGCTGCAAACATCTGGTTTTTAATGCAATATCTACAGTACATACTGTAGGTGTATAGAGGCCCATTTCCAAGAACCCCCACTCCAGTGTTTTAATGGTACATTGTGCTTGCTAACTGTGTAAGGCCCCTTTCACATCTGCGTTTTACACTTATCGCGGCAGTTGCGGTGAAAAAAACGCAACTGCCGCGATTACTGCATAACGGCCGCACTTGCGGCTCACTTGCGGCAAGCCCCATACAATGTCTATGGGGCTTGCGGTAAGTGTGCGGCAGGTGCAGCAAGTGCGGTTTCGGCACTTGCGGCAGATGCGGCCGCGAAAAAAATGCGACTGACCCATGTCACTGAAATCAGGCGACTGGACCGAGGCGACATATCGCCACCAAATTCCCAAATTACATGCCGCAATTGGGAGGCAATTTGGCGGCGATGGTTCCAGGGCGACATATCGCCGTCAATACTTATTGCCACGATAGTGGCGTGTAAAGGTACCCATATATGCATGAGACAATAAGGCACATTATTCTTAAAGAAATATACCATAAAATAAATAAAGACTCTTCAGAATGTTGTAGGCTAAAAACTTTGGTGGTACTTTATTAAGGTTCTTCACATTAAAATAACCACTTGTATAATTTATCCACAAATACATATAATAAATAACCAACCATTCATCATAAAATTATTAAAAACGATCCACCCAGGAACCCTGGGCAACCCATTAGTCCGAGTCTCGTAAAGGCGAGGACCTCCCCCCCCCACCAAAAATGAAGACATACCTCAACAACGTTCTGAATGCCTACATTGAATATATCAAGCCCAATCTCAGAGAGATGGACTAAATCAGTCCTATAAAGTCCTGGAATACCAGCCTCCAAATCCAAACGGCGCTATGAGAACCCACCGATTCTGGGTAAAAACCTTGCAATCTCCCTATTAACCTTCTTACGATTTTTTTCCAAAAACATCAGGCCCTCCGAATGCCATACCAGCCTAGAGATGATCTCGGAAAAAATAACCATTGTATTTGGAAACCGACCCACCAACCAGCAGAAATCACGCTTCATGAGCCACAAGTCAAGAGTCTGGACCTTACTCAAATCATTGCTGGCTGCATGAATAATGATAGCGTCTGGCAGTGGGAAACGCTGTACCAAATCCCTGATAATAGTGCTAACATTACCCCAACGAAGGCCCCTTACCCCATGCCAGTAAATAATAACGTCTTCACCATTAAAGGAAAGATTCTCTGAATAGTCTCTCCTCGCTGCTCTTTTCTGGGCGCAGAATATAAATGAATGGCCAATGATCCATATAACCTTAGCCCCTATAAAGATAAATTAAAGGTGATCAATGTTATTTGGGCAAACATAGAGTTTAAAAGCATTTGATTTCCACCTGCCAATGCGCTTAATCGAGTTAGGAGCCAAACCCTCAGAAGAGGCCAATGTAGCCGCTTCGATCCGAAAAGAATGGGAAGTTATATGAAGGTGAGATAAGCCCAATAAAGCAACACATTTCTTTAACACTGCATTAAATTGAAAAACCATGGTTGGGGATGTATCAAAATGCAAAAATAACAGGCCAGAATAACTACCCCGACCTGAGAACCAAGTACACATGTTAGCCACCAGACAAACAGGGGATGACCTAATAGGGCATAAGCAAATGGAAGAACCTCTCCCCACTTGATCCGTCTTTGAAGATGTAAGCACAAAACATCAGCCTGCAACGACACATCTGAGAAATTCAATCCAGAAAAATTGCGTTAACTTACCGAAACAACCTCACTTACCCGAAGGGCTGCAAAAAACGTTACACAAAAAATCGCCCTAAACATCGATGTTTCATAAGAATTAAAACAAACCTGTGGCAAGATTGACCACAAGCGATCAAGAACTTCTAAGGATATTGGAGCTCTCCTATCAGGGCGAAAAAACACACGTCTATATCCCTTCAATAATTGACGCACCCCAAAAACTTCAGATAAAGGACGAACCCCTTTTAGTTTCAGGAAAAAGAGATGCCTGATTCAATTCTATTAAGAGCGGTGTACAACACTCCAGAACCTGCAGATTGCTCTAAAAACAGTAAAGCAACTTCCGGAGAAGATGCATGGCATGGGAAATCAATTGATTGACAAAATTGCACCCATTTACCCCAGAGCGAAAAAACAATGACAATCGTAAAAACTTCCCTAAGAGGCAGATTATCGCGAAAAAATGATAACAAACTTGTAGGCCAAACTAAAGCCATCCGCTGACCTGAAAAATTAGCGCTAAAACCCATAGCGTCGGACGAAAAATAAAGAGCTATAGCTGCAGAAGAAACAAATGGAGATTGCCAACATGTGATACCATGAAAGTCCTGAAAAAATGTATTCAATACAGACAGGTCCCATTTAATAACAGAAGAAACAGGAATCCTATCTGAGGAAACAGAGTACCCTTTAATGGCATCATATAAATTCCATAAAAAAGGTCTACCCATCGGAATTACTCTGAGGGCAAAATTCAAGCTTCCCAATAGTGACTGGAATTATTTTAAAGTCGCTTCATCCCATGACAAAAAACATCTGACCAATGCCAGAAGGGAACTAATTTTGTCTTGGGATAACCGACATTCCATCTTCCGAGAGTCAATTACTATACCTAAATACTGCAAAGAAGTACAAGGATACACAGTTTTTTCTGCAGCTATAGGTACACAAAAATCAGACATGCGACGCAAAAAAGTCGATAGGAGCAAAAAACAATCGTCAGATTGAGAAGAACCGAAAAAAAGGAAATCATCAAAATAGTGAGTCATCAGACTACCAGGAAAAACAAATTGTACGCTCCACTGCAAAAAGGAGGAAAAAACTCAAAATAAAAGCAAGACATCGCAAAGCCCATAGGCAAATAGGCAAAGCTTTGTCAAAAAAATAAGATCCCTTAAATGTAAATGCTAAAGAAATAAATCCTGTTGGGTCCACTGGTAGCAAACGGAAAGCTGATTGGATATCTGTTTTCGCTAGCAGAGCGTTCCTGTCTGCCTGGCGCAACAAATCTATGGCCATATCAAAAGACGCATACTTTACAGATGCACAAGAAGTATCAATTTGATCATTAAGAGATGCGCCAGGCGGGTAGGAAAGATGGTGGATCATGCGAAAAGACCCATCCTCCTTCTTAGGAACTACTCCCAGTGGGGATACACAGAAATTATCAAATGGGGGAGCCGAGAAAGGATCGGCACCACGGCCCAATTTAATTTCCTTAAAAATTTTCTCCTCTTCAACCTGAGGGAAACGAACAAATTAGGGACAATTACACAGGGCCGTTCCTTCATAAGGCGGAACGAAGAACCCTCTGGAAAAAACAGATTCAATTAGAGCTACCTTCGCCTTGTCGGGATATTTGTTTAGCCATGGCAGCATTTCTCTGAGCTTCACTGGAGTCGCCACTTTTTAGAAACGACTCCCGAGAGGGCACAGACGGCTGACCATACTTCTTGAAACATTTAGCCGCAGAATGGGCGCCACTACAAAAAGAGCATTCATGCCTATATTTGCAATTCTGCGCCCATTTGCATACCGACTCATTAAAAGCAAACCACAGCCCCTTGCGAAGGGGCTGTGCAGAGCTGCGCTGTGCATTCTGCCTCTGGGGAATCATCATGTGAAGTCATAGGCCCACATCTTTTGCTCCCCATTTAAGTGAGGACTGCACAGCCAGCTTCTGACGATAAGCCTCGTCGTACGCCAGCCATGCAATACCACCAAAATGTTTGTAAGCTTCCAAGACGCTATCTACGTGTTGGAATAGCCCACAGCACAGATCAGGGATTTTTCCCCCAAAACTGCTGCATAAATACAAAAACATTGCAGCCATAATGTAAAGGATCTATACACCTTCCTTTTATCATCTTCCTGTTTGTCCTCCCTCTTCTCCCATCTGCTTAATTCCCTAGATGGGAGAAGACTGAAGACATCCACAAATCCACACGCCCATATCTTTTCTTTAATCACAAGGGGCAAGTGATAACCAAGGGGGGACATATCACAAGCCAGTGCTTCCTTAAAGTACACCCCTGGCAATCCCCTTATATTCCCCTTCCCCCCCCCCCCCCCCGGGAGGCTACCCCTATGCTGCCTGCTCCCTGGGAACCCACTGCCATCAATGCTGCAGACACAGCAGAGGCAACTAACTTATTAGTAGTGCTATGAGACATTACAGGCATTTCACCTGCTCCAGATGTAGACCCTGGCTCCTGTAGACTCTGGACATCTATGGCTGGTCTCTGTGGAGGGGACACCACTGGGATGACCTCCCCGGCTGACAGCCCGCAGATGGCCAGCGCTGTATCCTCTTCATCCGAAAGGCCCCAGACCTGGAGCGTCGCCGTCGCCCTATGAGAGCTCTTTTGCACAGGCTGTGTAGCGACGCTGCGGCCTCTGGAGCAATGTGGTGCTGTGGCCGCCACCGCCTCTGTCGCTGCAGCTGCAGCGGCCAGTGGCGCTGATCTTCTTGATCCTCCCTCCAGGGCCAATGATCGGCTAGCCAAGCCTGGAGACCTAGCTCTACTGTGCGGGCTGTGTGGGGCGGAGCCACGGTCACCTGATGCCGCAAGCCTCTTCCTGGCACCCGACAGCTCTCTTCTGGAGGCAGGCGGGGAATCTGCCTCCCTGCGGCTCTTCTTCAGCCTCTGGCTCCTCCGCAGATCAGCGGTGACTGATGGGCCAGGTACCCCTCCCATGGTCACCGAAGCCACATCTCTGCCGCTGAATACATGACCATTTTCCTGCTCAGCCAGGCAACTCCGCAGCCAGTCTTCTCCACCTCTCTCCACCGCTCTGGCCAGCAGCTGATCCACCAGGCGCTCCATCCAGCTGGACTCTGCAGGATCTCTTCAGGCGATGTCTTCTGACTGGACACCAGAGCCCTAGGGACTTACTTATATACACACAGGTCAGTGACACCTGACCTTTACCAACCAATCTGTCCCCTAGGATTTAGGCGGGCAACAGACCAGCTAAAACCAGTTCTGACCTGACACTCCTGTTAGAACAACAACCAATTTAACCCTTTCTTAGCTACCGTGCCTATTGCCTCATGATGGCTTCCCATTCTATTCAATGGGGCCATTTTATTATCTTAGTTGTACATAGCCCTGTTTCATAACCATGTAGCTAGTTTACTCTCATCATGTTTAGTGTCACAGCAAATATTCTCTTAGTACACCCAATTACTTACCCACAATGCACAGGACTGGAAATGACGCGACCGTTGCGTCATACCAGGAAGGAGTAAATACAATTCAGATACGGAGCAAGGGATTGCATGAACCAGGAGAAAACAGCGGAAACGTCTAGATGGAGCATAATTACAATTAGAAAAATGTAAGTTCCAAAATGATTTTTCTCCACTATTACAGCACAGGATTAGGTCAGACGGGGATGCTTAGAATAGCACTAGGAAGCTCCAGGGACAGATAGTGGTAGGTTTGGGGATATAAAGTAGCTGACAGAATAACAATTTAAAGGAAGCCTAAGTTTTAAATCAGGACAACACTGCTCCTCAACCCATGAGCTCCCTGCCTGGCATGGGCAATGCATTTCTGATTGACAGTTTCAACAAGCGGCATGGTCGCCCTGCTGTCCCAAGCTGTGCACTCCCTTTGAAACTTTATAGAAGGGTCACTGAAGTTGGATGATTCAGGGATCCAACCAGCTTCAGACCAGAACTTATAAAAGCGATAGCAAAGATAGACGCAACAGTAGTCAGTAACCTAGGAAACAAGCTTTAAACAGTCAAATTAAAAAAGCCTCTGTTCTAGAGAGTTGAGAGGATTTGAAGTGACAAGTATATTAAAAGTTGCTTGTTTTTACTAACAATTTTGCAATTGTACCCATTTATGACATTTATTGAGAAAACCCTAGTTCTGCCTTCTATACATTGACACAGTGTATAATCTTATGTATATATTAAAGATGGCTGGCATACCTCTATGTTGGGTGCTAGCTGGAAAAACATAACATTATTAGATAAATATCCGCTGCACACCAACATCAGAAATTCTAACAAGAAAAAAGCTAATGGTTGACATGTATTAATGCACAGTGTGAACTGGAGCAAAAGGCACAGTAGAAAATTACTCAAAGGTTATGTAAGGAATAACATGAGAACTTAGCTGAGTTCTCATGTTATTCCTTACATAAGCTTTGAGAAGTTTTCTATTGTGCCTTTTGCTCCAGTTCACACTGTGCATTAATACATGTCAGCCATTATCTTTTTTTCTTGATCGAATTTCTGATGTTGGTGTGCAGCGGATATTTATCTAGTAACAGTGTATAATCTGGCACACAGCATAAACCTTCCCTATGTTTCAAATAAGCAGAATATTCCTTCTGAAGTCTAAGGGTAAGTGCACACTTACCCGGCGTGTTTCTCGGCGGCAGCTGGCGGTACCCGCCAGGAAGCTCCGGCGCCGTCCACCGGCTTCCTGGCGGGTATGTGCGGCGGGAGCCGGGCGGTATCCGGCGGCTGCCCAGCAGGTTCTCGGCGGCGATTCTGCAGCGGCTGGAAGCAGCACATGATTCTGCTTGCAGCCGCTGCAGAACCGCCGTTTTTTAGAACATGGTCATTCTTTGCTAACCCGCTGGGAAACCTGCGGGTTAGCAACGGATGACGCTGGGTAACCGCCGGTGTGTGCACTGCCTTGGGCTGTTTACATTAGTTTTAATGTTAATCCAAACGCCGGTTTGGATTAACATAAATTTAAATAAAACTAATGTAAACAAAACGGAGGTTTACACAAGTAAACCGCCGAAAACACGGCCAGTGCGCACATACCCTAATGGTTTATTGGTCAACAGGTAGTTGAGTGTGTGGTATAACTATATGAACATAAAAACACTAAAAACACAAAAACATATCATATGAAACTTATGCTTATATATCATAAAGGAAAATCACAAGCAATATGGAGGTTTACATGTGGACACACAAGTTTTTAACAAACATAAACTCTATGTAAAATGATTGTTATGTAACCCAGCAACAATCCTGAATATTATAAAATGCAGAAACATAGGCAGTCTTCTTAGGCCGGCTTCACACCATGGTGTGATCAGGTCCGGGGCTGTCCAGTGTGAACCTGAAAGCCCCGGACCCAATTTTGCACTAATGCATGCCTATGGTGCCGGACAGGATCGGATGGCAGCTATTTGCCATCCGGTTTTGTCCTTGTCCGGCAGCATCAGGCTGCATTCGTTTTTTGTCCCGGACACAAAAACGCAGCTCCTGAACCCTGCGATTTGCCGATTCCAGCAGAAAACAGGACCAAAGGGCATATTTGCCCTCCAGTTCTGTTTGTCCGGGGCTGCAAAGCACCGGACAGAACCTGATGCACTACAACCGTGGTGTAAAGCCGGCCTTAGGTTGTGGTGTATCAGGTTCTTCAGCACTAGGCGTCTGGCAGCCGGATGTAATTTTTTTGTTGGATCCAGTATGATCCAACGCCGTACACTCCCATGTTAGTGGGCGCTGGATCGAGCCGGATCCGGGAGGATCCGATTTGTGCAGATTTTTGCCTCGTACAGAAAATCGCAGCAAGCTGCAATTTTGTGTCCGGGAGAAAAACCTGCATTCTCCTGAATCCTCCCGGACAGTTGGAAACCGGATGGCAAATGACTGCCATCCGGCTCCATCTGGCCCCATAGGGATACTATGGGGCCGAAATCGGATCCGGGGCTGTCCGGTTCACACCGGACAGCCCCGGATCCACAACACTGTGGTGTGAAGCCGGCCTTACCAGATATGCTTGGCAAAGATAATTAAGATCAATACAGGAGATCAAGCCAAATACATGTGCCGTAGATGAATCCAGTCTTATAATGGCTGCTTTTACCCTGGAATGCTTCAGGGCTGACCCACAATGCACTAGGATAGTAAAAAAGAGACTCTGAATAATACAGGTAATGCTTCCAGATGGTGCTAATCACATTAAATATCATAACAATTTGACATGTTAAATTACACTGGTTATAATATGTGGCAAATATAGCATCATCTTCTCCCACAAAATCTAAATGTCCAGAACAACCTTTTTGAAAGTCTTAATTCACACCTAGATCTTGTAGGAGTTGTCCAAAGACACACAATTACTAAACACTTGCTAATATAATTCAATTAAACTCCATTTGTGTAAATAGTCACATGGTCTCAGTGACATATCTATACAGCCACAAATTATTGAAGACTGCCTCCTATTTGCCTCAGCACCAATCACATGACTGGAAGTGGTCGGCTTAACTTTTAAATTAAGAGTTCTAGCCCCCTACTGTCACGTGATCAGAGAAATAGGTTGCATGTAGACATGTGTAGTGTTTAAAGACAAGACGTTTGCATCCAGACACAAGGATTGTTTAGCAACATTTTTTAGCTTAGTCCACTTTCACCTTTATATCATCTGAAAATGGAAGAGATCAAAATCAATTGTGTTCTCTGTATGGTTTCAAGAACACACTGGATTTCCAGGAGACTGTCGAGCTTTTTTTCCTGATTACTTTTATCATTCATTTCCAGATTTAGTTTTCGTTAAAGTCAGTAATAGACAAGGTAGAACATAAGGCTAAATAAAATAAAATTTTAATTGTTTACAACTCAGAACAGATCGGCATTTACATATATATACATCCTACTGTATCCTAACCCGCCCCTCTTAGACTGTGAGCCCTCGTGGACAGGGTCCCTGCCCCTCCTGTACCTGTATGTCCTGATCGCCTAGATTTAGTGTACTTGTTCTTGTCTCCCTCATCCTCATGTAAAGCGGAATCTAATGGCGCTATATAAATAAATAATAATAATAACAGAGAGAGAGAAAATGTTAGAATTCTTGAATTACTGACTGTCCCAAATACTCTTGATATAGAATGACTTTATAAAAGAGATGAGCAATTTGATTAGAGCAGCCCTGGTCTTGTTCTCCACAGAAGCTGGTCTTCACTTCTGCATCATGATGTCATGAGGACTTGTAAGCACCAAGTAGGTTGAGCATTAACGTGAAGGCTGCACTAGCCTGGCTTCCACGGAGGACTAAGCTGAATGCCGGAACAGGACAACATGAACTAAATTGTATGGCTCTACAAATTTTTACAATTTTTTTGTCCACTTTTCAGACAACCTCTTTTCAAGCAGTATGTTTTTTCCAAGTAAAATGATAACACTGATTCTCGCCTCCAGCCTAAGCACCGGTCCTTTGGTGTCATTACTGGCTCTCCTGGGGCTCACATGATACTGTTATGTCACTTGATCCCTGTGCTCAATCAGCCACTGCTTCATGGGTACACTGTAACTATATAAGAATGTCATGTGAGCCTTGAGAGAGCCAGTACCATCACTGCTGTAATGGCGCAGGCACCGGAAGTGATTATAGGTGTAGTTATTTTACTGGGGAGAAACATAGGGATTGAAAAGAAGTTGTCTGAGCAGAGGACAGCCCCTTAAAAGTACATTTATACTTTTTCAAGACTGTTAAAAGTCGGTCTATAAACTGAAGAATAATGAAATATATATATAGCTATTTACCTAGTTTGAACAGGCAGAGCAGAAAAAACGGCACTCACCAGGGTATAGATGAAAACAGCGGTGTCCTTTTTATTTTCGGGACATAGCACAGATACAGGGAGGGGTGCCGAGGGTGACGACGGGCCGTTTCGGGCGTTTGCCCTTCGACTGGTGACCAGTCGAAGGGCAAACGCCCGAAACGGCCCGTCGTCACCCTCGGCACCCCCTCCCTGTATCTGTGCTATGTCCCGAAAATAAAAAGGACACCGCTGTTTTCATCTATACCCTGGTGAGTGCCGTTTTTTCTGCTCTGCCTGTTTAAATTTGGACTTGTTTTTGACTGGCACCCTGTGGTTAGAGTTCCCTGCCCACTGACAGCGATCACCTACCGGCTTTTTTGGGGAGTGGTGCCCTAATCTGTTTTTTATTTACCTAGTTTGACATTCACAGATAGTAATTCACATTTATATTTGCAATATGGCTACAATGCATATAAAAACAAAAAACAAAAGGAATTTCAGCTGTCACTCCTTTTGAACACAAACTTGTGCAATTCAGAAACAATATTACAGCCATCCTACAACCTTTGAGAAAATATGGATCAGGATATACAACTCTCCTCACCCATTGTAAAGGGAGAAAAATACATGAAAAGTCCTGGTGCCTGCCTCTGTATTTCTGCGTATCAATTCTAGCATTGTGAGGACAGATGAGACCAAGATAGAGTTTTTTGGTAAAGCACATCAATCCGCTGTCACTTTCTAGAACAATTTCAAGAGTGCCAACACTTTCGGCCGTGCCTGAAAATGTTTAATGATGAAATGATGCCATCTCTTAAGACAAAAGCTAACCTAGGATTATGCATGTAAAAAATAAAGTTAGGGCCATAATAACTGATTTAATATACTGATTTAACCCCTTTACCCTTCCAAGTGAAGTGATAATGCAAAGGTACAATTACACGTTCGTTTTTTTTCGAATCGTGGGGAAGAAAATGGTGTATCATGGTCCGCGCTGCCAAAAAACATCCACTCTGAAAGTAATGCACGTGAAGATGGAACTTCAAAGTAACTTCTTTATTGCCTCCTACGCGTTTCGGTGCCCTCCTGGCACCTTCCTCCAAAAAAAAAGGAGGAAGGTGCCAGGAGGGCACCGAAACGCGTAGGAGGCAATAAAGAAGTTACTTTGAAGTTCCATCTTCACGTGCATTACTTTCAGAGTGGATGTTTTTTGGCAGCGCGGACCATGATACACCATTTTCTTCCCACGATTCGACATATTTCCGCACTTGAGTGGACGGTGGAAGTCCTGCAGCAGCCATCCAGAAATAAAGCATTGAGTACGCCTTCAAGCCGGTTGTGGGTGACACAACTGTCCCAGGTGAGTGAATCCTTTTTCACCACTTTATATCTAGTGCCACAGTGATAGGGCACTATTGCGCCTCTTGTTCCCCCTCCTTCTTTTATTTGATACGTTCGTTTTTTTGGGGTTTATAGTCACCATGTTCACTATATGGTAAAACTGACATGTCTGTATGATACCTCAGGTCGGTATGAGTTCGTAGATACCAAAAGTGTACTTTTACTGTTATCTAAGCGGTGAAAAAAAAAAGTTTAAAAAAAAATAAATGAATTAAAGAATTGCGCTTTTGTTGCCATTTTCCGCTTCCCGCAATGTTCTCATTTTCCGGGATCTGAGGCTGTGTGATCACTTATTTTTTGCATCTTGAGCTGACGTTTTTAATAATACTATTTTGTGTAGATGCGTTGTTTTGACCGCCCGTTATTGCATTTTATTGCAATATTGCAGCAACCAAAAAGATGTTATTTTGGTGTTTGGACTTTTTTCCATTACCCAGTTTATCTATCTGATTAATTAATTGATTTTATATTTTGATAGATCGGGCATTTCTGAATGCAGCAATACCTAATGCGTATATATTTTTACATTTTTTTAATAGTTTTATTTTCAATGTAGCAAAAGGGGGATGATTTGAACTTTTGTGGGGGGGTTTTCATATATTTTATAAACTTTTTATCATTTTGCCTTTGTTTTACACTGCCCATAGGGCGCCATGGTGCTGCACTGTCCAATCGCTTGTGCTATGTAGGGATGAGCTGCAGCTGATCTCTATATAGTACAAATGATCACTTCTTGTGGATGCTGGCGCTGGCCAGCAATCCACAGGAAGTGATCCCTGATGGCATCTGGGGTCACCACAGGATCCCAGGCTATCCAGGTATCACAGCGAGATCCTGCGATCATATTGCGGGATCTCAGATAACGGCAGGGAGTAGTGTGATCCACGCTGCAGTGCTTTGACTTACTGACAGCGCGATTGGCGTGTTAGCCACACATCTCAGCTGATGATATCAGCTGAGATGTAGGTAAAAAAATGTGAGATCACCATCGGAGCTCATATCAAAGACAGGGAGCTGCGATATGATGTACCCAGTATGTCTTATGTCATAAAGAGGTTAATAGATATCTTCAGTGAAAAAATCCACAACTTGGTTGTTATTTATGATAAGAAGTTTCAGATTCATAAGCTTTATGGGCATTGTGGTAGTATTGTGCGGCAAGACTGTGGGTATGGTCTTTGGCTCTTCGCCTTCTGTTTCTTGTTGTATCTGCATGTTCTTCATGATTTAAATTCAGGAAGTCTTTAGGAAAATGGCGCTTCTATAATTTGGAAACTTCAATCCGCATTTTCCACTCAATGCTGAAGTGAATAATCAAATAAGGACCTTCATTTATAGATTGGTCACAAAATTTGAATATATTGTCGTCTGGTCACAAATCACACCTTTGAAAAACTAATTTCAATTTCCCATATTAATACAACTAAAAATGTTTATAATAAAGTGATTCTGACATAACATTCAAAATTACATCTGTGTCTATTCCCCCTACTTTATAAATGTGTTTTTTCCGTGTCTTTAGTCAAAAATATACCCAAATACTAATATGTTTAAAACTAAACTATAAGGCTTAATTAACAAATCCCTATCACTCTTTGAGGAAGCTCTTAATTGCAAATACCAAATATGTTATTTTTTTAAATTTATATACATATACATAGGTTAAAAAAAACATAGTTTAGTCAAGCTCAATCTTTACCCACAGTTACATAGTTTTTTACCCACAATGTCATTTGTTGAAAGAAAAGCATCCAGCCCTTTTGTAAATGCAGATATAGTACCTGCCATTACTTTTTTTTGCAGAAGACTAGTTCACAGTCTGACTGCTCTAACTGTAAATAATCCTTTCCTATTTAGCTACCAGATTTGTATTTCCTCCACATGTGATATATGTTCCCTGGTCCTTTGTAAGGTCTTTGGAAGGAGTAATGCATGTACCAGTCCTTTATATTGACTATACATGTATTTATATACTGTAAATGAGATCTTCACTAAGGCATCTTTATTCTAAGCTAAACAAGCCCAGCTTTGTCAACCTCTCATCATAAGAGAGACCCTCTATCCCAAGTAATAATCTAGTTTTCTGCCTATAAACGGACTCAGAAAGCTGGAAAAGAAATATGGCGCTACATAGGGTTTACCGGCGAAACTTATATTGCAAAAGTGAGTTTATATAGCTCACCTTGTATGGTTGTGAGAATCACAACCACTTCATAAGCCTGTGATATCTCCTTGAAACACGTAGAAATTAAAATCACAATCATTATAATCCTGATTACAAGTATTATTTATTTGGATGGTAGCATGGTCGCAGTTCAACTTCCCTCTTCATTAGACATGTGTATAAACTGACTCTAACATTTTATAAATCCTAAAATCTTGTTTGTTTCAGCAACTGCTGCCTGACTTTGAGTACTGCTGCCCAGCTTACTTGTTACCAGAGTATCCAAGACCTTCACCTATTTTGTAATGTCACTTGTATACAGCTTTGCAGCTGAACTATAAGACTGTGTTCAAGCATAGCATTTTTTGTGACAATTGTGGCAAAAATGTTGCCATTCTTTTGAGATTGCAGCAAAAAACACAATATGGCTAAAGGCCGGGTTACAGACAGCGACATCACTACCAATGACGCTGCAATGTCACAGGTTTTGTGGTGTTCCAGCGACCTTGCCAGCGACCTCGCTGCGTGTGACATTTCGCAACGACCAGCGATCAGCTCGCTGATCATTGCGGAATGGCCAGGACCATTTTTCGGTTGCTAGTCTCCCACTGGCTCACATGCATCGACATGTGTGACAGGGGCAACGACCAGCGACACCCAGTGTGAGCCCGACACCCTGACCGATCCCAGCGACCATCGGGTGTCAGCGCATCGCTGTGTGTTCGCTGGTGAGATCTGCCTGTGTGGCATCTCACCAGCGATCACATAGCGATGTTCCAGCGATCCCGATCGTTGGTCAGGTCACTGGAACATCCCTACATGTAACCCGGCCTTTAAACATATAAACCAAGTAGAGTGACGAGTAAAATATTTGTATTCTGATTATTTATACCGAATACCATGACCTAATCCAGTATTTATCATGAATAACAAACCTAATGCAAGTCAATGGGGAACTCGAACATTTTTCTGGGAAATCTTCCTGAACAATGCTTGAATCCCCCATTGACTTGCATTAGGTTCATTATTCGTAAACATGATGAATACTGGTTTAGTTCATGAGTGTAGAAAAATGCATCCAGCATCTTATCAATACAATAAAAAAACTTCTTTTATTAATCCATGTTAAAATAACATTCAGGCCAAGTTAAGTTTTTCTAAACGTTTCCATTATCCACTCCACTGAACATGGAGTTCATTGCCATGCACCATCTTGAATAGGAAGCCGTGGTGTCCTCTGATTGGATTAGCTGAAAAAAAAATTTTCTTTCTGACCTATTGATTAGTTCATGATATTCTGTATAAATAATCCAAACCCGAATATCTTACTATACGCTCAACACTAAAAATGAACTAGAATGAAGAGTTTTTAACCATCTGTTTCCGTTTACAGGTCAGCATCTCTACAGTAGGATATGGAGACACCTATCCAGAAACTCACCTTGGACGGCTATTTGCTTTTTTATGTATTGCTTTTGGGATTATCTTAAATGGAATGCCCATTTCTATTCTGTATAATAAGTTTTCTGATTACTACAGTAAACTAAAATCGTATGAATATACCACCATTGGAAAGAAAAGAGGAAAAGTTCATTTTACAGGTCGAGCCATGAAGAAGATGTCGGAATGTTGTTCCGGAGTGCCAACACAATATCTCCCAGGACATCACTAAAAATGTCCTGTTCTGTAAAACAATATCAATGTATATTAAAAATTGCATGCAAGAGGAAACAATTGTACTTACCTTAAAATGACCTTAAACTAACACAAATTAATAAAAAGGTCAGATATTAGTAATATTATTGTTGAACCTTCTCATACTTAAAATTCTTTATTTACAGTAGTATTTGTTGGCTAGATTTCAAAGTAAATACGGTAACCATTAAAGGGGTTTTCCTACGAACAAAGTTAAATTTGAAGTTCATTTTAATTAATGCATCCTGGAATAATAATAAGTTCCACAATTGGATATGTTTAAAAAAAATGTTCCTGTGCTGAGATAACCTTATAAAATCATCTCGGCACAGGAACATTTTTTTAAACACATCCAATTGTAGAAATTATTATTCCAAGATCTATTGATTAAAATTAACTTTGGAATTAATGTTGTTTGTGTGAAAACCCCTTTAAGTATTTTCTTTATAGATAGAAATATTTAGATGCAGTTGCATAATGTACTCACCAAACACGAGTGATCCAGGGGCTAAATCAGTATTCCAGACAAGAGCCCGTGAGCCACCTCCTACCTGCCTTCAGCCCTGACACCTCTTCTAATTTGTAAACCTGGGGTGACTCCATAGTTGCCTTGTAACAGATGCATGTTGTTCTGGGTCTACTAATAAAAAGAGGCTGTGGGGATGACAGCAAGTAAGTAGAGATTCTCAGGGATCATGTCTGGCGGATAAACTAGAGGCCATTTTTATTACAATTGCTACATTTTTATATCAATCAAATCTTTATTAAAGTACCACTGCATCATTTTTTTTCTAATAAACAATTATAATGGTGCTTTAAATCTAATGGCCGCTTTACACGTCCCGATATCGTTGTCCAACAACGATAAAAAGTCACGTGGTTTGTGCGTTGGCGCTGATATCGTTCGTGCGTAGTGTGGTGTAAATGAGCAATGCAATGCAAGAACGATGCCAAAATGATATCGTTGGGGAATTGTGCAGGCTCTCCAACTGCCCGATATTGGATGGACGATCTGGCAGGATCGTGCTGTGTGACAGCACAACTTCCCCTATTCACTCCCATGTTAAATGGTCGTTCCCTGGGTCGCTCGGACGAGGGGGCGTATACATCGCAGTTACGTTGCCTGCTGATATCTCCCTGTGTAACATCTCCTATGCGATCTTGGACTAGTGCCAAAAATGTGCGCGCTCCCGTGCTGTTGTATACAATATCGGAACGATATTGGGACGTGTAAAGCGGCCATAAGTCTTCTCCCCCAAGAATTATACTCACCTTCTGCTGCCCTCACTCTTTGTCAGCAACGCTGCGGTCGGTCTGCAGCAAAAAGTAATCTGTAATCTGCCAGCAGCTCCAGTATTTCATGGAGATCACCGGAGGTCACTTTTCAATACATCTCTATGGGAGCCTTGTCCTGGCTCTCATAGGGATGCAATGAGCGCTTATGATGTAACTTTTGACTTCTGGGCAGTCATACTTTATGGGCACCGCAGTATTGGAGCAGCACTGGAAAAGGTTGAAAACGTCACAGGGTGAGTATAAGACTAGGGGGTTTACATTTAAAGTACCATTCAGCACTAAAGAACAAATAAACACTGTGGTGCTACTTTAAAGTCTCCAATTGCCACATTTTAGGTCCACATCTTAGATTGCACAAGTTTCTAGCAAATATTTTTACAAATTCTGATTTTTTTTTTGTAGCTTAATTCTTCAAGTTATGTAAAATAATCTAGAATGCTTTCTAGATATCTAGGGATCTAAGGTGTCATTGAAAAAAACTATTTCCATGTGATATCTTAATTCACTCTAATGGTGGGTTTACACACACCAATTTATCTGTTCAATCTCTGAACCAATCTCTGGTTGCAGTGAAATCATGGATACATTGCTCCATGTTGTGGCTGTGTACAACATGGAACAATGTATCCATGATTTCACTGCAACCAGAGATTGGTTCAGAGATTGAACAGATAAATTGGTGTGTGTAAACCCACCATTAGGGCCGCTTTACACACACCAACTTCTGTGTCCAACTTATGAACAGATCTTTGGTTGCAGTGAAATCATGGACACATTGTTCCATTTTGTGACTGTGTACAATGTAACAATGTGTCCATGATTTCACTGCAACCAGAGATCTGTTCAGAAGTTGGTCACAGAAATTGGTGTGTGTGAAGCGGCCCTTACACACTAAAGACATGGGATCAGTTCAAAATGGTGAAGTGAGAAAAATAAAGTTGACTTAAGGCCGCTTTACACGTCGCAACATTGCATGCAATTTCACTTGCACTTTACTGGTTGCAGTGAAATCATTGACATTTGTACACGGCAACAAAATGTAACAATGTGTCCATGTTTTCACTGCAACCAGTAAGTTGCAAGTGAAATTGCATGCAATGTTGCAACGTGTGAAATGACCCTTAAACTAGTACTCCTGGTTTCAACAAGTAATTAAAGCTAATAAGAGAGACAGTCATGCTTAAGGGAGACAGCCAGTCTAAATTTTGTAGAAAAGCCTTACGAGATCCAACTTTCCTGCTACATCAGTGTGTTTTCATGCAAGGATCCTGTCAGTTAGGCCCCAGTGGAAAATGATAAATATTAGGGTGTGCATAGATCCTAGAGTTATGGGAGATGCATCTTTGGCACTGCCATCATGAGCCAAAGAACAGGAATATTTTATATAATTGTGAGGTCAGAACATCATCCTCAAATTAATATCTGCCAACTAGATTATACAAGACTAATTCTGTATTCATAATTTTTCTTGCTTGAGACCAACAGGGAAAAGATATCTTGGAGATTGGGGTTTCATAATATTCTGGAAACTGATGCCATATCCCATGACTAGCCCTGTCATGATTTAGGAGGTGACTGGTGTTTTGAAAAATGAAAGCTCACATTTTAGTGGTGTGGTCATTTATGGGCCAGCCTATGCTAGAGTGGAGTGTGTTCCATATTTTATCTTTCTCCTTTCCCCAAGGAAACAAAAGACCTAATTGGAAAGTTAGGCTACCTTCACATTTGCGTTTGTGTCTGCATGCTGATGGCAGGGTCTAATGATGTGTCCGCAGCGGAGAATGTCCGCCTGCGGACACATCACTGTGGAGCCCGGGCAGCCAATCGGCGTTGTCCGGGGGCACGCTAGAGGCGGAGATCAGCGCCAGAGATCTCCTCCTCCCGGCCGCCAGTAAGCTCCGGGACATGTCAGCGGGGAGAAACAGCTGATCTGACAGCTGTTTGAATCTCCCGCGTTGACACCGAGAGGAGATGTCGGCGCGGGAAGATTCAAACAGCTGTCACATCAGCTGTTTCTCCCCGCCGACACCGCTAGGAGCTTACCGGCGGCGGGGAGGAGGAGATCATCAGTGGCTCAGCTGATCTCCCAGTGGCCGTCGGTGATCTCCTGTGACATCACCGGCGGCCACCGGGAGAGATTTCAATGGGTCCGCAGCGTTCTCCTAAGCTGTCAAGCGCAGAACACTGTGGACCCATTGACGCCAATGCATTCTTTTGTGCGCTTGGGGAAGCTTGCTGATTTTCCAAGGTCCCCGAGCGCACAAAAAATGCAACATGCTGCGTCCCGGGTGCGGACGTGTGACCCTGGAGGGAGCAGATATCTTCCGCATCCGCACCCGAACGCAGCAAACGCAGGCACTATGCGTTCCTATGTTAACCATAGGAACGCAGTGCGCATGCGTTTGGCTGCGTTCACATACGCAAATGTGAAGGCACCCTTAGGTATTTTTGTTACTTTTCTCTATTTTTATTTTATAACTGCTTTGTATGTGTGTAATTTTTTATCTTTTATAACTTCTTATTGTAAGCACTGTAATTTTTATATTAAAGCTTAAAACTTTAATAAGTTTAATCCTTGTATGCTATAAAGAATCAATACCCTCGCAGAGATTGTGTGACCCTTTTGATGGTCACACAGTAGTATATTTTGGGGACTCATCATCATCACCCCGTGAGTTTGATGGATGGTGGCAGCATGTTATGTAACTCAGGTGTGTGGACTATCAGGATGGGATTGATGCAGACTTTATAGTCTGTAACAGAGGTTAAGTGGCAAATGGAGTGAAAGGAGATAAATTAACCCTCACACCCCATATCACATGCTCAGAAGTGTGTAAGTGACATAAGAGATAAGGTTTCTTATTGTGGAGAGTGACATGCCAGGTCTGGCATGCCAGTATGGCGGCCGTCACACGCTACGATATAGATAACGATGTTAGAAACGATGTGGGATTTGCACATCGCCCGAACGATGTGTGAGATCGTTCATCACAACGCTACACCCACAGATATCGCTCAGACGATTCTCCGATGCAGCCATCCAGCGGTCGTATGAGCGATGCACTTATCATCTGTGCACATCGTTTAGCAAACAGTCACACAGAAACCTCGTAAACGATGTTGGGGTAAATGTGGGCGTTTTCCAAGGTAAATTGGAGCACATAGGCGTGCTACATGGTTTACAAGCCGCGCCCCTCACTACATCATTGGTGGTCAGTACTGCGTCCTCATTGGTCAGATGTCCTTGGAAACATGGCGGCCTCATCTTCTGAATGTCCTGTGATGTGCCTCGCAATGTACATGTGTAAACACGATGTGCTATACAAAAAAAAATACGTTACTACTGAAAAAGGTAGAAACCGCTATCCCCCTTGTGCGGCGTGCACAATCCGAACACTTATGCGTTGCTCAATGGTTGTCGGTTTGCCGATCCGTTAAGGACTCACCCTGTAGCGAGCTGTGTGTGCGGCATGAGTGTTTTTGTTTAAAGCGCGTGTGAAACGCATGTGTGTTTGCTCTGTGCTGTTGCTGATGTATGATTTAAAGTGTTTGACAAAGCGCATGTGTTTTCAAGCGGTTTTGTGGGGAAAATGTATGACAACGCAAATGAGGCAAAACGCCTCTCAACATTCATTGTTCCAGGTGCCCTAATGTTTGTGTCCTTCTCTACTGTGCTTTTTTCGCACTTGTGTTGGGACCACCATATATGTGGGCCAACATATGTATGTGTGTATTTAATCAGGTTTCCTAAAAACACATTGTAGCAAATAACAAGTGCTGTGTCAAAAATCAGGGCCTTTTGGTTTATACGTTTTAGCCAAAAAACGCACATTAAGCTGCCTCACCAACTTCACGGTAGGCCCTGGTCGAGACAGTCCTAACTCTGTCCCTAGTTGCTACAAATCAAAAATGTGACCACTGTCACAACGACCTTTGGGGAGGTATGTGGGTCCTGGTCCCACCCGTCTCTCACAGGACCCATAAGCCGGGCCCTTCAACACAAATAACAAAATTAGTGCCACCATGCACCAAGAAGCAAAATCCTCTGGCTCATGTCACAGACAAGAGGTATGTCTGCAACACATAGCTCCCCTGAAATGGGCAAGGCCTGGCCCTCTTCAAAACATTAACTAAGGTTTCCCTAAATCTGGGTTTTTAAATCAAAATCACACCTCTTAAAAAATGATAAAGGGACACATGTCCTGGCTCCAACCCTGAGCTTCAAGACACATTTAAACTGGGTAATGCAAAATTAGCCATGGCACACTGATAACTACGGGAGGTTGTGTTGCCAGCTCACAGCCCCTGGACCATTGAAGTACTGGCAGTACTGGTCCCTCATCTCCTGTGCCTCCTGGCGGCTGCTTCCACGCCCTAATGGCTGTAGTCCTGCCATCTGTGGGGCATCAGCACGCCAGCCCCCCAACACCACCTCGCCATTGCTGGAGTCAATGTGGTCCTCATAGTTTGGTGGTGTGTAGGCCTGGTGATCTCGGCGTCGTAGAAAATTATGGAGCACACAACAGGCCATAACAACAAGGTCAATTGCTTCAAGTCTCATATTAATGGCCGTGTGGAAAATCCGGAAACGGCTAGCCATAATGCCAAAGGCATTCACCACTCGCCGTGCCCGGGAAAGCCTATAGTTGTAAATGCGTTGTTCTGCATTGAGCTGTCTCTGGGGATATGGCTTCATCAAATTGGGATGTAGTGGGAAGGCCTCATCGGCCAGGAACACAAAGTTCAGGTTGCCACAGGTGCGATTTGTGGGCGGCAAATTGAGACGGCCAGTTTTGAGTTTTTGCCCAAAAGACGATTGGTCAAAAACCCCACCCTCAGAAACCCTCCCATTTGTGCCCACTGACACCGACACAAATTCATAATTAGCGTTCACCACTGCCATCAAAACAATGCTAAAATAGGATTTATAATTATAAAAATAAGAACCACTGTTGTGTGGTTGGGTGATCCTAATATGTTTCCCATCTATGGCACCACCACAGTTTGGAAATTGCCACTTATGGCTGAATTCAGCGGCAGTGGCCAGCCATTCTTCAGGGTTTTGGGGCAAACGCATGTAAGTAGGAGCCCTACAGCGCAATATAGCCTCACATGTCTCCGGGATGAGTTGGCTAAGGAGGGGACGCGATATAGCAGACGAGTACTCCAAGTCCTGCATGGTGGGGCCTGTGGCGAGAAAGCGCAGTGTGGCGGCCAACCTCTCCTCCGCAGGCACTGCTGGACGCATTACAGTATCCTGACGTGTGATGAGCGGGCTCACTGCTGCCAACAGGAATTGAAATGACTCCTCAGTCATCCTGAGAAAATTCTGGAAGTCACGTGGGAAGTCTTCCCGAAGTTGGCGCACAAGCCTAATATGAGAATGTTCATTGCGCTGCTGCAGCCACTCCCTGGTCCAGATGCGCCTTGGTCTCCTCCTGCGTCTCTCCACCCTCTCCTCTTCCCCTCTTCCACACGTGCTGCCTGCACCAGTAAAGCAGCACCCACCACGGCACGATCATCCGGATTCATGCTGTTTAGAAGCAAAATGATGTTTACAATGGTGCCTACGCACAAAGGTGCTTGACCTACAATGTGAACATTACAAAAGGGACCACAAAGGAGCATGACATTGGCGAAATATGTACACGTGCACTACACATGTGGAAATGATGTACTAAAACCCAACAACACATACAGTATCAATGAAGGTGTTGAGGAATGCCACATGTTTAACACCCTCAAATGCCTTTGACACCTAAATAAAATCCACAACAAGCCCTACACACACATTTAGCTCACAAACAACATCACCCTTTCTACAGCATTAAGAACGCAAATACCAAAAACATCACACACATGGAGGACGAAATGTATTGAGAAACCAACACTACAGACACACAATAATAACTCACATGCAGTGGTCGCTGAGATGGGTGTCACTCCAATGTCAAGGCACCCAAAAGATGCAGTTTGTCCAGATGACTAAAATGCAACAATGTAAGGCTTCAGTCCTCGTATTTTGCTATATAAAGAAAGTTTTAAACAAAAAAAATGCAAAAAAAAAAACATCACCGATACAGCAGAGGGGGTCAAGAACACAAACCCTGTCATATCCCTTTGGACAACGCTATAGTGTCCCCCATTCCCAATGTTTCACATGCGGAATCAAAACGTACATACCGGCACCAACTCCGCAGCAAAGACATAGTGTGGCTCCCGGAAACTCTACATATACAAGCCCTAGCCAATGACAAGGCGACCCGTCCTCCAAACAGGCGTGTCTCCTCGGCGCTACCCCACACACCAACACGATGTTACGCCCTACAAACAGGCGCGGTGAACCATTGTGCCACACCCAACGCCGAGGCTATGTTCCACGGCAGGCGTGGCTCAAAAAGCAGGACCACACCCAGCGCAGACTTTACGTCCTATACCAGGCGTGGCAATTGCGATGCATATGCATATCGCACCTGTGATAGTCCAACAGCTGTAGGATCAATTCGGATAAATAGTGCATTGTGAACATGTGTCCCGGACCTGCTCTTTTGTGTGTCCCTTCACACAAGTGATTGAGAGCAGCCAGGCAGCAAGCATCTTTGTGACTTTACTCATCTTTTTCAGTGTAGACACTGTGTTTTATAAAGCCAAGGTATGTTGAGATTATTAGATGAGACAGACACATCTAAGTGCAGGTTATTATATAGTACTCCAGGCACACATTTTTGATTGTCACTCTCACAACAGCACACATGCCAGTGACTTGAGCAAGAATCTTGGTGTAAGCAAGTGTGCTCTTGTGTTTTTGAGCTGGGGCTTTTCACATTGATCATGTCAGGTGACTTATCATCCTGTGGATGTGAGTTTCACATGGTTTTAACCATGTGCCACTGTGATTTGTACTGATTTTATTTATTATTTGTTTTGCAGATGCCCCGCCCAAATAGGGAATTGGTTAGGGCCTTAATTGAGGCCTACAGGGAAAACCCCTGCTTATGGCAAAGCCGATGTGTGGGCTACACAAACAGGGCCCTCCGTAATGCGGCATATGAGAAGCTACTCGACGTGTGCCGCCAATTTATGCCAGGCCAATAGCTGGACATAGACTATGTAAAGAAAAAAATTCAGTACTTGAAAACGGTGTTTGGGAAGGAACACAAAAAGGTGCAGGAGTCACGCCGTTCTGGAATGGCTGCAGAGGACGTATATACCCCAACACTTTGGTATTATGACATGCTCCTGTTCACCTTGGAGCAGCAGGAGCCACGCCGAGTGCTGGATAGTGAGGCATTCAGCCAGCCACAACAGGACAATGTTGACGATGCCGTGGACCCCGAAAATGTAAGTCGGTCACCTAGGCCAATACTAACACAATTCTCACAGCATACACATTATTGCAAACATTCATATCCATGTATCATAGGTAGAGAAGGCAACAATACACCAGATTGGCCTCCCATCTTGCTTGAGGCTTTTTCAAGCACCTACAATTGTAGCAATCACTCCATTTGCACACAAGTAGTGTGTGTTGTGTTATTGTCCAAAGCTGTAAGGCCCTGTCAGGACATCTTTGCAGGACATCAGGCACAATGTGGGTTAGTGACATACATGTAACTTTATCCTTAATGTAAAAATTGCCCCAAAAGTGTACTGCTATGTTTGCTTATCAGTTCTTCCTTTCAACATGTAGGATCCGCTTGAAGGGCCCTCTTCAGGGTCACAATTGGACTCACCTGACCATCCATCATCTGGGCCCATTCATGAGGTTGCATCAGCGGCCAACCGTCCCCCTATGGCTTTTTCACGGCCCCGGGAAAGAAATCAACGGGCGTCCTCAGGCAGTCAACTAGTGTCACTGGCTGAGCAGGTCTTAACCCATCAGGTCCGTGAACCCCAATGCCCGTTTGCCGGAGTGGTGAATCAGCGGCTACCCACTTTTGCCACCGACCAAAGGGAGCATGTTGAGCGTGTGATACTCCTGGTGATGGAGCAGGCCCGTTTGGGCAAGCTTTCTGCTGCCTCAACTTTTCCTGCTCCCATTTCCCAGCCACCCGCCAACCTACAGGCCTGGCAGTACCAGGGCCCTCCAAATTACACCCATGCTCGTACATCTAGCCAAGGCTATCACATGACTCGGGGAGGCAGGGCTGCTTGGTACCCACATCCCCGCCCCGCCAGCAGCTTCAACCAGGAAGAAGACTTTTTTGAAGAGCCCCATTGTGAGGAGTTGTAGTTTTGTTTTTTGTTTTTGAAGGTTCCTGGTTTTGTTTATGTTTTGTGTACAATTTAATTTGGGTAGATCCTCCCCCCAAGTTCTTTTTTGGCTACCTTTGTGCAACAGTGAATGTTTTCTTTTTGGATAGCAAAATGTTATACTGTCCCTTTTTAGTGTGCACATAAATGAACGGAGATTCAGACATTTCTTTTGATTAAAATATACTTTCTGTTCAGACTCCTTAAATATGTTGTCCATGATTGTTGCATTGTGGTTTCAAGTTAAAAACGCAATGTTTGACGCTCACCATCTATAGTAGGCCACATGCTGTATCTAGCACTACCTACATATGTAGAGGGCCATTCTACTTAAATGTTTTGTATGCAGCAGTAGCCTTCACTACTTATTGGTGGACCCACAAGTCCGCGGAGGTGTCCTTACCATCATTGCATGTAGTGCTAAAATTGGACAATCTTATTGTGTCTGGAGTCAACAGCTGGTAGATCTCTACGGCGTGAAGCCACATTTTATGTTGATGGTGTAACAGCATTTCCAAAATACTATCATCACTTTCCCTAAAAAGGATGTGTGGTTGCTTTGTCGACAGACGGCATGCTCACAATGTGCACCTTGTGTTACAACATGTGTTATGAACCCCTTCCTCTGCCTCAACCTGTTGAGCCAATGTGTTGACCTTGATGCCCTTAAAGTCCAACATAAACCTCCCATAATATTTTAATATTTGGGTGCGTAGATAAAGGCAATGACTTACAGATTTGGATCAACATTTTAATGGTTGTTAAAAATGTGCCATACCGTGCACAACAAGTCCACATTTGTGTTTCTGTGTAGGAAGAACCCCAACTCACTTGTGAGTGTCCAAATGTTGGACACTATAAGAAAAGAGGCCAACGTGCTAGCCGCAACACACTCCCTATGGTCCAAATGTTGGACACTATAAGAAAAGAGCCCAACAGGGGCAAAAAAACACACACAAAGAATGCCAACATGGCAAAAAAACATTTTTGGTGTCCAACATGGACAACAATCCTTCATGTCCGCATGGACCGTTAGAGGGTCCCATTCCCTCACCCTTATGGGAGCCCACCATCTTGTTGATGGCGCCCAGCCAGCATGTCACGTAGCCGGCCCAGCTCGTGGAGATGTTGTTCAATGGCCGAGTGCAGCTGTGTAACTAAGTGGAACTGTGCCTCCAACACATCCTCAACAGTAGGGACACCTGTATGTTGATGAAGAACACTTTTACAATTGGAAAGTACATGGTCTGTTTTGTAAAAGTAATAATCAAAATATGCTACTTACCCTCTTGCTCCACATCCTCACCACTATCAGGGGTGGATGGGGATGCACTCAGACTCCACCCGGCTGAGCCTGCACGTTCGCCATCTGCACAAACATTTATGAAAACAAAGAAGTTACACCCTCCCAAAAAAAGCTGTGACGATTAACACAATAATAACTCCAGTATGCAGGGTGTATGCCCCACAAATCCACACTTACCACCATACTCAGTGAAGTCTGGGGCCCTATCCTCCTGAGCCCTCTCCTCCTCCGCAGGGCCTGTTGGGGAGCGCACATCATCCTCTGCTGGCTCTGGGGACATGGCCACCCCTGGGCTGGGCATAGAGCTTGAAATGGTGGGAGGTGGTGTAATGGGCAAGCTGGGGCTCTGTGGCCAGATAATGTGCCCTGGTGGCAAAAGAGGGCCCGGGCTAGACGGTGGGCCATCATCCCTCCAAGGCAATTCCTCTTCCTCCAAGCCCTCCTGTGTCGAGGGTGGTGATGGGAGGTCGGAATCCGAGTCCAGCCAGTCATCCCACGATGCTGCATCAGCCACCTCCTCCTCCTCATTGCTCGTGCCCGAGGGTGTCCCTGCTGGCTGCTGTTGGGGTGGGTTCTGGGTGCCAACTGCGGGTGGCCCATGGTGTGAAGAATCTTCTGAAGAAGATTCCTCTGCATCTGGGTTTGGAAGCACAAGGTAAAAGTTTGTAACAGAAAGGTTTACAACATTGTTGTTGAACATTTTCATAGTGTGCCTATTGTCTTTCCCCCATTTTAAAAAATGCTACAAGGTTCGGTTGGATGCATAGACTAATGTTGTATGCATGTAATGTGGGTGGGACACAGTATTTTTCTTTACAGGAGGGACACTACACTGGCAAGATATGTTGGCTTGTGTGAAAGCACACCAACACATGCTCGGTGTATGTGTTTTGTATTTTGGGTTGACACATTAGCCAATGTTGGTTGCTCCATGGCTGCATTGACCTATATTT
The DNA here is from genome assembly GCA_033576535.1 of Allobates femoralis. NCBI lineage: Eukaryota > Metazoa > Chordata > Amphibia > Anura > Aromobatidae > Allobates > Allobates femoralis. Next base: position 154,123,024 of record JARQOC010000003.1, read on the forward strand.
GAAGTACTATTGTAGTTAGGGTTAAAACATCAGCCTTGGTCTTCATTTACCCCTGTGTAGGGTGCAACATCTGTGGGGCAGTGTCGCATGTGTGTGCTTTAGATGGTACATATTTAGTGTATGTTCTTAGCTAATATGTAGTCCGGTTTTATAAATTTCACACAAAGATTTTGCATAAGCCAATTTTGCCCCTTAAAAATCAAACTGCAGCGGCCAGATATTGAGACCCATCCAGCCCTATTGCAATTGTGCCAAATTGGATGGGCACTAAATGGCATCCGATTTTGTACCATACAAATCTGTAATTGTTTTCAATGTATGCTCCAATCGGACCATGCGGCCAAGTTTCGCACACCCTAAAACAGCGTTACACATTTCCGGACACAAAATATGATGCCATTTATTGGGCAGCCAATATGGTCGTTTGGCCATAGGCCTGCATGTGGCCATAATTGGATCCAAGGCTGTTTGATTTTTAGCCCACACCATCGTCTTGGCAAATATAGTAGTTGGAAAACTGCATAACATGGGGCCCTATGGAGCAGCTTCAGATAAGACATTGGCTGTGTCATTGTCCCCGATTTGAAGGAACAGACCCTGCTCAGTACAGTAAAACGTTTTCCTAATGGAATGTCATTGTTTTTTAAATTAGCAAAATGTTGGCCGAACTGTGACCGAGCCCCCGCCATTTCCCGGGGCCTCACGGTTTGTGAAGAGGTCTTCCACTGCAGTACAGCACCGGTGGTGCGGTCACAGTCACGTGACCCCAGTTTACCATGGTTTCACCTGCGGATATGTGACTGTGACATCAACGCAGGTCCTGTCCACATGAAGAACACCTCTGGCAAAAACATGATGCGCCAGCAACCGGAGGGGGCTCGGGGACACCTGAGAACCCACATATTTTAGGTCGGAAAGCAGGACGACAGGGTAAAGGAGGCCAAGTAATGGGGGACATGAGGTGCCCACACACGGAAGAAGAGGGGGGAACACAGGGGACATGAGGGTGTCACACACAGGGGTGAACATGGGTGGCCAAGAGGTGTGAGGAGGGGTAAACACAGGGGTGATGAGGGGGTGCACCAGGGGAGAACAGCTGGGACAGTCACATCAACTGATCCTGGGGAATGTCGGATGTGATGGCTGTTTTGGATCAAACTGCAGGGATCAGTTAGATCCAATGCAGGCTGATTTATATTGGTCAGCATCATTGTTTTCGATATTGAAGTGTGAAAGTAGCCTTATCCAATAATGTAGTGAGGTTACGCCTGAGTCCAGCATCCCAATTTGTGGTGACCAGGAGTTTGGCCTATTCGTGTTTGTGTGTAAACCACTATGCGACACATTGTTGTCACATCCACATGGTGGGTCCAAACACAGTTTACAAATGTTGGTTGATGAACATTATTTTGGCCTTGGTCCTTGGACAAATGTCTGTAAATTCCCAGTGTCATCCAACAACCCTCTAGGATGTTTGCCGTACAATAACTCAAATGAGGAAAATCCCGTAGATGACTGCGGTACCACCCGGATAGCAAACATCAAATAGGGCAGCAACATGTCCCAATCCTTTCCATCCTTGGCAACTACCTTTTTAAGCATGGATTTTAGGGTTTTGTTAAACCGTTCGACTAACCCGTCGGTCTGGGGATGGTACACCGAGGTGCGCAACTGTTTTATATTCAGCAATTTACACAGTTCTTTGGTCACTTTGGACATAAAAGGAGTCCCCTGATCTCTGAGGATCTCCTTCAGTAACCCCAGGCGACAGAACATGGAAAACAGCTCCCGGGCAATAAGCTTAGCCTTTATGTGGCGTAGCGGAATCGCCTCCGGGTATCGGGTGGCGTAGTCGATGAACACGAGTATGTGTTGGTGGCCCCATGCCAATTTAACTATGAGCCCTACCAAATCCGTGGCGATCCGTTCAAAAGGTTCCTTTATAACCAGTAGAGGTACCAATGGACTCTGGAAGGTTGCGATGGGTGTGGTCAGCTGACATTTCAGGCAGGAGTCGCAGAACCTCTGGACATCCGCATACACTCCCGGCCAGAAGAACCGCCCCAAGATATGCACCCTTTCCACCATCTGGCCCGGTGACAAACTCTCGGGCTTGAGCCACCACTTTACCAGCTGCAGTAAGTCATATGCCTGAGAGCGAGCAGGTTTGGATTCCACAAAGGACCAGGAAAACACAAGCTGGGCTTTTCCATAGGTATTGACCCCCAGTCGAGCAAGGATCTCACCTTTTAGTTTCCCGTAGTCCTGCGCATCCTCCCAACTGAGATCCGTGTAGGCCTTCTGGGCAATGCCCATCAAGAATGGCGCCACCACTTCAGCCCACTGGCTGGTGGGGAGGCCTTCCCGCTCCGCGGTGCGCTCATAGACGGTGAGGATTGCTTCCACGTCGTCCTCCGGACTCAGCTTCCTCAATGCCGATCTGGGGGAGGCGCTGGTGGCGGGTCTGGCAGTGCCAAAACCTGCTGTAGAAGCTCTTGCTGCTGCCGCTGTGTAATCACCAACTGTTTTAACAGTTCCTCCATGTTGTCGGCAGGCCGGAACTTTAGTTTTGCCGGCTGGAGTATGGACATGCAGTCCGTGGGGAATGTCTTAGCTCACACTGCCTGAATTCTCCACCATTTGTGAGGTAGCGCCGGGATTGCAAGACAAAAGGCAGTGAGCCTGGTATCAGTTCACACAGTACCCGGGTTTATTGATGAAGCACAGATGTGGCCGGGTTCCGGGATGCAGCCGGGTACACTGCATACATCCACCATATAGTAACATGGTCCCTCTAGGTTATGGGATCTCGCCGGTCTAGGTCGCACTGAGCTTCAGCCCTCCCGGGCTAGGCCGTGTTGTAACAGCACACGGCCTCTGTCACTCTTGACCTGACCGCTCAGTAGCCTCTTTTGCCTCAGCTCAGGCCGAAGCTCTCCACAGAGAACCCCGCCCTATCTCCTAACCTAACTTTTAACCCTGTGCCTCCCTCTGGGGAAAACCTACAAGACCCAGAGCGAAGTGGACCGTCCCCCTATCCTAAACTCCGTACCGGGTTCAATACGTGACAGTGCACATTCTGGGGGGAAACATAGCGCCCCTCGCATATGATTTCCCGCACTGTCTCACACTCCCTACTTTAATTTTCTGAGATAATGACCTATGGGTTTTCATTGGCTGTAAGCCATAATCATTAACATTAACTTCTAGAAATAAACACTTGAAATAGATCACTCTGTTGTAATGACTATGTAATATATATAATTTTCCTTTTTTGGTAAATATGAAATGTAAAAGATCTTTAAGTTTATGCCTTTTAGAGGTTTGGCCTTCAACTTGCTTAACTATTCACAGCAACACTTTTGATCAGGGGTACACAAATGTTTACATGCTACTGAATATAGTGGACTTGTTTGCTGCAAGTTTACCTCTTCTCTTCAGTATCTCTAGAATAAGGGTATATTTAGACAGACACACACACACACACACACACACACACACACACACACACACACACACACACTAGTACACCAGCTGGTTTTCATGAAAACGACAACACCATACTGCATAGACAATAAAGACAATCTCCCAGGACACCATTTCTAATAGCTGTGACATTTTTACATAAAAACATGATTATTTTTGGAACAAAAATCTATACCTACGTAAGTGATCTATTCTTTCAAGATCTGTGAACATCCTTACACAGCAAGTGGTGTCAAAAACTCTTTTTTTCCCTTGTGGGATAACAAACACAGGAAATTTGTTACTGTCTATGGAATATAATAGAAGCTACGAGTCTAACCATCAAGACACTAATATTTATCAGACTACATTTAGATACAATGCCGTATACATTCATAAGTATACATTCACAGCAGGAAACCACTTAGTATTGGCAGCACATGGCTTTGTCCTTAACTTTGTGTTTGATTCAAGCTTGGAGCTTTTGGAAAACATTGTTTGTAGATCATAGACTTAGGATCACGTAAAATGTAATTATGTCATTCCAGTACACCATTATGCCCAATCATTAATGTGAAAATAAGACATACTATCCCTTGAAGTGTCCAACCTGCAACCCTTTATGCTACTTTTTGTGGTCCCCCCCAACCATTAATTTGAGGGATGTTTGCCTGTGTCTGGTAGCTGACATACAGTATTTTCCATGTCAAGAAGTGGTACATATCACTAGAGCTCTGATACAGTGTCAGAGTTCAATCTGATAACAGTTTGTTTAGCCCCAAATAGATGCCACTGTATATGAACGCATATGATCATTACCGTCAGTGGCACATTCTTATTTACACAAAGTGGTGTCCTGCAAACAATGATTTTAACATCCGCATGAAGATGTAATCACACTAAAAGCAAGCATTTACTCATTTGGCTGGCAGACTTGTTTGCAAGGACCAACTATCAATAACGGAAATTCATACAAATTTTTGAAAACATTCTTGGGCCATGTGCATGTAAGGGGTGCCTGGGCCGCGGTAGTCATTGCCGAGTGTAGTAACACGCCCTGGCACTCCTACATAAATTCGGGCTGCGGATCTGTCACATACAAATCAAGTGACACTCCACTGTAGTAGACAACAGCACTTCTTTACTTGGCATTTACTTGTTAACATGTATTTACATGGTACATTACACTTCAGGGAAATCCTTCTGTTACACTTCAGGGTAATCCTCCACTTCCTCCTAGACTGCTACACTCACTGAACACTACAGTGGCCAGATCCTTCAGTCCTAGGGCCATGATACCCTCCGGTATATTCTTTCTATGCCTGATGCACTGAACACTACAGTAGCCAGATCCTTCAGTCCTAGGACCATGATATCCTCCGGTATATTCCTTCTATCCTTGCTGCAGCTACACACTCGTCCTCTCTCTCAGAGACTGGTATCCTAACTGCCGTCTTCTACACTGCATGAGCATCTGTCCACTCCCCGCTGGGGCCAGCATCCTCAACTCTTGGTTCATAAAACCTTCAGAGTCTCTTCTGTCTCACATACCCACAGCCCCTCATCTGTACTCCTGTCAGGAGTCAGTTAAGGTTCCTGTCTCATGCCCCCAGACAACTCGGGGAAAACTGCCCATCACGAGCTGTTCCATCTCCATGTTATGCTGCACGTAGTGCCCTCACTAGCAATACTCAGCCTTCACTCCCTGCTCGCTCAGGAAGCCCACCTCTTCTTTCACAAATCATTCACAGCAGGTGGTTTCACTGCTCCTCAGACCTGAGGTATGTCTCTGACCCAGGCTGGGCTCTAACTGACGTTTCTACAGACACCGTCTTTCTCTCAATGCACTAGCTCCTCTCCTATTGGATAATCCCAGCTGTCAACTACCTGATGCCAGAAAGCTTTGACCTTTCAACTGTCTACCTATAAGACACTACCTTATTAAACATCCCACATTATATACTACATAACATTACACATTATACTAATACACACATTACCAATACTGTTACAAATCTACATATTTAGGCTACGTTCACATATTGCACATTTTTTAATGCTTTTTTGCACGCGCTTTTCAAAAATGTGTAATGTGCCTTTTGTTTGTCGGCAAAGTGAATGGGAAATTCACTTTCCTGTACAGACACAGCGTAATTTTACGCAGCGCTTTTATAGGGTAAAGCGCCGGCTTAAAAAGAATTGACATGTCAATTCTTTACGCAGCAACGCCGACACTTTTTCCTATAGGGGCGGCACTGCTGCATCTGATGTCACAGAGGGGGAGGAAGAATCCTGGTTCCTCCTCCCCTCTGTGACTGCCCCCATTAGATTTTGCAGTATCTATTATAATAAAACCCTAAGGCAACTTCCGTCACGATGTAACGGTATGCTAAGTCACATCCTGGCTGAAGCTGCCTGTACACCCACTCTGGGTGCTTCCAAAGCCCCACTCCCGCCATCGGTACAAGCGCCAGCGGAACCCCCTGGCCCCCTCCGTTCTCACCCCTGCCTGGCGTTAACGATGTCGGCTGAAGACTCCAGGAAAAGAGACTTCCTGAAGCGGGTCATGTGACAGCCTGTGTGACATCACATCAGCCCGCCCTCTCACATGACCCACTCCAGGCACAGTCTATTACTGGAGTCTTCAGCCATCATCGCTAACGCCAGGCAGGGGTGAGAATGGAGGGGGAGGGGTCGAGGCAGAGACACAAGGGGACAGGCAGAGGGGACACAGAGGCACGGGGGGACACATACAAGGGGAGAGTGGAGGCACAGGGGGACACAGGGGCACAGGGGGACACAGACACAGGAGGAGAGGAAAGGCACAGGGGGACACATACACAGGAGGAGAGGAAAGGCACAGGGGGACACATACACAGGAGGAGAGGAAAGGCACAGGGGGACACAGACAGGGGAGAGGAAAGGCACAGGGGGACACAGACACAGGAGGAGAGGCACAGGGGGAGAGGAGAGGCACAGGGGGACACAGAGGCACAGGGGGAGATGCCGCACACGTGGGGGGACGGCACTGACTGAAGAAAAAGGCACAAGGGACAGACTCCACAGAGAGTAGACAGCGCACAGGGGGAGACAGGCACAGAGACAGCGCACAGACACCACCCTCCTGATGCGATAGCACTGGGTCAACATCTAGTATTAATATACACTCCGAAATCAAATTTAAATAAAGGCAAATGTATTAAAAATAAGAATGAATACTTACCCTCTGTCGGCCTGTTCGGGCAACCCAGAGCGGAGACAAGGCTAGGTACCGACTGGAAGTGACGTCACGGACGCTGATTGGCAGCTCGCGGTCATGTGATGTCACATATCACATGACCACGAGCGGCCAATCAGCACCTGTGATGTCACTCTGACATGACGCAAGGTCCTTGCAGCTTGATACCTGCGGCTGCTTCAATCTTTATTATTTTTCACACATTTCCTTTACTTTAATTTGGGTTTCGCAATGTATATTAATATATTGCAAAACCCAAAGGAGGCGGTCACAGATGTCACAGATCAGAGGATGAACCAGGATTCTTCCTCTCCTCTGTGACATCACTTCTCCCCCCGGGCCCGTAAAAAAGTGTGCTGGTTCATGCACTGCTTCTTTTTTTGCGCGGGTGCAAAATGCTGCTAAAACCCTTACATGTCTGCCACCTTTGAACATGGTTGTCCTCAACCATACAAGCCTGTAAGACACTGAACGCTACACAAGAAATATACATCATTTACCAGTTTCTATTCTTCTCTCTTCATGTCTGCATGACCCTGGTCCCACTCATCTCACACCCCAGAACAGAAAGTTCAGTTCAGTCTAATAACACGAACCCTCAGTTCAACCCTCGGTCTTGTAAATTAACCTTAGGTCATGTGCTCACAACATCATTTCAGGCGGGTTCTCCCTGAAAAAGCACCCCATAAAATTAACAATGCATAGCAATGCCAAAACAACATTGCTATGCACATGTTTTATCTCATGTCCCTTCTTTTAACGGCTTCAGAGTTCAAAAACCCTGAAGCAGGTTAAAGAAGTGACACATTTATATTTCAGGCACCATCCACTGGGGAAGCTGCCTGCTATACAGCAGGTGAAGTATTGAACAGGTCACCAATTAGCTTGGTAAGTATATTTCTAAAAGTGCTGTTCATATGAATCTCACCAGATGTCAGTAACACCCCATCAAATCCACACAGGCAAATAAATCAAATCATAGATGCCCAAAAATTATGTGTAATAATGAAAAATGACACTAGGAAAGTAAATTGAATACATAAAGAAAGAGAGGTTCAAAAAGCCATGGAAAGTCATGGCACCAGCTGAAATCTATCAATCGTTAGAAAGCAATCTTGCCACTTAGGGAAAAATAATATCAGCTGGTTCAATCGATGGCCTATAAAAAGGTGTCTCATTAACAAGATGCCACATAAGAAACATCTCATAATGGGTAAAATCAATGAGCTGTCTCAAGACCTTTGCAATCTTATTATTGCAAAACATACTGATTGCATTGATTATGGAAGAATTTCTAAACTGCTGAAGGTTCCAGTGAGCACTGTTGGGGACATAATCCAGAAGAGGAAAGAACATCATTTCACCATAAACCGGCCCTCACCAGGTGCTACCCACACGACTTTAGAGTGAAAAGAATTATCAGAAAAATTGTCCAAGAGCCAAGAACAACCTGTGGAGAACTACAGAAAGACCTGGAATCACCAGGCATAATTGTTTCAAAGAAAGCAATACGTAATGCACTCAACCTTGGTGCACAAGTGCCAGAAACGTTCAATAAGGGTTGCTGAGTGGAGTGAGGGCTGCATTAAAGCGTGAAGGTTGCAGAGAAGTGCAAAGTTAAACTCAATATCAAAATTTAACACAAAAGCATAGTCTGGTGATTTCCTTATCTATTTTTGCATTGATTTTTGATACTATCTGTACTGTTTATCTCCATTTCATATGTGCCAACAGGTGTGAATCTTTTGGGATGTATTCTTGCTTTGAACAGCCATTTGAAGGGGAATACATCTGTACTCAATGTCAGCATATTGCATATTTGGCAGCCTAGGTAATGGATGTAAATATGTAGCTTGCAATATTTAGAAGCATTGCAAACCTGGAGAGAAGTGTAGAGTTCCCTGAGCATGCTCCTGCTGGGGCCAGTGACATGGAGGAGAGTAGAAGAAGTGGGGAAGGAATGTAAAGGAGCCTAGTCTTGATTTGGCACAAGCTAGGAAATATGCTTGTTTGGCTGATATTAGTGATGCAAGCCCGGGACTAGGACCACTACAGCAGGACATTGGTCCTAGCAACCAGAAAAATGACTGCTGTGGGAAGGAGGGAAATAGGCGTGCAGCAAAGGCCAAACAGATGTTGGTGATAGAGCACTTTATAATTAGACAGATAGGGTCATCTGCCACTGAGGTCAGTGTCTGTTGTCTGCCAGGTGCTTGGCTTCAAGATATTGTGGATAAGGGTATGTTCACACAGTGCGTTTTTGCCATTGGTTTCATGGTAATGTATGCTAATTTGTTCTTGCGGTTTTGATTCCCAGCAAAACCAATGTGTTTCACAGAAATGCTGTACACACACATTGGTTTTTGTTCTCTGGAGACAGTGTAAACACCACAGGATTTGCTGCAGATTTGTTTTCCAGCAAAACCTATGATTCTAGGATTAGCTGTCCCAACACATTGGTTTTTGTTTGGTGAAGAAAGTGGAAACACCTCAGGTTTTGCTGTGTTTTAGAAAGAATGAGCATGTCAATTCTTAGCTGAACTTTTGCTAAAGTGGAAACACCTGTGGTATTTCCATTTTCTGTAGAGAAAAAAACTGTGTGTGTGAAAGCTTTTCCCTGATCACATAGGTTTTGTGGAAACCAAAAACTCAGGATTAGATTAGCATAGATTTACATAAAACCAAGGCAAAACCTGATCTCAAATGCAGCAAAACCTTCCTGTGGGCACATACCCTAAGATAGTCAGATTCCTGGGTGGACCTGGGGAAAACCCAGTGGTCATGGTAAACATTGGTACCAATGACAAAATTTGAGGGAGCTGGAAGTTCCTTAAAATCAATTACAGAGAACTAGGAGAAAAGCTGAAGTCCAGGACCTCCAAAGTGATGTTTTTAAAAATACTACCGGCACCACGAGCTTACTAGAAAGAAAGCTGGAGCTTAGGAAGATAAATAAGTGGCTTAGAAATTGGAGTAGAAAAGAAGGATTTGGGTTTATGGAGAAATGGTCCGACTTCTCTGTCAGCTACAGGCTCTACAGTAGGGACGGGCTGTATCTCAATGATGAGGGTGAGGTTGTGCTATGGGAAAAATTGTCAGAAGGTTGGAGGATCTTTTCAACTAGAATTTAGGGGAGGGAGGGTAGTTGTGCAAATAATGGGATAGAGCAGACAGTGAAACAGTAGGGGTCAAGAGGATTTAGAGGGACCTGGGACGTGCAAGGAAGGTAGGGAGGTGAGTAGGAATAATAAAGGTTCTAATAGTACTAAATATCTGCTGTTGAATGCAAGAAGTCTTGCAAAGAAAATGAATGAATTGGAGTCCATTATTTCAGCCACAAATTACGATGTGGTGGGCATTACGGAAACTTGGCTGGATGAGAGCCATGACTGAGTGACAAATGTAGGAGGATAGATCACATTTAGAGAGGACGGGGAAGACCAAAAAAAAGTAGAGGAGTATGTATTTTTGTTATATCCAATCTTAGACCTGTACTCAATGACAACATTGAGGAGAGCTGCAACAATGTACAGTCAGTATGTGTAAATATACAGTATATGGAGTTGGCAATAATGGAAAGCTTATAATTGGAGGTTTTTTTTTTATAAGCCTCTTAATATAGCTGAACAGGTAGAGCAGGGGTGAGGAACCTCAAGCCTGCTGCCACATCCGGCTTGCGATGAACTTCATGCGGCTTGTGCAAGAGCCATCTTCCTACAGAGCATTTATCCATCAAGTTGCTATAACTCAAGATCAAACTGAAGATTATATATCCCACTGAGTGTCTTGATAATTAAAATCCCACATAATTAGGACCTGATAGTTAATTGCTGCCTTTTCCATTTGTTGCATTTCATCCCCACCTCAGGGGTGGGGGAACATTTTTCCGCCAGGGGCCATTTGGAAATTCAGAGGCAAAACAATGAATTAACCCACCCTTAATGTGACATCTGGAGCTGCTTCTATTTGGTGTGGCTGTGAGTTCAGTGATATTGAATTTGTGCTTTTCCAAGTTTGTGTTGCCTGGAGAGTGGTCAACTTTGTGTGAAACGTTTTCTAAATCATACACATCACATAGGAGAAGCTGGGACTACTGTATATACATCACATAGGAGACACTGGGACTGCTGTATATAGTATATATATATCCCATAGGAGATACTGGGATTACTGGATACATATCACATAAGAGACACAGACTGCTGTATACACATGACTGGGGATGCTGGGACTGCTGTACACACAACATACAGAAGATGCAGGGACTACTGTACATACATCACACAGGAGATGCTGGGACTGCTGAATATACATCACATAGGAGATGCTGGGACTGGCATAGGCATCACTGAGAGGGCGCAGGCATCACTGGGGGGGGGGGGCACATAGCACTGGGGACACAGGCATTACTGGGGGCATATAGTACTAGGTGGCACAGGCATCACTGAGAGGGCACATAGAAATGGGGGGCACAGGCATCACTAGGGGTGCAAAGACATCACTGGGGGGCATAGAGATCACTTGTGGGTACACGGATCACTGGGAGTTACAGAGATCATTAGGGAGCACGTAGTACTGGGGGCAAAGAGATCACTAGGGAGCACATAATACTGGGGGCATAGGCAGAACATAGGGACACTGATCACTGGGAGGCACAGAGAGTCCTGTTTGACGCTATAGCAGCCACTCCTCCTCAGCAGCACATTGCGTGGTAAGCCACACACAGCGCGTCCTCTGCTCAGCTTGTCAAGCCACATTGATGCAGTAATTCATGCAAAAGGAGGCCCAACCAAGTATTGAGTGCATTTACTGTACATAGTTTTCATTAGGCCAACATTTATGAGTTAAAAATAATTTTTTAATTTGGTCTTTTATAGCAGAGGTTCCCAATGACAGTCCTCAAGGCCCACCATCAGTGCAGGTTTTCAGGATTTCCTTAGCATTGCACATGGGCTGGAATCATTATTTGAGCAGGTGATTATATTATCACCTGTGCAATACTAAGGAAATCCAGAAAACCTGCACTGTTGGTGGGCCTTGAGGACTGGAGTTGGGGAACGCTGTTTTATAGTACTCTAATTTTCTGAGATAATGACTTTTGAAGTTTTTGTTTGAGTTTTAACAGAAATAAACACTTGAAATAGATCACTCTGTCTGTAATGACTACTTATTATGTGTTTCACTTTATGTATTGAATTACTCAAATAAATTATCTTTTTGATATTGTACCTTATCAAGATGCACTTGTAGGACACAATGTGTTCACAAAATTTTGCTCTAACAAGAGCTGTTGGTCTAATATGGAGATACTGGAATGATACTTTGCTTTCTCTCTCCCTACATCATTCTGAGCTAGTAGAGACGCAATGTAGCTCTTAAAAAAGCTGTTGTGCTATATTTAGGTGGCAGAAACACTCTCTCTAGATGCTGCTTGATTTGTTACTAAGCTCACACTATGCTGTTTCTGGATGCAATGTACACAAGATGGCGGCAGCGGGTTATATAGCCCCTATGACGCTAGGTGGCCAACCAATCACAGTAATGCCACAACCAACATGGCTACGGTATTGGTGTATAAAAAAAAAACTGCTCAAGCCAAGCAGATGTTCTCAAAGAATCTGCTATTTTAGAGAAAGGTTTATGGTGAAGGGGTATCCTAAAAAAGTATTGGTAGATGAGTTCCAATGAACCAGGCCTCTCCAACAAATAAGACTATCTTCCATTAATAAGAGGCGAAAAAGAACTTGAATCTACTTTGAAATTTAGGCTGAAGGCACACTGACGTGCATCAAACACGGAGCGTGTTTGATGCACGACAGTGATGAGAGTGTGATGCGTGTTTGTGGGTGGGTGTGTGTGGTGCGAGTGTGGTGCGTGTGATGAGTGTGGCTGGCTGTATGTATGTTAGTGTGCTGTGATTGTGAGGTATGAGTGCGTGTGTGCTGCGTGATTGTGATGCTGTCCACAGTCCTGAAGGACCGCGGGCAGCATTTGTCGGGAACAGAAACTCTGCGCCTGTCAAAGCCACAGAGTTTAAATTTCCCGCTTTGCTGGTACAGTATGGTACAGTAAGCTATCATCTTGTACCGCTGTGACAGCAGCGGTACAAGATGATTAGCTAATACAATAATGATTATAGTAAAATAATGTATTCTGGGGTTATTTTACTGATTAACCCCATCAGCATCCTCTGCACCGCATAAGTGCGCAGATGAGGCTGATGCGACTCTAAACCCAGTGCTGAAGGGGTTAATATGCAGCTGGTGTAGTGACACCACGTATGTGGAGAGTGTCCTCACTCTCTGCAGACATGTTGTCATTACATCATGTGTGTGAAGGGGTTAATTTTTATGTATAATGGGTTAAAAGAACTGTGGGGTTTATAAATTCACAGAGAAAGCTGGCTCTCTGTTACTGTCTATGGGGAGCTGTGGCTTCAGCACCATGAGAGGGGACAGCTCCCCATAGACATTAACATAGAGCCAGCTTTTTTTGTGAATTTATAAACCCGACAGTTCTTTTAACCCACTATACATAAAAATTAACCCCTTCACACACATGGTGTAATGACACCATGTCTGCAGAGAGTGAGGACAGTGTGTAAGGCAGTGTGTAAGGAAACACTGGCATATTCTAAATAATGATCTGGTTATCTTTCTGGAACTACCTGTGCATTTTTACCTCATTGCACCCTTATCAAAAAAAATATTCACTTCATTACATGGAATATAATGTATTTTAGGAATCAAACACTGTTTTATGGAATTTTGATAAGATTAAGCAATCATAATTAACAATTTGTCTACCCATAAATATGTAATGAGTAATAAAAAGGCCTCAACCAGTGACTGCCAAAACCTTCATTTTGTACTAAAAAGGCTGCTTTCCAAATCTGTGTGCATAAAACAGGAGTGGGAAATCCTGAGATTGTGGTGGAAAGGGGAAGGGAAAAAGGGGCAGTAGACTTGGTGTTTGAGATGTACGTGCGGTAGGTGCTACTGCAAATGTTATTGAAGGCTGTACTAACCAAACACAGGCTAGTCGTATCCAAAGCAAAGTGACAGCTTCTGTTACTGGACAGCCTATTCCGGTCTCTTTGTTTGCCAGCAGCAGAGCAATGAGTTGTAAATGAGGCCCAGAAAGAGCTTTTGTTACAATTCATGGCAAGTGCTTCATCAAGGAACCTCTCCTCCTCCTCCTCCATAACATCACAAACAGTACAGTCGTCAGAGGTGGCGCCCCAATTATCCATGTGTCACTCCGTGTTACAGCTCTCCAACCGCACAACTGATTGTGGGCAAACACAGATGGGCGATTCTGCAGAGAAGTTCACACATTCTATTCCATGCTCACCAGAGGTCTGCTTTAAAGATTCACATATTCCAGGGGAGAAAAGAATCTGCACCAATGCCAAAAATCTTTTGAAGTTGGATCTAGGGATGGACGAAGTAGGGTCTCAGCCGAATCTGTGGCGCCCCTATGGCTAGGCGCCACAGGGAGGTATTGCAGTATGACAACTAAATGTGATATCTTTAAGTTGATGCTTCAGGGTTTAACCTATAGAGCCTGTTCTTGCACACACCTAGGACTAGGCCACTTAGAGTAGGGGGGACCGATAATTTAGTAAATCCCAAAAGGGGGTGAGCCTAGGGTGGAGTTAGTGAGAGAGTGACAGTTTAGATTCAGACGGTGCTGGGAAGGCAGTCAGGAAGGACAGGCCTGACAGCACAGCCTACAGGAGGGAGCCCCCATCTTTAAGTGGGACCCCAGGACAGAAGGCAACGGGCCAGGTCTGGTTGAAGCCAGCTGGTCACTTTGAGGGTAAAACACCGGCAACGCGGGAAGCCGAGGCAGCCAGAAGTTTAACTCTGACCGCAGACTGACGAGCTGCAGGCCCCTAGTAACCGGGTTGCTGACAGCGTCACAAGGTACCTCGCCCCTCAGGACTAAGTACTGGTTCAGGACACTAGAGGAGAAGGGCCACAATTCCAGTGGTGGCGGGAGGCTTTGCTTACTTGGGCTTCCCATCTGGGCCGGAAAAGCACAGACCTTGTCTACTAGCAACAGACCGTAGGACTGGCGGGAGAGCTCTGTGAGGGTGGTAAGGACAGGGAAGAGCGAAGTTAACCCTGGGGGACAAAGAGAATAAACATCTAGAGACTCTATAAGGGGGACCCGGAGTCGGCAACATCCACCTGGTAAACCAAGCTGTACCGTGTTTCGTTTTATCATCAGCCGATACCTAGTAAGGTGGAGTAAATCTTGAACTGGTCTCCAGAGGGCTCTGCATCACTAGTGGCTCATCATGCGGGTAAGAACTGCAGCAACAACAACTCCGCTCATCCATCACCGCTGCCCTGAGGTAAAAGCTCCTCCTGTGGAGAGCTGTACCACTCTCGGCTGCACCCACCATCACATCAGCGGCCGGCTTGCAGCGCCGGTACCATTTTACTGGGATCCACAGGTTCGTCACGATCCCCTGTAAATACTCCCTTCTCCCCCATTTACTCAAATGATAACCAGGGCACGGAACCGGGATCCCGACCACCCATGATCTCCCATCCACAAAGCGATCAGCCCCGGTGTCCGAGTACCCCTAGCCCTGGCCTCATCAAATCCACCAGATGTTAAACCCTGGGGGTAGAAGTGATGATGATATTGACTCAGATTACTTGAGGAGCACCCGCAATGTACTGTGTGTTCAGGGCAGGAAGAGAAGTAGGAGGGTGACTCTAATGGAGAGGAGTGGGACAACAGAGAGGATGATGATGAGGTTTGAGATCCCACTTGGAATCAACCCAGTCATGCAGCTGAGAAGTTCAGCAGATGAGGAAGACAAGAAGGTTGGGTTGCATTTTACCGCACAGAGACTTAGGGCTGCAAGCGCGATAAGCACTGCATCCTCAGCTAGAACTGTGGCTCTGGACGGCAGCTATTGTGGGTCTGCAGTTGTCAAAAAAAGTCCCATGCTAGGCAACACTTCCGTCTCCGATATGACCCAACTCATGTTATTTGCAATGTTTGTAAAAAAAAAAGTCAGTAAACACAAAAACAAAAAAAACAATTTGACTACTACATGCATGAACTGCCTCTTGGCCCAGCACCGAGCATTACTCTGGGAAAATTACTGTGCTAAAATTGTGGCTAGCAGGCCTCACCAAACACCATCCACCACATCAACAGCTTCTGTTGCTTTATCCTCTTCCATTAGTGCGGCAAGTGTTGTCCGACAGGTGCCAGGTTGCAGATCCTCCACTTGTTTATCCACTACAGTCCAGTCGGGGTGACAAGTGACAGAGATCTATAAATCCTAGAACTGCAGTGTACAGCTTTGCTTCATCATGCAGCAAGGCAGGAACTGTACTAAAAGGTTTTTTTTCTCACTGGAGTTCCGCTTTAATGATGTCAGGTAGAATCCTGTTGCTTGAGGTTTCTTCCTGACATCGCTAAATTGAATGGTCAAAAAAACTGGATCCTGAAAGAATCAGGTTTTTAACTGAAATAACTGATCTTCCTGATTTGAAAAAAACACAAGTGTAAAACCAGCCTTATGGAAGTGGACACACCTGCTGGTTTTGACCGATCTCAGACACCGAGCACACCACTTGTTTGTCAAATCACCATAACAGCTCCACCTGCACCTACCTCACAGTGCAGCAGTTTGTAGGGTACACCCTACGCCACCCTCTCTCAGCACAGCAGCCAGCCTTCAGTCCCACAGTTGTGGTCACGGAAAAAAATAACTTCCTCCTACACATCCCAATACACAGTTTGAACTTGACCATCTCCAATTTGCTGGCCAAGAAAATGCTGCCTTTTCATGTAGTGAATACAGACAAGTTTCCAAAACATGTTGGCCATCGCAGCCCCACAGTATCAGTTGCCTTTACTTCTCGAACAATGCTGTGCCTATGCTACACCAGCATGTCACATACATCATCACCCGTTCATTGAGAAACTGTGTGACAGGGTTCATATCACAGGCACCAAGAGTGTTACATCTTGCTCACTGGCGGCTGTGGGGCCAGGTGGGGAATAGACTACTCGCCAGGTCTTGAAACCCCCAAGAATTTTGGGATCAATGTTTGCCTGTACCTCTTCATCCAATGCTTTTGCCTTGTCCACCATCTTTAGGGCCTCCAGCTGCACCCTCAACCTCTCCCTTAATGTTGCAACAGTTCAGCCAGAATCCATCCCACCTCTTACTGCGCTGCCAGGGCTCTACGCCAGGCAGTGTTTAAATTAAAATGCTTTGGAGATGTGAGTCATACAATTGAAGAGTTGTGGACATATATGCAGGCTGAGTTTCTGCATTGGCTATTTCCACTAAACATGAAGCCAGGGAAAGTCGTGTGCGATAACGATGCAAACCTGGTGGTGGCCCTACCCCAGGGCAAACTTATACATGTGCCTTGCATGGCTCACGTCCTCAATTTGGTTGTCCAGTAATTCCTGTGCCACCATCCTGGCCTGGATGAGATGATGCACAAGGCATGGTTGCTGTATGCGCACTTCCGCCATTCTCACCCTGTGGTTCATTGACTAGCATCGCTACAGAGGTCTTTCCGACAACTGATATGCGATGTGCGAACATGGTGGAATTCCACTCTGCAGATGTTGAATTAACTGTGGCAGCAGCAAGAAACCTTGGTGCAATATGTATTGACATGTACAGTGATGCAAAGTGAGCCGAATGTGGTGCAAATGACGCTTGCAGAAAGGGAACAGTTCAAAGACCTCTTTTGCATTGTTTAGAAATGGCTACTAAGATGGTTAGCGCTGACGATGCAGTCATCAGCATCACTATTCCGTTCATCTACATGAATGATTAAACTTTGAAAATTCTGTAGGATGAGGTGGTGGTACCAGAATAGGAGGAAAGAGAAAAGGATGCGGAAAGGATATCAAAATCTCAAAAGTCCTTACTCTTGTCACACAGCTGTGTGGCATGGCAAGGTGGAGTAGAGCGGCAGAGGAGGGTAAATATATATGTAAATAATAATAGGGTAGTTGTATAATATAAATAATTGGACGTTTTCCCAGATATCCAGTTACCTTTTTGACCTGTTTTTCAGGAAAGCAGGGAGACCACTGATTATAAGTATACAGTAATTATATTGGCTAATGTTATACTATATGTTATATTTGTTTGACTTTACATTGTATCATATTGTTTTTGTGCTCTGACAGACCTGCTGAGACCTGTTTCAATTACAGACTATTGACAGTGTATCTAGTGACCCTCATATATTTATGTTGACTGAGCAATTGCTGTATATGTTTATGGAAGGTAATGGACTAAACAACACTTTACAAGCTGGAAATATGTATATAAGATCAGGGAAAGGTCAGGGACAGATAGGGCGAGTCAACATGGAGCGGGGGCACCACAGGCGTTTCAAGAGGGTGCCGACCTCTGCTGGTTAGGTAGGTTTCCAGCTTTAAGGACATTACTAGGGTACTGTTAGGAGTGGTCATATCATTTATCAAAACTGTGTAAATCTTATGTTTTTGTTTCTATGAGCTATCTTGGGTGACAATGTATTTTGATATTTTAATCAATAGAAAATGATTTTTGATTGTATATAAGATCCTTATATAGAAGTTATTTGACATGAACCATAATTGTATTATTTAGAATTGATGATTTGTTTTTCAAGAACCCAAAGAATGTAATGTTTCTGTATATATAGTATATCTCTTCCTCTTCTCTTAGGGATGATTGTTTTTCATTTATAGGTAAGTCAAGGCCTGTTTGTAGGAAAAAGGCCTTGGCCTTGCTATTTTCCCTAGCTAGCCCTCTCTCCTCTCCTCTTCGGGTTTTCTCTGGCTCAGATTTTTATATAATGTTTTGACTTAGAGGTAGCCGTATAGAAGTTCTTATCAGAATGTCTTCGGACTGGATGTACAATTCAAGGCTAGTTTAAACTAACTAACACACAGAATATAATTGAATGCTTTTCAGAATAAAATGTATATTCAGCATAATATGATGTAATTACCTAGAACCACCCCTAAGGAATGCCCCTTTAATGATAAGTAATAAAACTGCTAACCGCTCCTAAAATAAAGGTCTTTGTCATTAAGCTCTACATTGACATGTGTGTCAGCGTGGTTCTTACACAGTGACGTGCACACACTTAGACAAAGCATCCAATTTGGCGGCAGACAATTAAGATGACAGCCTCACCCGAAAGGTGTGGGGGGCATCCATTACAATAGTACCAAAGTGGTAGTGAAGGTGGAAGAGCCGAGGAACAAATGGAGGAGGGAAAGGATGAAGAGATGATAGGCACAGACCAGTCAGAAGATGAGGAAGAAATGATTCCCCTTTCTGTTGTCAGAGGTTGGCGGGAGAGAACAGAGAAAAGAAGCTCTATTTTTACACACACAAGGCTGTCTCAGACACATGATCGCCTTCTTGCAACACTATAACATGATGCCCGTAACATTAGGATTCGAATTAGTGAGGACTACTGGGTTCCCTTTTCAACCTATGTAACCTCCGTGGCCTATATACACTTGCTTACCAAGCAATACTCTATTGCGAAATAAAAAGCATGTTCAAGTACATGCTGAACAACATTTAGACCAGCTTGTAAAGTACTGGAGAATATAGTCTAGTCAAAGTAGACCAAAATGTAACCCTTTGGATACCATAATACATACCATGTTTGGAAGCCAAAAAGCACTGCATATTACCCCAAAAACATCATACCAACAGTGAAGTGTAGCGGTAGAAAATCATGGTGTGGAGCTGGTTTTCAGTATACGGCACTGGCAAACTTCATATAATTAAAAGAAAAATTAACAAATGCACAGACTAGCTATTCTCCTTGTGGAGAGCATTCTGCCTGCTGGCTGGAGACTTATAGCCACAATGCTCATCTGGGAAATATGCAAATAGTCACTTCAGTGAGGACGTAGACGAACTCTAGTGCCACCTAATAAAGGTAGCAATCCTAATAGTCATAGTTGCCTCTTTAACAAGCCTTTTAATGACTTAGAATTTGTGCCAGATCAGAACCCCAAACTGCAGACGCTGTGTTTCGGGGTGATTGCCCCTCATCAATGCAGTGTGTGGGAATTCTGATCTGGCTGTATGAGAGGCTAAGATGAGGTCTGGGGGAATAGCTATTCTCCTTGTGGAGAGCATTCTGCCTGCCGGTTGAGGATACTTATAGCCACAAAACTCTCCTGGGAAATATAAAAAATGGTCACTTCAGTGAGGAAGTAGACAAATTCTAATGCCACCTATTGAAGTTAGCAATCCTAAAAGTCATAGCACAGAGACACTTTTGATAAAAGTCTGCTGCCATCTACCAAGATGAAGAAGATGAAACGAATGTAGACATTTCAGAAAGAGAATGATTTCAAACACACAGCCAAGGAAACTCTCAGATGATTTCAGAGAAAGAAAATAAAGCTGCTAGCATGACCCATTCAATCATCAGCGTTGAATCCAATAGAAAACTTATGGAAGGAACTAAAGCTTAGAGTTCATAGAAGGAGCCTAAGGAACCTTTAGGATGTTAAGAGTATTTGTGTGGAAGAATGGGTATAAAGCACACATGAGAAATGCATACTACTAATGTGTCTATACAGGAGGCGTCTTAAGGCTGTCATCACCAACAGAGGCTTTTGTACGAAGTATTAAATAATTTTCAGTAATTGTGTTCAATTCTTTTTCCCTGTGGGTCATTCCATGTCAAGTGATCCAAAAATGAATATTTTTTTTCCCTGACGTCCTCAGATTTTTAAAAAAAATTTTCTATCTGAAGAACAACTTTATCTAATTACAAAAAAAAAGTTTTGAATTTTTTTCTTTATCTGTTAATTTTTTACAGATTTTTAAAGTTTTAAAAAAGTGCGAATTTTGGCCTGGTATGGCTTTACATTTTCTATCATATCTCGGGCTAGAAATAAGATAGAGAAACAAAATAAACACCAATCTACTCAGAACTGTCCAGGCTTTCATCAGATATGTCACAAGAGGATATTTGTTAATATTTTACCCATGTGATCGCAAGCGCAAAACTTTAAAACGCATTTCCGAAAAATCGGCGCGCTTTAAATATTTCAAAAACTGCCCATGTGTCTGCTGTGCTCTTAGCCACATCTGTACCAAATTTCAAGTTGGGATCGCAATGGGATCATATTTTAACATATTTTACTAGTAAGAGCGTCAATGGGTCATTCCATATCAAGTGATCTAAATATGAATATTTTTTTTTACCTGACGTCTTTAGATTTTTTTTTTTTTTTTCCTTTATGAAGTACTACTTTAGTTAATTACAAATTAAAAGTTTGGAATTTTTTTCTTCATCAGTTAATTTTTTACAGATTTTTAAAGTTTAAAAAAAGGGTGAATTTTGGCCTGGTACGACTTTAAATTTTTTTATCTCAGGCTAGAAATAAGATAATGAAGTGGGAGAGGCATCATTTTACTCAGAACGGTAACAGCTTTCATTTGAGATGTTACAAGACTATGTTTCTTTATATCAAATTCAAACTATTGACGGGCAATTGTGAAAAAATGACTGATTGTGTTCTTGGTGACTTTTGAATTGACACTATAATAGTTAAATATTTTGCACTTAGGTCCAATGAATGCGTCCATGGGGTCAAGCTGGGACAGAGTCATCACAAATTAGCCTTATTTGCAGATGACCTGCTACTTTACATCTCCCAGCCCCTGGTCTCCATCCCTTCGGTCTTAATGGAGTTTGAACGGTTCGGACAATTGAGCAACTTTAAAGTGAATTGCTCCAAAACCGAGGCACTCAATATTTCTTTGCCTGGAGAATTGGTTTCTCATCTATCTAAACAGTTCCCATTTAAATGGAAAGTAGAAGCCATTAAGTACTTGGGAGTCCTTATACCAAAAGATCTTAAACAAATATTCAATTTAAATTATCAACCCCTTTTGACTAACGCGGAATCGGCATTTACCTCCTATAGACAATTAAAGCTATCCTGGTTCGGGAGAATAAACGTAGTCAAGATGGATGTCTTGCCCCGACTCTTATATACTTTTCAGACAGTTCCTGTTCTATTGGATGGAGGTTTCCTCTCCAAAATGCAATCTATGATCCTTAGATTTGTCTGGGGGGGCAAGAGGTCCAGATTGCGAATGAATATCCGATCCTTGCCCTAGACCAGAGGAGGGGTTGGACTACCCAACATACGAGCGTACTTTGAGGCTTCCTCTCTTGTTAGAGCTCTAGATTGGCATTATCATGCGTCCTCCAAGAAATGGGTAGGGGTGGAGCAAGAGGGTTTGGGGATTCCGCTGAAACACCTGCTTTGGATTTCCCCTAAAGACTCCACAGACCTAGTACCTTTGACAGACATGACCAGAAACACCTTGAAGGTATGGCACCTAGTGACGAAAACCCTCCGCTTAAACGACAGACTTAGCCCTTTGACTCCCCTTTTTTCCAACCCATCTTTCCCACCCAGATTTGACAGGCAGAGATTTTTATGTTGGCGGATTGTGGATGACACCCGAGTAGGACAGACTCTGTCCAGTGGTGGTTTGCCCCCGATGGCAGAGCTACAACTCAAAGAACCTACGAGACCTCTTAAGTGATTCGAATTTCTCCAATACAGAGCATAATTATATTCAGCTGACCACTCTTGCAGGGTAAGATTGACGCCCAACGTATTGGAGAGGTTATTCCAACTGGAGGCTCCACCGAGGCGCAAAATATCATTTCTATACCAGGCCTTAGGGTCCATGAGAGAGCAGGGCACCCTTTACTTCCAACGTGCTTGGGAGAGGGAATTGGGGTGTAGCATTTCAGAAGCTAATTGGCAGAAATGCTTTATATTTACTCACTCACTAGCTAGCGCTTGTTCTGCACAAGAAAGAAGCTATACGCTGCTCACTAGATGGTACTTGTGCCCGACGACACTCCGGAACATGTTCCCTGGAACCCCTGATACCTGCTGGCGCTGTGGGGAAGAGAAGGGTACAATGATACACATTTGGTGGAGTTGTGGGGAAATCCGGCGGTTCTGGTCTGAGGTTTTCAATGCATACGCCCGGATAACAGGTAAAGAAGCCGAATGCTGCCCAGAATCGGCAATGTTATCCATTTTTCCAGGTCCTATTGGGCTACAGAAGAGGGATATTCTCCGCTTTTGCATCTCGGCTGCTCGTGCTGTGATCCCGAGGTTCTGGAAATCAAGCCGGGCTCCATCTCTACTTGATTGGTTCAAAGAATTGATGGACACATATCGAATGGAGGAGCTCGCAGCTGATGCGTCGGGATCTCGGAACAAATTCTTAGGGATTTGGGTTGAATGGATTCTTTTTCACGACTCTGCAG
Source organism: Allobates femoralis (assembly GCA_033576535.1). Taxonomy (NCBI): domain Eukaryota; kingdom Metazoa; phylum Chordata; class Amphibia; order Anura; family Aromobatidae; genus Allobates; species Allobates femoralis. The sequence continues at coordinate 154,146,061 of JARQOC010000003.1, forward strand.
AATTTAGGAGTATCTTTTCCAGCACAGATAATATGGCTCGACCTCTGGCTGATGGGGAGCCAGTGGGATGAGTACCCTTTCTCCTTCCCATACCTCACCCGTCCCCCCCCCCCCCCTCCTTTTTTCTTTTTTTCTTACGTGGCTTTTCTTTCCCAGTATAACTTTTTCTAATGGTTTTTGTTTCTCTTCTCTCTCTCTCTTCTTTTCTATCTCTCTTTTCTTCCCATCTGATACATTCAGTCTAGGTATTTCCTTTCTACGCCTATACCTTCAGAATTCTAGTGAACATTAGACAGGTATCGAAAACTCTGAGCTGTGAGTAGATCATTAATATTTCGGCCTTCCTTTCCGGTACACCAGTCGATAGGCCTCAACGGGTAATGACCCACTTACGTGGTCAACCTGTTAGAAGGGGCCAAGTAATAAAAATCATTCTGCTGGGGCTGCTTGTCCCCTTGACATCAGAACATCTCAAAACCCTGAGAAAAGGTTGTATACTTGAGTGTTTGGAATTATATTTAGATTGTAGTATATATTGCACCAGAGATAAGCGCAAAAGTAAATTTGCAGCTTATCTTAAAGTTACTAATAACTTTGTGAATTCTCTTTTTGTATATTTTATATGTCTCAAGATTTTGTTAAAAGATTGAATGTATGTCTTTCATATGTTTTTTCAAAATTTAATAAAAATGAGATTAACCATAGTTAAATATTTTAAAATATGATCCCATCACGATCCCAACTTGAAATTTGGTACAGATGTGGCTAAGAGCATAAAAGACACATGGGCAGTTTTGGAAAATTTTTATTAAAATGTTTTTTTCGGAAATGCGTTTCAAAATGTTGCGTTTGCATTCGCATAGGTAAAAAATTAAAATTAACAAATATACTCTTGTGACATATCTGGTGAAAGCCTGGACAGTTCTGAGTAGAATGGTGTTTATTTTGTTTCTCTATCTTATTTCTAGCCCGAGATAAAAAAATTTAAAGTCGTACCAGGCCAAAATTCACCCTTTTTTTAAACTTTAAAAATCTGTAAAAAATTAACTGATGAAGAAAAAAATTCCAAACTTTTAATTTGTAATTAACTAAAGTAGTACTTCATAAAGGAAAAAAAAAAAAAAAATCTAAAGACGTCAGGTAAAAAAAAATATTCATATTTAGATCACTTGATATGGAATGACCCATTGACGCTATTAATAGTAAAATATGTTAAAATATGATCCCATTGCGATCCCAACTTGAAATTTGGTACAGATGTGGCTAAGAGCAAAGCAGACACATGGGCAGTTTTTGAAATATTTAAAGCGCGCCGATTTTTTGGAAATACGTTTTAAAGTTTTGCGCTTGCGATCACATGGGTAAAATATTAACAAAGATCCTCTTGTGACATATCTGGTGAAAGCCTGTATAGTTCTGAGTAGAATGGTGTTTATTTTGTCTCTCTATCTTATTCCTAGCCTTAGTTATGAGGAGAAACGTAAAGGCAGGCAACAGCGAAATTCACACTTTTTCCGAACTTTGAAAATCATTTAAAAAAAAATAAATTTTTAAAAAAATTTTTCTCTTCACATTTTGCATTGTCTGACATGCTATTATCAAATAACAAAATCTCAAAAGAATTAAAAATATAGAGGTAATAATCATTGGTTCACTTGACATGGAATGACCCCTGTGTCATTTTTCATTATTACACCACTTAATTTATGGACATCTACAGTTTGATTCCTTTGCCTATGTGGATTGGATGGGTTGTTACTGACATCTGGTGAGAAATTAGCACCTTTAGAAATAGATTTACTTAGAAAATTGATGGTATGTTTAATACTTATTTCTTATCCCTGGAGTAATAAATAAATATATATTGTGAGGTAGCGCCCCAGGGGAACCCACTTGGCACGGGGAAAATGACAGCAGCGACTACATTTCAACGTAACATAACCAGCGGATTTATTAATTTCTGTCATAAACCGCTTTCAACACATAAACCATAACACTGTATTTCCATTTTCACATATAATATGCATATCCTTACCTTGCATTATATGACATTCCCATATGACATTACATTACAGGACATTCACATACGTTTTCCCCAGAACATCAAGGCGTCACCCACCGACCCTTGCAGACCTCAGTCTGGTTCTAAAGACAGCTATCACCGTCTATCACCCTGACAGGGATCATTCCCCATCCTATTGCACATGAGTCATCACACATGGCATTTTTACATAAGCCATCACATAGTAACAGGAACCCTGTCACTCAGTACACACAAGACCTCCATGGATCCACCGGGATCTAGGACACTACATCTGGATCAACGGGACCATATCATGACTCACTCAGTCAGTCCCAAAGTCGGCTGTGACCGCCTGGCCCTTGAGCCGTACTCGGTCTCTCACACCGCACACCTGACCGCCTGGCCCTTGAGCCATTCTCGGTCCTGGACACTGGCTGGCATGCACACATCAGGTGCACTAGCATGGAGCTGGCAGGCTCCCATCACTTCCAGCACCTCCTCACATGGCAGTGGTCTGGACTTCTCTGATTCCCATCGTCCTCTCCTCACTCAGACACCTGGCAGGTTCTTATCCAGGCTGCTCACTCCCAGCTGCAACACAGTGAGTCAATCAGCACATCTTCACTCACACACAGACCTGAGATGTGATTAACCCCCTGTGCACCATTCAGGTTTAGCCCAGCAAAGCACTCATCCTCACAGGTTCAGCCACTCATTAGGCTCATGAATGTATCGGATCTTCAGCACACACACTCAGCTGTTTTACTCAGCTCATGAAAACCCTTCAGCTGTTAACCCCCTGTACATCGGACAGGTTTCACACAGCACACACAATCAATGGCTTAATAAACTTTTTTGAACATTTAAAAGGGAATCTGTCAGCAGGATTTCACCTATCAAGCTATTTGTATATTTATGTAGTGCTTTCAAAAGCTAAGGTCAATACCACCTTTAAGCTATGCTCTCATGATAAGCTTTTGGAGAGTTTTTGACAGTGCAGAATTTCTGCACTTATTAGGGAAACTAGGTTACTTGCAATTTTTTTTACATGCATTTTTATAATGTTTTCGACACTGCACTTTGTTTCTTGTTGGTGTGTCATGTTTTAAATAAACCTGCTTTATTTTGATGCTTCCTGGTATTTGGCTTTGACCAAACTTTATTGATATATTAGGTGATGACTACATGCATTTCTGATGTGTTCCCGTAATGGAAATGTACCAATAATGCACGTGCGTTTTTTACCTGCATTTTTCAGCATCTTATGGAAGCCTATGGGGAGAATCTGCACTAAAATCTCAACAGATATGTAAAATACATTGACATGTTGTGATTTCAGCAACCTAAATAAATTAGTACCAACAACTGAAAATCTAAAAAGCAGTTTGTAGGAAAATGAGAGCTGTATTACAGATTAAATAAGAAAGAGAAAGGTTGCCAAATGGAACAAAATATAAATTGCACACTATGGAGAGAGATGGGAAGTAAATTGCATGCACCAAGTGTTCTAAAGGTACCGTCACACGTAACGATATCGTTGCCGATATCGTTCAAAAGTCACGTGTTCTGTGACGCTTGAACGATGTCGAAACGGCATCGTTGCGTGTGACACTACAAACGATGAATAATCAGTCGGCTGATCGTTCATCGTTTGATTTGAGGTCCTGTCCTCAATTCAATCGTTGGTCGCCTGGTGGACACGCAGCATCGCTGCGTGTAACACCGGGAGACGACCGATAAGCCAGCTCCCAGTGCCTCTCTGCAAGCGCTAGGAGCTGTTATCCAGGGTAAACTGCGGGTAACTAGGCAGCGCGCGCTGACTAGATACCCGCAGTTTACCCTGGATACAATCACCGCAATGATCAGAGACAGGCTGCACAGGCGGTGTGGCCCTGGATAATGGAGGCGCACTCACCCCAGAGCCTCCAACGTGTCCAGCAGATCCGCCTCCATCACACTCCACACAAAGCACACTGCACCGCCAGCTGCCCGGAGCGATTATCACAGCGGCTTCCTGTGCAGCTACAAAACCGGCCCGTGCTACAACACCACTTCCTGTGTAGAGGGCCCGGGATGAGAGCGGCGGACCTGGGCGGGGGGACAGGCCGGCCCCGGGGGCAGGGTGCGGGGACACACTGTACCAGCCGCAGACAGGCGGAAAATGTGTGCACAGGGGTGTGAGAGGGGGAAGAGTGCACTGGAGAAACACAAGGTGGGGGGGGGTTGGGAGTGTGCACTGGAGGGATATGAGTGTGTGTGCACGGGAGGGACATATATGGGGATGTGTGCGTGCATTGGAGGGATGTATGGGGGTTCGTGTGTGCACTGGAGAGATATATAAATCTATATAAGCCAGCTCCCAGCGCCTCTCTGTAAGCGCTGGGAGCTGGTATCCAAGGTAAACTGTGGGTATCTAGGCAGCGCACGCTGCCTAGATACCCGCAGTTCACCTTGGAGACCAGCCTGCTCCCGCATACCGCAGGCTGGCAGCGGGAGCAAGACATCGTGGAAACGATATTTAAATCGTTTCCACGATGTCTCTGGTCCATTGATCGCTGGTGAGTCTGCCTGTGTGACAGCTCAACAGCGATCTGAACAATATTGTTAGCGATTGCACGTGCATGTGATCGCTAACAATATCGTTCATCGCATCACTGCGTGTGACGGCACCCTAAGGGTACCGTTACACGACGCAATATTGCATGCAATTTCACTGGCAATTTGCTGGTTGCAGAGAAATCATGGACACATTGTTACATTTGTACACGGCAACAAAATAGAGCAATGTGTCCATGATTTCACTGCAACCAGCAAACTGCCAGTGAAATTGCATTGCAATATTACGTCGTGTAACGGTACTCTAAGAGTTCAGTGGGTCCATTTGTAGTAGCTTTCCAGTGGTTACAGCACGTAGATTCAGTCAGTCTTTGGTATACGGCAATGCCTTTAGGCAGTTGTCTATGGTGTATTGACTACCGTATATACAAGTAAGATCTGAACGTATTTACATTTTAACACGGAACAAAGCAAGGTATACATTATACAAGGTAACCACAGATAGGAGAGCTGGTTCTACAAGGAAACCTGGCAGCTTTCAGAGATACCGACTGAGCTCTGCTGAATGTAGCCCACTCACCTTACCCCACCCCTACCAGTTTCCTGTGCCCAAACTGACATGACAGGAAGCCAGGAGTTTTTCAGCCGGAGTTCATGTTACCAGTAGAGCAGCTCAGGTTACAGAAGAATGTGTCAAAGCAAAGTATTTGGAGAAATTCTTATCAATGGCAGTTAGTTCACATGAAACATGCAAAGTAGTGGCAACCCCTTTTAACTTCAATAGAGACCCATATAGTTTGATCTACAGCTCTCCAGTGTCTCTCCTTCTTGTGGTTTCTTCCTTTTCACATTGCTAACTGCAGTCGTAAGTCAGGTGGGAAGAATGGAAACAAAGTACACTTGGAATCATGAAGGTTCTCCTGTTTTGTTAGCTGGACTCATAAAATGCTCATTTTCATATCAAGATTATACAGCCATTGATTTTTACAGTAAGTGTGCCAGCCAGAACAGATTTGAGATTTAATAATTTATGTGCTTTGTATAGTGAGGTCTGGTGACATTCACAATTTTTGTTGACAGAAAATTGCCAATTTTTAGACTGACAAATTTTTATCAAGAATCTAAAATAAAGAATACCAAGTAGAAGCTAACTGTATAATACATGTAATCAACCATATCTGGTAAGAATCTATATATGCTGTCTAATCACGTCTCTGGCACACTCCTTAGATTAATTACTGGCACGGAGCTACATCTGGAAATTAAAGTGACTGATGAGAGGGGCTGGTACTAATTAATCTTATGCCATATATATCAGATTAAAAATATGAACTTGGCTTCTATAGCAGTGTGATTGCTCTGCTGCAGGCAGATATTTCTCATTCAACTGTTATACTCAGTGTATGGCTTTTACTTACTGTAGATACTCACCATAAAAATACTTTTAATCAATACTGTAGGGCTATATATCCCTATTGCAAACCAGATTAAGTGTGGATAATATTCAATATTGAGTGGAATATGTAATGGGACCAAATTGTAATCAGTTTGTAGTCAATACTCATTTGACTAGAAGAGTCCAACATAGAGAGACATTATAGGTCTTCTCAGCAAGGCAGTAACGGTCAAAAGGGATCGGTTAGGGGAGGCACTGAAGACTACATGTCCTTTGGATGTATGTATTTATTTTTAAGGTTAGAGTAATAGGCAGGATAGGATAGAAAAAAATGAGAGAACATTTTCTTAGTGAGATTGTTTTTTATACTGTGTTCCTCTATACAGTAAAGTTTTAAAAAGGGCTATATTGCATCCATTATTGTAGAGATTTAGAACACTTCACCCATATTACAAGTGGATGTGTCTAAAGCTGCCTATATTTTAAAAAGGGCTATATTGCATCCATTATTGTAGAAGTTTAGAACACTTCACCCATATTACAAGTGGATGTGTCTAAAGCTGCGTATATTTTAAAAAGGGCTATATTGCATCTATTATTGTAGAGGTTTAGAACACTTCACCTTATTACAAGTGGATGTGTCTAAAGCTGCCTATATTTTAAAAAGGGCTATATTGCATCCATTATTGTAGAGGTTTAGAACACTTCACCCATATTACAAGTGGATGTGTCTAAAGCTGCGTATATTTTAAAAAGGGCTATATTGCATCTATTATTGTAGAGGTTTAGAACACTTCACCTATTACAAGTGGATGTGTCTAAAGCTGCCTATATTTTAAAAAGGGCTATATTGCATCCATTATTGTAGAGGTTTAGAACACTTCACCCATATTACAAGTGGATGTGTCTAAAGCTGCCTATATTTTAAAAAGGGCTATATTGCATCCATTATTGTAGAGGTTTAGAACACTTCACCCATATTACAAGTGGATGTGTCTAAAGCTGCCTATATTTTAAAAAGGGCTATATTGCATCCATTATTGTAGAGGTTTAGAACACTTCACCCATATTACAAGTGGATGTGTCTAAAGCTGCCTATATTTTAAAAAGGGCTATATTGCATCATTATTGTAGAAGTTTAGAACACTTCACCATTATTACTAGAGGATGTAATCTATATTTATTTCAAGAGTGGTAAGTGAAATGGACAGCTTACTCTAATTAAGATAAAAAGAACAGGTTTGTTTAAAGTCAACCTGCCTGATGCTTCTCCGCACTCCGGTCACAAACACTTCACTAGGGATAGGATACATCCTCACGATGATCAGCACCTAAGACAATAATCTATAATGTGTATTTCCACTTGAACCACCCCAGACCACAGAGGTCAATCAGTTTGTCTTTAAAAGGAGATAATCCTCTGACTAAAACATTGTAGAAATTGTTTGGATTACTGAATAATTAAAGTTTACTAATTTACAAGCAATAAAACTTTAAAAATCTTTAATCAATATGTTTATTTATAAGAAGATAAGAAAGTCGTTATGTTTCTTCAGTCTCGACAAAGGAGGAAATATTTCTTAAAAACTCACAGTAGAATATGATTAAATGCCCACAGGTCTCATCCCGCCCTAAACTGGCAGTCCTCACATTGACTATTCTTGTAAAATCCCTAGGAAACCCTTTTAATGAATCTACCGCAATGAAATAATATGTTTAGTAGACTGAAAAATATCAATGAAATAAACACAGAAAACCAAGTTTATAAACATAAAACATTCTGGTATGTCCTTCCCAAGCATACAGATAATACATAGGTCCGTCATGTGTCCAAATTTTTGAAACTAGGGAGAATTTAACTTTTCTATTAAAGCTTTGATTGCTCTTCTGTTCTTGGAGTCTTTTGGTTTGGTTACAATTCCTTTCAGTCCATTTTTCACTTGGGTAGCAATTTCTTCGTGTGGGCTCTGTAAAAGGCTACAAATGAAAATAATCAGAAAAATATGAGCAAGGTCAAGGAAAAATTACATTAAAAAGTAATAATCAAGGAAGATGCATTTATTCTATACGTTTTCCTGCAAAAATTAGTGAAACTGTTTTACTTATTTTAATATGTGCAAGATGAAGGTCCCTTTTAATTCATAAACCAAACAACAGCAAGACAAACCACTGTGCAATGATGAAAAACATTTAAATATTTAAACCTTGTAATCCCGACCGAATAATGACTTTGTTCTATAATGCTCCCTGTTCTTTGCATTACTGTAACCAGCTAAACAATACGCTAAGGCCAACAGCAGAGTTAATGACTACTGCCAAACAATATCTACAGAAGTAAGGGGGCTAGGTGATTACAATGAGCGAGTCACTGAACAAAGAGCAGAATGCCCACGCTGAGCTGTGCTTCATTACTAGTCAACTTTCTGGGTTTCCTAACTGCGCTGTGTGAGCCAGATCCATTCCTCCTAAGGGTCAATCGTCTTGCAAAACTCAGCCAGCCATTCCTAATGAGGATTAGAGAGAGGTGAATAGTGCAGGGTCTAAAAGGAGATTGAATTAGCGTGGTTTGTGACCTTCTCCATAACACAAGAATAGATGGAAATGGGGAGTGATTCACATCACAAAGTATAAGTAATAACCAGTAAACGTTGGGAAGCACTAAGCAACTATATTTGCAAAGCTAAAACTTACTTTTATTTTTCTCAGCTCTTCTATTGGTAACACATATTCCTCCATATAGAGCAATGGGTTTTTGGCGTTATTTCTAGAAAATGTCAATCCTGTAATTGTTTTTCTTACCAGACACGTGTCTAAAGAGTACATTTTCCCTGGTCATAAGTAAGGCGCGATATATAATCTGTATTTGTAAGCTAAAACCAGAAGAGGATACAGAACACAGAATAAACGCAAATTTCACATATGGTTTTTCCAGTTCTGACTTTAGGTTACAAATAATGTTATGTGAATAAGAAAGTTAGGACCAAACAGAAGAGCAATGTTGAGATCACCAAACTTAAAATCGTCCTTCCTAGTCCACTAAATACAATATGCCTATAGCGTATTTCCTCAAGATGTTCATTCCAGTTTTGGGAAAAATGCTACATTATAAAATTATCACTAAAGACAGTGGATGGACACTATAGAATGGTAAACCTGTTATGTCAAGCTTTATCAGGTTCACTGAAGCCTAATTTCAATAGAAAATATAATTTCCCAGCATACCGGGTCCACTGCAGCTCAATATCAACGAAAAATAGACTGCTTAAAAAATAAGGGAACACTGAAATACTACATCCTAGATCACAATGAATGAAATATTCTGGTTGCAAATCTTTATCCATCACATAGTCAAATGCATTGAGAACAATAAAACGTAAAAATAAATCAATGGAGGTCAAAATTAATATCCCATCGAGGTCTGGATTTGGAATGATATTCAAAGTCAAAGTGGAAAATGAAATTACAGGCTGATCCAACTTGAGAAGAAATGCCTCAAGACAAGGAAATGAGGCTCAGTAGTGTGTGTGGCCTCCAGGTGCATGTATGACCTCCCTACAATGCCTGGGCTGGCTCCTGATGTGGCGGCAGATGTTCTATGGGATCGCCTTCCAGACCTGGTTCAAAGCATCAGTCAAGGCCTGGACAGTTTGTGGTGCAATGTGGCATTGGTGGATTGAATGAGACATGATGTTCCAGATGTTCACGACTTGATTCAGGCCCAGGGAACAGGCAGGCCAGTCCATAACATTAATACCTTCATCATGGAGGAACTGCTAACACACTTCAGTCACATGAGTCCTAGCATTGTCATGCATCAGAAGGCACCCATTGCCCACTGTACCTGCATATGGTCTTACAAAGGGTCTGAGAGGATTTCATCCCGGTACCTAATAGCAGTCTGGGTACCTCTGGCTAGCACATGGAGGGCTGGGCGTCCTTCCAAAGACATGCCTTCCCACACCATTACTGATCCAGTACCAAACTGGTCATGCTGGAGGATGTTGCATGCAGCAGAATGTTCTCCATGGTGTCTCCAGACTCTGTCACACGTGCTCAGTGTGAACCTGCTCTCATCCATGAAGAGCACAGGGTGCCAATGTACGATCTGCCAAACTTTGTTTTTTCTGGCAAATGCCAACTGCCATGCACGGTGTTGGGTTGTAAGCAAAACCAACACCCACTTGTGGATGTCAGGTCCTCATACCACCCTCATGTATTTGTGTCTGCTCAAATTGTCAGAAACAGACTACTAGTGGCCTGCTGGAACTGGAGGCCATTTTGCAGGGCCCTGGCACTACCCCTCCTGTTCCTCCTTGCACATAGGAGAAGGTAGCGAACCTGCTGCTGGGTTGTTGCTCTCCTACAGCCCCCTCCACATCTCCTGATGTACTGGCCTGTCTCTTGGTGTCTGCTTCACGCTCTGGACACTGTGCTGACAGACAGCTAACCTTCTTGCCCCTTCTCGCATTGATGTGTCATTCTGGATAAACTGCACTACAAGAGCATTTTCTGTGGGAATCGCAATGACAAAATGCAAAACGGACCAAAACAACAGTCAAAAAGGATTAAAACAGAGAAATGGTCTGTGCTCACCACCATTTCCACAACAGCAGGAGAAACTGATTCACAATCAGTGTTACTTCATTACTGGACGGGTTGATTTCACTGAAGTGTGATTGACTTGGAGTTACATGGTGTTGTATAAGTGTTCCTTTTATTTTTTGGGGCAGTATATAATTGTCCCACCTTACCAGGTCCAATGCAGCTCAAAATAAATAGAAAATGTAATTTCCCACATAACCAGGTCTAATGCAGCCCAAATAGTCAATGTAATAATATATGTAAGGTAGTGGTTAGAATCGGCAAGACAGAAGGCAGTGACTCAGGCACTTGTTCACACAACATATTTACAAGTCTGGGTTAGTACAGACCTTTTGTAGCCCTAGGACACAGTCGGTATAATAGGTATTCCCACAGTCCGGTATGGTTGTCAGCCTCTATCTGTAGCCAGGGCTCCTGGGAAGGCCAAGACCACATGTTAACTGCACACAGCCGCTCCCCGGCTGTGTTAAAACTTCTCACACAGCCTGTTCACACCGAAATCCACACAGCTCCTGCTGCTATGATACTTCACTCTCTCCCTTCCCAGCCCTGGACAGCGCCTTCTCCCTCCAAGCCACTGCAGGTGGAAACCAGTGTGAAATCAGCACCTCACTCAGATCTAACTGCTGTTAACCCTGTGAGTGCTGCCACTGAACAAAAGATACAATCAGCCATGTGCTGTATACCGGTCATGGGGCACATGCCAGTCACATCCCCACATATAGGATAAATACAAATAAAAAACGATCTATAATAGTGGGTTTACACGTCCCGATATCGTCGTCCAACTACGACTAAAAGTCACGTGGTCCGTGCGTTGGCCCCGATATCGTTCGTGCGTTGTATAGTTTAAACGTCCAATACGATGCACGAACGACGCCAAAACGATATCGGGGATCAAATGAGCGTGCTCTCCAACGGCCCGATATTGGATGGAGGTTGGAGCCGGATCGTGCTGTGTAAACGCCCAACTACGATGTGCAGTATAATGTCCCCTATTCTCTCCCATGTTAAATGGTCGTTCCTGGGTTGGCCGTACAAGGGGGGCGTAGACATCGTAGAGACGTTGTATGCCGATATCGCGCTGTGTAAATCTCCGATGCGATCTGGGAAATCTGGGCAGAAAAAGCACGCCCCCGCGCCGTCGGATCCAATATCGGACCGACGTTGGAGCGTGTAAAGTGGCCATAAATCCATATTTTTTTACAGATATCCCATCACATGAGAAAAGGAATCTGTCATTTGTGAATGTGAACATATTTTTTCAATTCTATAATAGTGGCGTACTCGTATACATCATATTTCCTTCTGGATTCTAACTTTGATTTTTGCAACTGCTCCTTAATCTGAGATTTGTTCAACGCTGCCTCAATTTTGCCAATTCACTTCTCCAATTACATTTTTTTTGATCCATTTGTGTTTTTATTATATATATATCAGATTCGTAAAGTACAGTAACTATTTAAAGGCAATAACAGACATGAACATGTAAAAATAAACATTATTTCTATAACTCTTTAGATGGAACACTTACCAGCAGAGGACAACGGCCCCTCGGTTTACTTTTGCCCAGGTGCTGAGGTTCTTGATACTGACGTGTTCTACTAATGTTCTAGCAAAAGAGGCTGATAAAATAAAAACACAGTTACATTGAGTAAAACTTACCGTAAATACATCAAAGATGGAGAAAATTGAAAAGTATAGGGAAAAATACAGTTTTGGTTGGCACTGCTGTAGGAAAATAAGGCTTCCACACTGTTTTAGTTGAAGTATTATTTGTTTTACACTTTTCAAGTTTGTACCAAACGCTTTCTCAAAAATGAACTACATGCGCAAATATGACAATTGGTGACAGCATAAGGTTATTGCAGGTCACATAGAAGGAGAGAGCTGGTCACAGTGAGCTGCGGTAACCTTATGACATCACCGCTAGTCACTGCAGGCTGTTCTTGCACTATCCTGTGTGACTCGGAAGCAGTGACCTGCTGTAACCTCACTGACATCACCCATTTTAACAGCACCAGGCTCTAACGGAGTGCAACGTGAGACCCGGTAGTGGCTGCTGTTATAGCCTTTGGGGCTGACAGACCAAGTTGTTGATACCTTTTAATGGCTAACTGAAAAGATGGTTAACATAGCAAGCTTTCAGGACACTGTGGCCCCTTCATCAGGCTGATAATCCTGATGAAGAGGCCATAGTGTCCCGAAAGCTTGCTATGCTTTTTCTTACTATCTTTTCAGTTAGCCATTAAAATGTATCAACCACTGAGGACTCTCAGATTCTCATATTTTTCTATCTACTGGCTAAAAGGGTATAAACATACAAAAGAACCATGGTTGCTTTAGCAAATGGGATTCTGTTTATTTAAGAGCAATCCACATAATTTAGAAAAGGTTAGGACAAGTCATATTTCAAGGTAAAAAGTTAAAGTGCACAGTGATGAGACAAACGATAGTATGCACAGAGTCGCCTCCTCAGCAATATGGGGCTCAGCTGACAACTTTGTTGTATAGGTTGTTACAGAGACATATACCCGTAGTTTACAGGGGTTTTACATTTCAGTGACATACATAGAAACAAGCATAAGTGTATACATAGTGCTTGGATAACAGGAACAATTTAGATTATAGATATGCAGACAACGTCTCAGGTGCTGGCTCAATAATCCTATATATAGTATACCATTGCCAGCACAACCTAAGAAGGAGCACACTCTAATATGCCACAGTTCCTAAATCACACAATGCGCCAAGTTACCAGATGACCCGGTATTCCCCCTTACTACACTTGTTCTAAATCATCAGTCTCATAACAGGCCTAAGGTCGCAGACCTTGTGTCAAGCTGCAGCCATACCAGGTGCTGTTGGAGGGTCCCTCCGTGCATGTGCCGGCCCCTACGCCGTTTCGCTGGTAAGCTTCGTCAGGGGGCGTGGCTACGGCAACCTTTCCTTCCCCCTTTATACCATGTGACTGTGCACATGGTTCCCTTCTGCCAGTCCCGGAGCCCTATGCGGCGCATGCGCATTTCACCGCCTCGGCTCGCGTCCTCATCCCAGCCCCGTCATGGCCGCGTATTGAATGTTTAAACTGCAGCCATGGTGACGGGAGTGGGCGGGACAGGAGCCAGCGGGTAAATGGGCCGTGCGCACTTAACCCCTGACTGGGAGAAGGATAAGCTCTGCTGACATTTGCAGCCTCAGCTGCTTCTCATACATCTCGGATCCACATCCACACCACCTTGCCATGGGTAACATTTCTATGCATCCTAAAGAGACATGGTTGAATTGAGCATTAATAAATGTTGGGCATTCTGTATATTTGCACATAATAATTCAGCATAGTTAGACCCCCATTATACAATGTCAACATCTTAACTTTATATTATTTTAATTTCACTTTTTTCATTTTTCGGATAGAACTGGCTACGGCGGCCTTCTGGAACCTCTTTGAAATGATAACTGCTTGACTAAGGGATGTGACAGCTTGAAAGAACTGTGTTTACACACTGGACTACAATTACCCCCTATTCATCTCAAAAAGTGGAACATTTTCTGTAATGAATATAAGACTGGCTTTGAGCATAATGGGGCATGAGTTGTATAGGACTTGCCCATATATGATGTTATTACCGAGTGGATAACTGTGAGATGTTGACATTGTATAATGGGGGTCTAACTATGCTGAATTATTATGTGCAAATATACAGAATGCCCAACATTTATTAATGCTCAATTCAACCATGTCTCTTTAGGATGCATAGAAATGTTACCCATGGCAAGGTGGTGTGGATGTGGATCCGAGATGTATGAGAAGCAGCTGAGGCTGCAAATGTCAGCAGAGCTTATCCTTCCCCCAGTCAGGGGTTAAGTGCGCACGGCCCATTTACCCGCTGGCTCCTGTCCCGCCCACTCCCGTCACCATGGCTGCAGTTTAAACATTCAATACGCGGCCATGACGGGGCTGGGATGAGGACGCGAGCCGAGGCGGTGAAATGCGCATGCGCCGCATAGGGCTCCGGGACTGGCAGAAGGGAACCATGTGCACAGTCACATGGTATAAAGGGGGAAGGAAAGGTTGCCGTAGCCACGCCCCCTGACGAAGCTTACCAGCGAAACGGCGTAGGGGCCGGCACATGCACGGAGGGACCCTCCAACAGCACCTGGTATGGCTGCAGCTTGACACAAGGTCTGCGACTTTAGGCCTGTTATGAGACTGATGATTTAGAACAAGTGTAGTAAGGGGGAATACCGGTCATCTGGTAACTTGGCGCATTGTGTGATTTAGGAACTGTGGCATATTAGAGTGTGCTCCTTCTTAGGTTGTGCTGGCAATGGTATACTATATATAGGATTATTGAGCCAGCACCTGAGACGTTGTCTGCATATCTATAATCTAAATTGTTCCTGTTATCCAAGCACTATGTATACACTTATGCTTGTTACTATGTATGTCACTGAAATGTAAAACCCCTGTAAACTACGGGTATATGTCTCTGTAACAACCTATACAACAAAGTTGTCAGCTGAGCCCCATATTGCTGAGGAGGCGACTCTGTGCATACTATCGTTTGTCTCATCACTGTGCACTTTAACTTTTTACCTTGAAATATGACTTGTCCTAACCTTTTCTAAATTATGTGGATTGCTCTTAAATAAACAGAATCCCATTTGCTAAAGCAACCATGGTTCTTTTGTGTGTTCAATAGTAGCGGTTGTAGCAACTAATCAAATCCAGACTTGAAGTACTGGTTCTTTAAATAATTAAGTATAAACATGCAATTTTTATTCCCTTACATATGAAGTTACCATGCCCCTGTAACGCTAGCAGGACAAAGCAAATTTTTAAGTTTTGCAGCACTGCTCATGCTCCCCCCATAATACAAGAGGAGAAGCCTCCTTAAGATCTACGTTCAATTAGGTTCACTGCAAATTTTATTGCTTGAAAATTAAAAAGTGATAAGATATTTTAAGTTAAAAAGGGTCAAGGCTTCAAATAAATTAAGATGATTTACTATACCCTTCAGGACAGAAACGGGTGGAAATAACATTAGAAATCTATGCCTGATAATGCCATCCATTCTTCTCCATCCATTTTTATTTGTGTAACAAAAGTTGGCAAAGAAATAACATTAAAAAGGGGAATTATTGTTGGGTGTTTTCTTGTAATGTAAATGGAAAACTGTTTAATAAAAAGTATCTGATTTAAAAAAAATAAATAAATAAAACAAAAATAAAACGAGTGTGACCATTGTGATGTAGTGGCTTGCTGCATTGCCAATATGTATGCTGGGGACTGTAGTTCAGCAAGTTATGTTATGCAATAGAAACCCAGAAAGGTCACTATGGGACTTGTGGTGCCATAAGGGTTACGTTTGCAAGTTGCTGAGAGGATGGGTATGGCTTATGCCTGATAAGGAGTGTAGTGCGAGCACATGGGGAGACAGACAATGATTGTCTGAGAGACTGGCGAACCTGTGAGGGCTCGATCTTGGTGTTTGGAGCAGTCATTGTCCTGGGAAGGCACCTGGGATGGTATACTTGGAAGTGGCTGGCGTCCTAGAAGACACACGGTGAGGAGACCTTGGGAGAAGCCTCGACTGTCTCTGGAATTCAGGAGGCTACAGTCCACTGAGGGTCTGAAACAGACAGGAGTCTGTGATCCCAGAGAAGCAGCTTCTTGAACGGTGGAATAAGAGGTCAGTGGACACTATAATGGACTAAGTGTGATACGCCATGCGGACACATCTGCCCTTGAAACAGACCCATGCTCATAATAAGTTCTGTTGATTTATTTTAACTATGCTATAGCGATTTATGAGGTCTTAATAAACCAGCTGGACTGATTTAATTGTGAGACTATTACTATGTGCTTTACTTTTGCTGCCAAAAGAGTATCCCCTAAGGGTATGTGCCCACTGGGCGTTTTTGCCGCGTTTTTCCTGCGTTTTCCGCATGCAGAAAACCCTTGGTTTTATGTTAATGTATGCTAATCTGTTCCTGCGGTTGGGCTTCCCAGCAAAACCAATGTGTTTTCAAAAACGCAGTGCACACACACACTGGTTTTGCAAGTGTCAAGAACTGTCAAATACCTGCGTTTTTGGTGCAGATAACAAAGAATGGACATGTCAATTCTTTTTTGCGTTTTTGGTGCAGTCAATGGGAAAAACGCAGGAAAAACGCAGCTATCAAAAACGCAGGAAAAAACGCAGCAAAAACGCAGGAAAAACGCGCAAAAACCGCAGACAAGATCTTAGCAATTTCTCCTGTCAAGGACTCTAGGATCCTCGGGTTTTCCTGCGTACTGGACTGCAGCAAAAACGCCCTGTGGGCACATACCCTAAGGGTATGTGCCCACAGGGCGTTTTTGCTGCAGTCCAGAACACAGGAAAACCTGAGATTCCTAGAGTCCTTGATATGAGAAATGCTATGATCTTGTCTGCGTTTTTCCTGCGTTTTTGTTGCGTTTTTCCTGCGTTTTTTGATGCTGCGTTTTTCCTGCGTTTTTCCCATTGACTGCACCAAAAACGCAAAAAAGAATTGACATGTCCATTCTTTGCTATCCGCACCAAAAACGCAGGTATTTGACAGTTCTTGACACTTGCAAAACCAATGTGTGTGCACTGCGTTTTTGAAAACACATTGGTTTTGCTGGGAAGCCCAACCGCAGGAACAGATTAGCATACATTAACATAAAACCAAGGGTTTTCTGCATGCGGAAAACGCAGGAAAAACGCGGCAAAAACGCCCTGTGGGCACATACCCTAACACCCCTCAGTGAGCGCTACCTCACACATTTATATAAAAAAAAAAAAAAGGTAAAATTTAATGACTAGCGTTTCCAGTACCTACTAAAACAACAGTACACTAGTGTGAAATGCATAAAGCATCTTTTGATGGAAAAAGATGTATGTAAAAAGAAGTGATGTCAATAAATAAACTGGCTCCAGTAAGAGAAATAGGAGACGTGTCATCAATATATGATCGATGAGGATACGATACCCAGCACCAACTTTTCTCTATGCTGCCACCAGCTGGGAATTGCTCAGTAGCGAGCTGCACAACACAGCTCCATCAACTGTACCATTGGTCACGGCTGGGTACTGCATATCCAACTTTATTCAAATCAACGAGTGGAGGATGTGCAGTACCTGGCTGTGGCCACTAGTCCGTCGATGGTGCTGCGCAGCTTCGCAAATGAGTAGGTCCGGTGGTGACAACGGAAACAGCTAATGGGCGTAGGGTGCTGGGTGTCACACTCCCACCGATCACACGCTATTTACTTATCATACAAATTAGTCATAAGTGTTAAAGTCTCGGATAACTAAATTAACAAATACTTTAAAGCTTAGGTGTGCCCTAACATTCTGAATCCAAATGTATAAAAACATTACAGTATAAACGGGTCTGCTGCAAGCATGAAGTAACAGAATACCAGTTAGATTCTAAAAAAGTCATAAAGACATTCCGCATGCAATATCTTACCTTCTTTACCGTGTTCTTTTAAGTCCTTATCTTGCTTTAGCAACCGTTTCAGCACAAGGTGACCAGCAGGGTGCTCTGCAATGTGAAACTATAAAGAACCACAATGAAGAAGATTACTCTAAAACCCAAGGGGGATACAGCGTCTACATCAATCGCTACATGCAACCAAGCTTTCTTTGATGCACTAACAAATGTCACACAGTAAGGATTAGAAGGAGCCTCCAGTGTTTTATACATAGTATTCCAATTGATTTGCAATGTAGTCCATCATTAGCAAATGCAGTATATAATAAACACTACACAAGGTTAACCTAAGAAAACAAGTGGTTTAGCAGGTTGATTTTAATATCTCGTTATTTTGGTTGTCAACGATCTATATGTATAGGATTTATTATGCCAGTTATTTTTCCAAAAGAGCCTGGAAAATGTTATTTTTTCAATTGGTATGCTTACATTTTTTTCTATATTTAGATATTACTGGTCATAGAGTTAGTAGACCTCCTAACACAATGAAGACAATGTGAATAGGTTTAAGGTGTGATCAGGGTAATATTACAGTGCCTACAAGTAGTATTCAACCCCCTGCAGATTTAGCTGGTTGACACATGTGGAATTGACTTGGCATTGTGACATTTGGACTGTAGATCAGCCTGGAAGTGTGAAATGCAGTGCCATAAATTTTTTTTTTTTTTTAAAGTGTTAAAAGTTAATTCAGAGGGTCATTTATTAATCAACCCCTCAAACCACCAGAATTCTGATTGGGCCCCCTAAAGTATTAAGAAGTAGTTCAGGCACAAAGAACAATGAGCTTCACATGTGTGGATTAATTATCTCTTTTGCCAGCCTTTTCTGACTATTTAAGACCCTCCCCAAACTTGTGAACAGCACTCATGCATGGTCAACATGGGAAAGACAAAGGAGCATTCCAAGGCCATCAGAGACAAGATCGTGGAGGGTCACAAGGCTGGCAAGGGGTACAAAACCCTTTCCAAGGAGTTGGGCCTACCTGTCTCCACTGTTGGGAGCATCATCCGGAAGTGGAAGGCTTATGGAACTACTGTTAGCCTTCCACGGCCTGGACAGCCTTTGAAAGTTTCCTCCCGTGCCGAGGCCAGGCTTGTCCGAAGAGTCAAGGCTAACCCAAGGACAACAAGGAAGGAGCTCCGGGAAGATCTCATGGCAGTGGGGACATTGGTTTCCGTCAATACCATAAGTAACGTACTCCACCGCAATGGTCTCCATTCCAGACGAGCCCGTAAGGTACCTTTACTTTCAAAGCGTCATGTCAAGGCTCGTCTACAGTTTGCTCATGATCACTTGGAGGACTCTGAGACAGACTGGTTCAAGGTTCTATGGTCTGATGAGACCAAGATCGAGATCTTTGGTGCCAACCACACACATGATGTTTGGAGACTGGATGGCACTGCATACGCCCCCAAGAATACCATCCCTACAGTCAAGCATGGTGGTGGCAGCATCATGCTGTGGGGCTGTTTCTCAGCCAAGGGGCCTGGCCATCTGGTCCGCATCCATGGGAAGATGGATAGCACGGCCTACCTGGAGATTTTGGCCAAGAACCTCCGCTCCTCCATCAAGGATCTTAAGATGGGTCGTAATTTCATCTTCCAACAAGACAACGACCCAAAGCACACAGCCAAGAAAACCAAGGCCTGGTTCACAAGGGAAAAAAATCAAGGTGTTGGGAGTGGCCTAGTCAGTCTCCTGACCTTAACCCAATTGAAAACTTGTGGAAGGAGCTCAAGATTAAAGTCCACATGAGACACCCAAAGAACCTAGATAACTTCATGGAAGATCTGCATGGAGGAGTGGGCCAAGATAACTCCAGAGACATGTGCCGGCCTGATCAGGTCTTATAAAAGACGATTATTAGCTGTAATTGCAAACAAGGGTTATTCCACAAAATATTAAACATAGGGGTTGAATAATAATTGACCCACACTTTTATGTTTAAAATTTATAAAAATTCAACTGAGCAACATAACTTTTTGGTTTGTAAGATTTATGCTTCTGTTAATAAATCCTACTCTCGTTTGCAGTTTGAAGGCTCTAACTTATTGGCATCTTATCAAGCCAGCTAAATCTGCAGGGGGTTGAATACTACTTGTAGGCACTGTATGCATAGCAAAGAATGCAGCACACTGTGTGTACCCAGACACATACGAATCTCAAATATATAAAAAGGAACGCTCTGCCACATACAATAGATTTCAAAAATATTGGTACAAAAACTGGAGAATTTGTGTATGTCCCACAGCCAAGACAATAAGGCTATGTTATCTGCAATAAAACCACACCAAAACTGATGTCAGATGATTGTAGACAAATTCTCTGAGATGTCTTCCTAGGATTTTGCACTGGTTTTCTTGTCTGGTTCTACAATTTAAACTATATATTTTATGTCTTTGGCCTTATAAATGTGGTGAATAGATTTCTGGCTACCAGAATAACACCAATGTGTGTGCATGACTTTTCCTGAGTCATATAGCTTTTGCTGGAAATGATTGTCCTGATAAGTCTTATAAAATTGGGGCTGGTGGCAGCATATGCACAAATTGACCTCTAGATTGTCTTTAGTAAAATGACGGCAATGATAAGCCGAGATTTCAATTTGCGGATGTGCTGCAAGATGCATCATTTTAATGAAACCCACCGGTAGATCAATTTGTGCAAGTGTCGCTCGCATCGAGGAGGACACCAGTACAAACTTTCAAGAAAGAGGTAGATACAGACACCAGAGGCAGGTGGAAGGGCTAGGCCAGGAGCCATAGACCCTACACACTGTACCGCCCCTATGCACCTAAAGCTATGACACCAAAACACCAAATGCTGATCAAGACCAACCACTCTGAGGATTTCTTTAGTAAAAGTATCAGTATAACAGCACCATTATAGCCATGCCTTTAACATGAAAAATAGTGCTGACAGGTTCTCTTTAAAGGGAACCATGCACCAGGATTTAACCACCTGCAAATCAGTGCAGAAGGTGATTGATATCCCCCCCCCCCCATGGGCTTGTCTTTCTGCTGTAGACCAACCCCCCTTCCCCCTCATTCTCATCCAGACTCATCTGGGTGGGGGTTTGGCTTACAGCAGATAGACAAGCCCACAGGGGAGGAATAAAACAAACAAACAAATAATGACATCATGCTGCACACATCATTCACCTGCTGCACTTATCTAAAGATGGTTAAATCCTGATGGTTGGTTCCCTTTAAGGCTGTTCTTAATTAACTAGATGTGGGCTTGATGCGATCGCATTAGCAAGGCGGTGACGTCATGATTGGGGTGGGCTGAGGCGCAGCAGCTGTCCCCCCCCTCCCCCCCCCCTCCCCCGCTGTCTTCTCCCCTCTGTTCTCTCTCGTTTGACCTGTCTTCCCCCTGTGGGCTCTTCCCCGTGTGCAGTCTTTTCCCCTCATGTGCTCTCTCCTTTGAACTGTCTTCCCCTTGGCCGCTCTCTCTACCCCCCATGCTCTCTCTGCCCACCTGTACTTTGGCCTCCCCCCCCCATGCTGTCCAAAGATGACGGCGGCTTGACTAAGTGTGGATGTGTTCCGGGTATACGCATGCACACTTACTCAGGTGGTGATGTGTCATCGGCTGAGACTGAGGTAGGCACTGCTGATGGTACTGCACAATGTGTCATTACTGCTAGTGGGTGCTATATTTGTACAGCCTTCACTTTCTGCCCCCCCCCCCCCCCCACACACACACACTGTGCCCACCCGTGCGCTCTCTGAGATCACAACTGTATGTGGCTGCAGTCCTCCGATCCCTGCCTGCTTCTTCTGTGTTTCTATGGGCGGTCCTGGCCAGGTCACGATTCCCTCACGTGATCTTGCTAAAGGTCCTCACTTGATGTGGTGTGCTTTGTCACCGCCTGCCTCCACGGAAACCTCAAGAGGACCATACAGCTCCGCTGTCTGTACTGCGCAATGTGGCAGGACCGCCAGCAGGCGCCATATTTCCACACCCATTCATTTGGATGTGCAAATATTGCTGCCGCTGGTAAGTGATAGAGGAAAACTGGATGGAAGTTGATGATGGACGGGATAAGGTGAGTATATAACAGATCCTGGATGTTCTGCCTCCAGCATTAAATCTGTTTTTTTCTTATTGTAGCACTCTAGTATTACCTATGTTTTCTTTACTAGGTTTGTTTAGAGTACTTTTCTCTGGTGGCTGAATTTTATCAGCATTAGATTTCTACTTTTTTATACATCTGTTTCTCCTCCCCTCTGCAATGTATTATGGATAATCCATCCTCCATTTTCTCTTCATGCTTGCATACAGACGGACAGTCTCCATTGTATTCCCCTTGTCATAGCATTGCTGGTAAGGAGTTTATATGGTCTGCAGTCATTAATTGCTCTAGGGTTTACTCTAGTCTAGTCTAGTCTGGGTTAGACTCAGACTTATTATATCTTGAATGCATCTTGTACAGCTACTTGTGATATGTATATCTTCTGTTGTATCATTCATGCACTGATTGTAGGTATCCCAATTATCCCCAGTTTTACCGAATCATACTACGGTGTTCAATAAACTGCACAGACTTCAGCAACAGTCTTCTTATAGCAGTTTAGCTGTCTGTTTAGCTTCATATGCCCATGTAGTGAGGACAGAACACTGGATCCTAGCAGCCCTTTAGATTTGTAGGCTTTGGCCCAAATGAAGCACATCTATTATGAAATGTTAGGATCACAACAAATTCAAGTCACCTTGTTGTGGCTACTGGGCACACACAAATAGTTCATTTTTATAAGTAAAGTCATTGTGGCAGGAATGCAGCTTAGATTTTATATATAAAATGTTTGCATATCTCTTGGTGCACACAGTGTGTGGTATGTAGATATTAGAGTTATATTTGTAAGAGCACCCCCTGGTGTTCTTTTCAATCTATTTCCCTACATCCACCTTGTGTCCAGTTTTGGTGGTCAAATGTGCTCAAGTCTTATCTTCGAGATCTGCTGTACATAAACTGCAGACAGATTCCTGCTATTGTGGCATTTACTCAAAAAGAAATACTCTCAAAGGAATTTCTTGCCAACAGAACAACACATTAGGTGACTGTTTTGAAAAATGCCAAAGAACACCCCTAGTAACACCATAGCAAGTATCTAACATAAATGTCTAGGCATCCATTTTTTTTTAATGCTATAATTTAAAAAAAATTAAAAATAAAATGTTATGTTTTCCGCTTGATGTACCAAACTACTTATTCAACCAGTTCCGGACTGGACCATTTTCTGTCTATGTATATGTTTTTTGGACATGTGTATTAAAGAGATGTTAAAGTTTTGTCCTACTGAAATATTCAATTTTAAGCCATCTTTTTTCATAATGCACGAGGCTTAATTTTTTTTTTATGTCATTTTCATACTTATTTTCTTGGAGATAGGATATGTTAGTGGTGAAATAACTAAATGATGTGTCTTTCCCATTTTTTATGAACACAAAGGATCACTCAAATACATTTTAAAGTCTATTTTTTAACAATTATATACCTGTCTCTTTTTTGTTTAAATAGTGTTCCGGCAAGTAATAGAAATACTCAATTCCTATTGAGGAATTTGAATTGGAACCGGCTGTCTAAGTTTTCATATATTTATTGCATTGTGCCCCAGATCAGGTCATGAAACCTTTGAGGGGCATTTCAACCTTTAGATAGTTTGCTTTTCTTTATCCAACTTACCTTGTAATTGGTAGCAGCAGACCTGGATGAATCTTCTAGCAGCTTCTGCCCTTCCCTAGACCCCTGGGTTAATTAGAAGAAGTGCTATTCATGCATACAGGAATCAGGAAGGCAGAGATGGTAACAAACCACTCCTGCCTTAACTATGGGTAGCTGGGCTGTATCTGACAATGAGGTGCAGCTATTTTACTATACAATGACGTTTTAGGTCATCACTGCAGAGTAAAAAGCGGACTTCCAAGCCTTAAAGTTTATTTGCAGCCTGCAAATAGTTAATCTTCAAACCAAATCCTTAAAGGGAACCTGTCACCAGGTTTTTGCCATCCCATCTGAGAGAAGAATACTGTAGAGGCAGAGACCCTGATTCCAGCGATGTGTCACTTACTGAGCTAGTTACTGTCATTTTGATAAAATTAGTGTTTTCTCTGCTACAGATTTAGCAGTTTGTGAATATGCCAGACTCCCAGACTAATGATAATCTCCAAATGATTAAACAGTGATTTTATCAAAACCACACTGAGCAGCCCTGTAAGTAACACATCGCTGGAATCAGGATCTCGGGTCCTACATTATGCTAAAATCAGATTAGGTTGCAAAAACCTGGTGACAGGTTCCCTTTAACTATATAAAAAAAACTAGAAAAAAACAAAAACTATAACAAGAAACACAACAGCTTGCAGGCAATAAAAGAAAAAGAAAGACTTTCCAAATACCTCTCCATCTTTGCCACCTGGTACAAAATCTTCAGCAGCTTTACTGGCAATTGCAGACATGACAGTTTGAGTGTCCCCCACCGCATATAACAAAGTATTAGTCACCATGGTACACATTTCATTCTGTAACACCAAGTCATGTATGTTCTCCTCAAGATATTTTAGCAATGGTCCTGAGACGGCTTCCAGCAGCTCCCGCTGTCGCACTGCAGGATCCTTTTTGCTGTAAGGAGAGGATAAAATGAACACAGACAAATTAGAAGTGTTTAAAAAGAACAAAAGTCACATCAGTTTGTTTTTTCAAATGACCGTAAACAGGGATTGAATTCTAACCAGCTGGCCATTGTGTACAATTTCAGTTACATCTGAATCCAAAGATTATTATGCTTTTAGTACCATTTTGCCTGGTTGGCCAGCACTTTGTAATCCATAACATTTAGTTATAAGTAAGGGCATATGTGCTCTTTAAATTAGAAAAGTAATGGGATACACCTCTTAATAAATCATCATTTAGTCCCAACAGCTGTGAAAGAAAGGATCGTTCTACAGAGTTCAGGGAACTGCAATGTGGTACTGTAATAGGAGGATACCGTTGTTACAAGACCGTTCAAGAAATTTCTTGCTTCTGAAATATTAAACAATCTAAAGTGAGTGGAAAAGTGGAAGTGGTAGACCATGTAAAGTTACACAGCGGGGCCATTAAACAATGAGGCACATATTGCATATACCTTGACAACCCTGTGTTGACTCATTGAATGCACAGTCCAAACCTCCTCTGACATTAACATCAAACACAAAATAGTTTCACAGGAACCAGACTAAGTGGAATTCCAAGACTAAGCAGCCACATGCAAGCCTGATATCACCAGTCACAAGGCCAGACGTCAGATTGAGTGGTGTAATGCAAGCAGTCACAGGATTCTGCAGTGACTATTAAATCTTCTCTACCTAGCAGTCTAATAGACAAGACTGAGTTTAGTGAGTGTCATCAGAATGTTACCTGCCTGACCGCATTATGACAACTGGAAAGTTTGGAGGCTGGATAAGCTTATGGAGTGATTTTCCAGAGGTGGCCAAGCCCTTTACTTCCAATACAGAAAAATCTTAACACTTACATACACATCAACATTTGGACAATTGTAAGCATTCAACATTGTAAGAACAATTTTAGAATGGCCTTTTATGTGTTCCACCAAGACTGTGCCCCAGTGCATAATGCAAGTTTAGTAAAGACATGGTTGGATGAGTTTGGTAAAGAAGAACAAGCTGGTCTGAACAGTTTTTCTTACTGCAACCCCAACAATTCTATTTCAAATGAGCTAGAAAGGAGATTGTGAGCTAGGCCTTCTCATCAACATTTTCGTCTGACCTTACAAATGTTCTTCTGGATGTTTGGGAAAATTTCTCAAACACTCAAAATGAGCCTTAAACACCCTTAAACTTGTTTTTGTCATCCTATAATATCTGTCTCTCTGTAACGGAAATCCCGCGTCGCTGACTGGTCACCGCTGAGCGCGGCAACCAATCAGTGACAGGCGCAATCCGGCCGCGAATTGGCGTGGGATTTGAACCACACACGCCACTGCTACCGTCGGGAGAGCAGCAGTGCTAGCCGCTGATCTCTCGACGGTAGCTGCAGGTCATCTCCTACCGCATGGAGGGCAGCGGAGACGCAGCCGGTCATCTCCCGGCTGTTCGCAGCGGAAGTACCCCGACCGGCGCTAGCGATCTTGCTCAGTGTGACACGCAACAACAACCAGGCCCCCGCTGTGAGATATCTGATTCTGTCATGGAGGTCAGCGGCGACGCAGCAGGGAGATGACCGGCTCGCAGCGGAAGTACCCCAACCCGCGCTAGCAATCTCGTTCAGTGTGACAATCTCACCAGCGACCAAGTACTGACCCTCCGCGATCCCTACCAGGTTGTATTGTTGTCGGGATCGCTGGAGCATTGCCAAGTGTGACGGTACCTTACTGATCGCTGGTGAGGTGTCACACATGCAGATATATTGAACGAAGCAGGGTCGCTGATTGGGGAAAATCCAATGCATTGTTTTTAAATCTTTATAAATAAACTACACATATATTCTGGAATCATTGTCAGTTTTAGGCAAAATGGGGCCCTGGGCAAAAGGTTAGAGTGGGCCCTAAGTGAATTGACTTATTTAGGTCTACAGTATATTTTGTTTATATGGTTAATTATTTTAGATAGGGGTAATATCCCCAGATGCCTTTAGCTTTTGTGAGGCTTACAGTAGACCAATTAGACTTCTTTTTGTGTGTTTTCAGATGTATATGCTGATAGGTATACAGATTGGAACAGATTTTGTCATAAATATTACGGCTTTGCTTATTTAGGGGCTGGACCCCTCAGCTGTTTGTATTTTGATTACCTTAATAAAAACTGATTTACCATAAAATGGGCCCTAAACGCTCACATATTGCACCCTCAGACATTTAGGGTACATTTACAAGCACCGAATTCAGACTGGTGAATAAGTGCGATTTATAATATTCAAGTCATTCAGCGCTTGTTTCCCAACCTTTTTACACGGGTCATTCCATGTCAAGTGAACCAATGATTATTACCTCTATATTTTTAATTCCTTTGAGATTTTGTTATTTGATAATAGCATGTCAGACAATGCAAAATGTGAAGAGAAAAATTTTTAAAAAAATTTTTTTTTTTTTAAATGATTTTCAAAGTTCGGAAAAAGTGTGAATTTCGCTGTTGCCTGCCTTTACGTTTCTCCTCATAACTAAGGCTAGGAATAAGATAGAGAGACAAAATAAACACCATTCTACTCAGAACTATACAAGCTTTCACCAGATATATCACAAGAGGATCTTTGTTAATATTTTACCCATGTGATCGCAAGCGCAAAACTTTAAAACGTATTTCCGAAAAATCGGCGCGCTTTAAATATTTCAAAAACTGCCCATGTGTCTGCTATACTCTTAGCCACATCTGTACCAAATTTCAAGTTGGGATCGCAATGGGATCATATTTTAACATATTTTACTATTAATAGCGTCAATGGGTCATTCCATATCAAGTGATCTAAATATGAATATTTTTTTTTACCTGACGTCTTTAGATTTTTTTTTTTTTTTTCCTTTATGAAGTACTACTTTAGTTAATTACAAATTAAAAGTTTGGAATTTTTTTCTTCATCAGTTAATTTTTTACAGATTTTTAAAGTTTAAAAAAAGGGTGAATTTTGGCCTGGTACGACTTTAAATTTTTTTATCTCGGGCTAGAAATAAGATAGAGAAACAAAATAAACACCATTCTACTCAGAACTGTCCAGGCTTTCACCAGATATGTCACAAGAGTATATTTGTTAATTTTAATTTTTTACCTATGCGAATGCAAACGCAACATTTTGAAACGCATTTCCGAAAAAAACATTTTAATAAAAATTTTCCAAAACTTCCCATGTGTCTTTTATGCTCTTAGCCACATCTATACCAAATTTCAAGTTGGGATCGTGATGGGATCATATTTTAAAATATTTAACTATGGTTAATCTCATTTTTATTAAATTTTGAAAAAACATATGAAAGACATACATTCAATCTTTTAACAAAATCTTGAGACATATAAAATATACAAAAAGAGAATTCACAAAGTTATTAGTAACTTTAAGATAAGCTGCAAATTTACTTTTGCGCTTATCTCTGGTGCAATATATACTACAATCTAAATATAATTCCAAACACTCAAGTATACAACCTTTCTCAGGGTTTTGAGATGTTCTGATGTCAAGGGACAAGCAGCCCCAGCAGAATGATTTTTATTACTTGGCCCCTTCTAACAGGTTGACCACGTAAGTGGGTCATTACCCGTTGAGGCCTAGTTGGAATAGTCTAGCGACTGGTGTACCGGAAAGGAAGGCCGAAATATTAATGATCTACTCACAGCTCAGAGTTTTCGATACCTGTCTAATGTTCACTAGAATTCTGAAGGTATAGGCGCAGAAAGGAAATACCTAGACTGAATGTATCAGATGGGAAGAAAAGAGAGATAGAAAAGAAGAGAGAGAGAGAAGAGAAACAAAAACCATTAGACAAAGTTATACTGGGAAAGAAAAGCCACGTAAGAAAAAAAGAAAAAAAGGAGGGGGGGGGGGACGGGTGAGGTATGGGAAGGAGAAAGGGTACTCATCCCACTGGCTCCCCATCAGCCAGAGGTCGAGCCATATTATCTGTGCTGGAAAAGATACTCCTAAATTCTGCAGAGTCGTGAAAAAGAATCCATTCAACCCAAATCCCTAAGAATTTGTTCCGAGATCCCGACGCATCAGCTGCGAGCTCCTCCATTCGATATGTGTCCATCAATTCTTTGAACCAATCAAGTAGAGATGGAGCCCGGCTTGATTTCCAGAACCTCGGGATCACAGCACGAGCAGCCGAGATGCAAAAGCGGAGAATATCCCTCTTCTGTAGCCCAATAGGACCTGGAAAAATGGATAACATTGCAGATTCTGGGCAGCATTCGGCTTGTTTACCTGTTATCCGGGCGTATGCATTGAAAACCTCAGACCAGAACCGCCGGATTTCCCCACAACTCCACCAAATGTGTATCATTGTACCCTTCTCTTCCTCACAGCGCCAGCAGGTATCAGGGGTTCCAGGGAACATGTTCCGGAGTGTCGTCGGGCACAAGTACCATCTAGTGAGCAGCTTATAGCTTCTTTCTTGTGCAGAACAAGCGCTAGCTAGTGAGTGAGTAAATATAAAGCATTTCTGCCAATTAGCTTCTGAAATGCTACACTCCAATTCCCTCTCCCAAGCACGTTGGAAGTAAAGGGTGCCCTGCTCTCTCATGGACCCTAAGGCCTGGTATAGAAATGATATTTTGCGCCTCGGTGTAGCCTCCAGTTGGAATAACCTCTCCAATACGTTGGGCGTCAATCTTACCCTGCAAGAGTGGTCAGCTGAATATAATTATGCTCTGTATTGGAGAAATTCGAATCACTTAAGAGGTCTCGTAGGTTCTTTGAGTTGTAGCTCTGCCATCGGGGGCAAACCACCACTGGACAGAGTCTGTCCTACTCGGGTGTCATCCACAATCCGCCAACATAAAAATCTCTGCCTGTCAAATCTGGGTGGGAAAGATGGGTTGGAAAAAAGGGGAGTCAAAGGGCTAAGTCTGTCGTTTAAGCGGAGGGTTTTCGTCACTAGGTGCCATACCTTCAAGGTGTTTCTGGTCATGTCTGTCAAAGGTACTAGGTCTGTGGAGTCTTTAGGGGAAATCCAAAGCAGGTGTTTCAGCGGAATCCCCAAACCCTCTTGCTCCACCCCTACCCATTTCTTGGAGGACGCATGATAATGCCAATCTAGAGCTCTAACAAAAGAGGAAGCCTCAAAGTACGCTCGTATGTTGGGTAGTCCAACCCCTCCTCTGGTCTCGGGCAAGGATAGGATATTCATTCGCAATCTGGACCTGTTGCCCCCCCAGACAAATCTAAGGATCATAGATTGCATTTTGGAGAGGAAACCTCTATCCAATAGAACAGGAACTGTCTGAAAAGTATATAAGAGTCGGGGCAAGACATCCATCTTGACTACGTTTATTCTCCCGAACCAGGATAGCTTTAATTGTCTATAGGAGGTAAATGCCGATTCCGCGTTAGTCAAAAGGGGTTGATAATTTAAATTGAATATTTGTTTAAGATCTTTTGGTATAAGGACTCCCAAGTACTTAATGGCTTCTACTTTCCATTTAAATGGGAACTGTTTAGATAGATGAGAAACCAATTCTCCAGGCAAAGAAATATTAAGTGCCTCGGTTTTGGAGCAATTCACTTTAAAGTTGCTCAATTGTCCGAACCGTTCAAACTCCATTAAGACCGAAGGGATGGAGACCAGGGGCTGGGAGATGTAAAGTAGCAGGTCATCTGCAAATAAGGCTAATTTGTGATGACTCTGTCCCAGCTTGACCCCATGGACGCATTCATTGGACCTAAGTGCAAAATATTTAACTATTATAGTGTCAATTCAAAAGTCACCAAGAACACAATCAGTCATTTTTTCACAATTGCCCGTCAATAGTTTGAATTTGATATAAAGAAACATAGTCTTGTAACATCTCAAATGAAAGCTGTTACCGTTCTGAGTAAAATGACGCCTCTCCCACTTCATTATCTTATTTCTAGCCTGAGAAAAAAATGTAAAGTCGTACCAGGCCAAAATTCACCCTTTTTTTAAACTTTAAAAATCTGTAAAAAATTAACTGATGAAGAAAAAAATTCCAAACTTTTAATTTGTAATTAACTAAAGTAGTACTTCATAAAGGAAAAAAAAAAAAAAAAATCTAAAGACGTCAGGTAAAAAAAAAATATTCATATTTAGATCACTTGATATGGAATGACCCATTGACGCTCTTACTAGTAAAATATGTTAAAATATGATCCCATTGCGATCCCAACTTGAAATTTGGTACAGATGTGGCTAAGAGCACAGCAGACACATGGGCAGTTTTTGAAATATTTAAAGCGCGCCGATTTTTCGGAAATGCGTTTTAAAGTTTTGCGCTTGCGATCACATGGGTAAAATATTAACAAATATCCTCTTGTGACATATCTGATGAAAGCCTGGACAGTTCTGAGTAGATTGGTGTTTATTTTGTTTCTCTATCTTATTTCTAGCCCGAGATATGATAGAAAATGTAAAGCCATACCAGGCCAAAATTCGCACTTTTTTAAAACTTTAAAAATCTGTAAAAAATTAACAGATAAAGAAAAAAATTCAAAACTTTTTTTTTGTAATTAGATAAAGTTGTTCTTCAGATAGAAAATTTTTTTTAAAAATCTGAGGACGTCAGGGAAAAAAAATATTCATTTTTGGATCACTTGACATGGAATGACCCACACAGGATGATGAAGAATGATGGGTGCAGAGCAATCACCGGTAGAGCAATCTGTCCTCTACAGTATCATGTTATCGGCAGCACTTCTGCAGTTTGCAGCAGGCGGTGTGCTGTTGAGAGCAAGGATTTTTGTTGCTCAATAAACAATCCAATCACCCGATGATGAGCCGCATTTTGCTCATTTGTTAGGCGATTGCCGACCTGTTTACAACTAGGAACTCTGATCTGTGCTGGTGGGATTTATAAATGTAGATGTTACATACACGCAACACATGATATGTGATGCAAACACTATATATTACACGTATACACCGAGCACACCCACATAGACACACATCCATTCCCATCATTGTCTGTCTGTGTCATACAGGACGGCTCCTCCAGGGAGAGTCGCTCTTTCTAACCACTTATTCCCTGACCAAGAGATGGGGATTGTGAACACAGGACTCACAGGAATATTGATTAAAAATTACCTACAAGTGTTTAATAAAATAGGATTTACAAACTGGAGATTCAGTAATGAGAATGTTTCCATAGGATCATCTACTTAAATGTCATTTTAAACAAAGATCTGCTATATTCTTCATATTATAAAAAAATACATTTGAATTGAGCCCCATCCTGGTGTCTTGTGTTGTTCTGGGGTCACTAGTGGAAATATTGACCTTAAAAGAGTTATCCAGAATTCTATAAACATGACTGATTTATTTCAAAAACAGCACCACCCCTGTGTACAGGTGGCATGTGGTATTACAGCATAGGCCCAATTAAGCTGAGCTGCAATATCACATACAACCTGTACACAGGGATGGCGCTGTTTTTGAAAGAATGTAGTAAAGATTTATTAATCCTAGACATCCCCTTTAATGCCTTGTAAGTTCTGCTTGATAACTGGCTACAAATGTAGGAGTTAAGGAGGTCCCCAAACTCTTATTACTCCCCTCATGAACATGTGAAGATTGAAGCCTGTGAGGGGCGCTCCTGCTGCTATTACATGGCTATTACAAGGATTTAATAATAACTTTTACCACTGAGCGATTTTTCGTTTTTGCATTTTCCTCCCCTTTTCCAAGAGCCATAACTTTTTTATTTTTCTTCTACATAGCCGTACAAGGGCTTACTTTTTGCAGAATGAATTGTACTATTGAATAACATCATTCATTCTACCACAAAATGTACTGGAGAATGAGAAAAAAATTCCAAGTGCTTTGAAATTGCAAATAAAAAAAAAAAAATGCAATTCCACAATCTTTTGTTTTTTACTTATAAATGTTAACTATATGGTAAAAGTGACTTCATAAGTTGATTATCTAGGACAGAATAAGAACATACTGAACATTTTTTTTATTTCAATCATAAAAACCTCCCAGAAATAAAAAAAAAAAATTTAAAAAAATTTGCTTTATTCGCCATTTTCTGAGAGCCATGATGTTTTAATTTTTGAAGATACAGGGCTATGTGAGGGGCTTACTTTATGTGCCCTGGGCTGACATTTTTACTGATATCATTTTGAGTCAGATACAACATTTTGATCGCCTTTTATTGCATTGTATTGTAACAACGTGGTGGCCCAAAAACATAATTCTGACGTTTTTATTTTTTTCCCGTTATGCCATTTACCAATTGTATTAATTTACTTCATATATTGATAGCTTAGATTGTTACGAACGCAGCGATACCAAATGTGTATTTTTTTTTACTGTTTTATTGCTATTTTCAGTTCAGCTCCTTTGGGGGCCCCCAAGAGAGAGGGGGCCCTGGGCAACTGCCCAGTCTAAACCCCCCAAACGCCGGCCCTGTCTAGAATACCCGATGCGTTAAAATCCGGCCACCATCTAGTTATATATATTTCAATCGTGATCCCACACCCGCACAACACACACACACACACACACACACACACACACACACACACGTGTATGCATATACATAAATGCACTGCTCCAAAAACAAAGGGGGTCCTAAAATACCACATCCTAGATCTCAAGGAATATAATATTCCAGTTGCAAATTTTTATTCATTACATAGCGGAATGCATTGGGAACATTAAAACATAAAAATTATCAATTCAAAATTAATATCTCATGTAGGTCTGGATTTGGAATGATACTCCGCATCAAAGTGGAAAATCAAATTACAGGCTGATCCAACTTCACTGGAGATGCCTCAAGACAAGGATAGGTGGCACAGTAGTGTGTGGCCTCCATACAATGCCTGGGCATACTCCTGATGAGGCAGCGGATGTTCCCCTGAGGGATCTCCTCCCAGACCTGGATTAAAGCATCAGTCAACTCCTGGACAATCTGTGGTGCAATGTAGCATTGGTGTATGGAACGAGACATGATTTCCCAGATGTGCTTGATTAGTTTCAGGTCTGGGGAATGGGCGGGCCAGTCCATAGCATTAGTGCTTTTATCATGCAGGAACTGCTGACACACTTCAGCCACATGAGGCCTATCGTCATGCATCAAAAGGAACCCAGGGCCCACTGCTCCTGCATATGGTCTCACTATGGGTCTGATTATTTCATCCCGGTATGTAATGGCAGTCAGGGGACCTCTGGCTAGCACATGGAGGGCTGTGCGGCCCTCCAAAGAAATGCCTGCCCACACTATTACTGTCCCACTGCCAAACCGGTCATGTTGGAAGATGTTGCAGGCAGCAGAACATTCTCCATGGCATTTCCAGAATCTGTAACGGCAGTCAAACGTGCTCAGTATGAATCTGCCCTCATCCATGAAGAGCACAGGGAGCGAATGTTGAATCTGCCAATTTTGGTGTTTTTTGGCAAATGCCAATCGCAATGCAAGGTGTTAGGCTGTAAGCACAACACCCACTTGTGGACATCAGGCCCTCATAACACCCTCATGGAGCCTGTTTCTGACAGTTTGAGCAGACATATGGATATTAGTGGCCTGCTGGAGGTCATTTTGCAGGGCTCTGGCAATGCTCCTCTTGTTATAAAGGAGGAGATAGCGGTACTGCTGCTGGGTTGTTACCCTCCTACAGCCCTGTGATCTGCTCCATGCTTTGGACACTGCGCTAACAAACACAGCTAACCTTCTTGCCACAACTTCCATGGATGTGCCATGCTGGATGAACTGCACTACCTAAGCAAAGTCTGTGGGTTGTAAACACCACCTCATGTTACCTCCAGGTGTGAGAGCAATGGCAAAATGCAAGTGTGACCAAAACAACAGCCAAAAAGAATGAAAGCAGAGAAATGGTCTATGGTCACCACCTACAGGACCGCTCCTTTATAGGGTTGTCTTGCCAATTGCCTATCATTTCTACCTGTTATATGTTCCATTTGCTCAACAGCAGGAAAAATTGCTTCGGACAGTAGTGGGCACACCCAACAAAAAATTTCAAAATGTCTCAACTTGCCATGTGGCCTTCAGCATCATTTACAGCTTGACCTCGACATCTCATAATCACAAGTGGACTTACTGTCTGCTGAGGCACGGCATGCCACACTTCTAATTATAGGGGTTCTCCATCTTTGGGGAGAATTTTTATTTAATTTAATTTTTATTTTGGCACTTTTGGAGCAAAAACAATTTTCTAAATTTGGTGTAATGAAAAATGTTGCACCATCTGACTTTTCTATGCCCTCTTTTTCGCTGCACACTCAACTTTGATGTGGTATGTGGTCATAAATCAGCTTACAGGGTCTTTTTAATTAAAAAAAAAAAAAAAAGACAAAAGCGTTACTAACACTCCCATGGTGCTTTTAAAATGAGCTCACTGACAGATTCTCTGTTAACTTATTCTACATCCAGCAATAGACAGAGAAAGGCAAAATTGTGCTAACTTTTTAACAAAACCCAATTGCACGAATGATGCTTGGTCAGCTTGGCGGCTGATCTAACATTCGACACACAGTTGAGTTGTGATGGGCAGTGTCTGGGAGGGAGGAATGGAAGACTATAACCAGATGAACTGCAAGCAAAGATTTCACATAGTGCGTTCCGAATGCAACAAATGTGAATATCTTTTCAATGGGATCACAGCAAAATACAAAAGAAACACAACAAAAAAGAGTTGCAGAATCAAGAGAGCGGAAGTATTTTTACAAAGTATTTAACTCAATTTTTTTCAGCAACCGACTTTAAGAAAAAAAATAAACTAAAATATTGTTCCTAAAAGTGAACAACCTCTTTGGTCTTCAGTTCGATATAGGGAGTGTTACAGGACACGGCTTCTTGCAGCTGCCAAGCTCCGTCTTGACACAGCTTACTGCATGCCATTATACCATTGAACTGAATAATAAAACAGTATGCAGTTTCCGCCTTCATTTGTCTGTGTGTGCGGAAAGTGTTAGGAGTCCAAAAAATAAATAAAATACCACTGTCCTCTATAAGCCTATTATGTTATTAACCAGCATAGAAAGACAGACCAAAAACAGGAAAGTGTTAAAATGTACAAAATAAATGAGTATTTCAGCCTCTATTCAAAACCACGAATAAGGGAACAAAGGAGCAAAGTGCCAGGCTCGGTAGGTGCCACATTAGATGAACAAAGTGGTGACACGCTCACTTGACTGCCACTTAATTAAAAACCCACCCTTGGCCATGCTATCTAAGGAGAGGTTTGAAAAGATGTGTGGAAGAGAGGGGTGGGATGGGAGCTGAACGGGAGGAGGAAGGGGGGAGGGTGTCACTATTTCAGAAACCATCCAAACAGATAACCTTTAACCTATTCACCCCCCCCTTCCCCAGGAGATTCTCTGTTTTTCCCTCCCCTTCTTCCAAGAGCTGGGATTTTATATAGACATATGAGGGCTCGTTTTTTACTCGACGAGTTGTACTTTCACATTAATTAATTTATTTTACTATATAATGCACAAGAAAATGGTAAGTGTGGTGAAACTGCAAAAAAAAGTGCAATTACACGTTTGCTTTTTGAGTTTGCCATGTTCACTATATGGTAAAACTGATGAGTTGGTATGATGCCTTGGATTGGTACGAGTTTGTAGATACCAAACATGTTTACTTTTACTGTTATCCAAGTGGTGAAAAAAAATTCAGAAGTTTTTAAAGAAAAAGATTGCACTTTTGTCGCCATTTTCCGTACCCTGTAGCGTTCTCATTTTTTAGGATCTGGAGCTGTGTGACAGCTTATTTTTTGTGTCATGAGCTAATGTTTCTAATGATACCATTTTCGGGTAGATATGTTGTTTGGATCACCTGTTATTGCATTTTATTGCAATGATGCGGCGCACAAAAAAAAATGTAATTTTGCCATTTGGAATTTTTTTTCCCTTTATGCAGTTTACCGATCTGATTAATTGATGTTATATTTTGATAGACTGGGCATTTCTGAATACCAAAAGTATACCAAAAATATAGTTTTAATTTCAATGTAATAAAAGGGGGGGAATGGTTTGAACTTGTGTGTATATATATATATATATATATATATATATATATATATATATATATATATATATATATATATATATATATATATATATATATATACATACATACACACACACACACACACAAGGATACAGAAATTAAATATTCATTTCTAGATCCATACAGTATTCATCTGCTCCATCTAGTTCATCTAGTTACATAAAATAATGCGCTGTGTGAACTAGGCCAGCCCGGATAACACAGCATGTGTGCAAGCACACGCATCTATTTTATAAGCTGAAACATCAAAAGCGGTGTGAGATTTCGCTGGAGGAGAAGAGATTGATCTTCTGCCGTGTTATCTAGCCATCACTCAATCACAATGGTGACCGCTTAAGTGAGGAGCTTCTGCAAAACAGTCACAAAATGTACAACAAGGATACAAAACTACGTGCCGTCTGAAGGGGACTACTGGAAAATGCCATAAACATATGGAAAATACAGTTAGAGGAAAAAAACTCAGATTTTGGCACACACATTTGTATTAAAATGAGCCTTTTTGATGCTAGAAAGAATGTGTCAGCAGGTATTGCCTATGTTATCTGAGAGCAGCATAATGTAAGGGCAGAACAGACCCTGATTCCAGTGATATGTCACTTGAAACAACTGTTTGGTGTAGTTTTCACCATTTTCTCTGCTGCCATTATTCTTGAGCACAGGCAGGGCCATATTTGGAGTTCCTGCTGCCCTAGGCACTATCATTAGTCGCGCCCCCTACAGATTGATCAGGGTATGCGCACACACCAATTTTATATTTCAGGCAGATTTGCTCTGTATTCTGCCTGAAAAAGTGATAGTTGCTAAAAGGAATAACTACAATGTAAAAGGGACTTATGCGGTAACTAAAAGATCTAGCACAAGACGACCAAAAAGAAGCAAAAAAGGTGCTTCAGGACAAAATGACGACTGGATGTGCTGAAGTGTCTCAATAACTCGGAGACGTTTACAAGATGTGGTGTGCACATACCCTGAGAGTCCACATGGTTTAATCAAACAAAAGTTCCCCATATTTAACATAAAAAAAACCACTGGCACCAATGGCTGCATGAGAGTCCGGTCAGAGCACTTTCCCCCCCACCTTTCCATAGTGCTATTAAATCTTGCGCTTGCGCACTGCTTATTGGCTGCCCGAACATGCGCTCTGCATGACATACCTGGCCCCATGCTCCCAACAGCTCTTGTTCCTCTTCTTCTGTGTACTCCTGCTACAGTGTACTGTCGGCAGTGAGACAGCATTATCACGCTGCCGACCTCTGCAGAGAGAGATCATGGCCACAGTCAGGGCAGGAAGCTTATTGGAGCTTTACTGACCTGGGAAGTGCCAGGGCGCTCACACATTCACTTGCAATTGCGTCTTAAAGACACTAATGCAAATGAATGCAGGATCCCCCTCCGAAAATACAACGGATTTAATAAAGAGTTTGGGAGAGGGAGACTTAAAAAGGAAAAAAAAAAAATATCTTGATCCTGGAATTTCCCTCCGCATCTTGCCACCCTAGGCACGTGCCCACAGGTACCTCGTGTTAATTATAGCCCTGAGCTCAGTATAACCCAGCTTACATCTTTAATTGGCAGCTTTCTGTGTACACTGTGCATAGGCAGAAAGCTGCTCATCAATGGTGAGGTTGAGGTCGCACGGAGCAGGTGGACTACATGACATGAGATAACTAGTCCTCTAGTGATAATCTGCTGATAAAATAACGATTGCAGACTAGTATATATCACATCACTGAAATCTGGTAATATGCCCCTCCATCATGGTGCTCTCAGATTAATTAGCAAAAAACTGCTTACAGATTCCCTTTACATTCTTCCTCTACCACTTACTGGAAAAAAAAGCAGTAGGCAGATGGCTAGCAAGCCTACTGATTTAGTATGTCTATGGCAGAAACTGATGTAAATTACAGCACAGGTCCATCCTTTTTGTGGTAATGTATATATTTCTAGCACAAGGATAGGCTGGATTCACCACGATGTGAGGCTTCAAGTATAGTGCATCTCATCTGTAATGCACAGCCAATCCTATAAAAATGTTCTCCTATGTGTCACATTTCCAGTCAGTGTAACCTCGGAGCACCCAAAACTTTTGTATACGTGGTAAATCATTCTCAGGATGTAAAATTCCTGTGCTTCAAGAGGCTGCAGAAAAGTATTCTACAAAGTGGAGGATCGCAGATCAGGCATGATGACAGCCCACATCACAATGTACAAGATACAGAAAAAAAAAATGAACAG
The DNA here is from genome assembly GCA_033576535.1 of Allobates femoralis. Taxonomy (NCBI): domain Eukaryota; kingdom Metazoa; phylum Chordata; class Amphibia; order Anura; family Aromobatidae; genus Allobates; species Allobates femoralis. Next base: position 154,185,078 of record JARQOC010000003.1, read on the forward strand.
CTCACACTAGGTTTTGAATTTTAGCCACAAAATTATAAGGACTTTTTACAAAAACATACAGTTTGATGCAAAATTACATGAAATTGTCCACGATTGTATATCAATACAACATGGGAAAATTGGTGTGGGAACCAACAGCCAGCACCCTCACCGATCAGGTGAAAATGGATATAAGGGTCCTTTCAAATTAGCGTTTTTTTCCGGATCTGGCCAAAAAAAATGCATCTGCTGCACAACAGTTGCACTTGCGGAAAGCCCCATGCATTGTCGATGAGGCTTGCCGCAAGTGCAGTTTTGCTGCGATCCAGCACTTGGAGCAGAGCTGACCATGTTTTTTTCGCGGCCGCAACTGCCGGATTGTGGCAATACTGCACTTGCCGCATGCCCCATAGACAATGCATTGGGCTTGCTGCAAGTGCATCGCAAGTGCGGCCGTTAGGCGGCACATGCGTTTTCTGTCCGGATTAGCCGAATACGGACAAAAACGCTAATGTGGAAGGGCCCTAAGTGATATAGGGTGGAACAAGTCAGCCACTTTCGGTGCTTAGTTACTGCTGCCAGGTACAGTGCTTTATCTGACATTCAGGTAAAAAAGTACAACAGTCTCTAGGTCAGTGTTCTCCAACTCCAGTCCTCAGAGCCACCAACAGGTCATGTTTTCAGAATTTCATTAGAATTGCATGGTTTATGGAATTATCACCTGTGCAATACTAAGGAGATCCTGAAGACCTGCACAATTGGTGGCTCTGAGGACTGGAGTTGAGGAACACTGAACACTAGTGTACATGCTACATGGGGCTGCTGCGTTCTACCCTGTACACTGTACGGATAGATCATCAGTTATTAAGTCATGGTAAACCCCTTTAATGTGATCCTCTTTTATTGATCAGTAAGAAATCATTTCGCAATTAAACTCTTTGGCTAATGTGGAATTCTAAGATAGCCTGCAAGCAGAGGAGACGTGTAAAACACAAACCCCCGCCCAATAACAAACTAAATGCATTAAGTTCTCCTAACAGAATCCCGCCTAATCATGTAGAAACTAAGGTAGAACATATTTACCTGTGTGCATTGCCATCTCCTAGCTTGAGCACTTCAATAATCTCCGGCATAAAATGTGCAGAATTACGTCCACTCAGCAAATACAGCAGAACCTTCCTCCCATATTGGTCTTGCATTAGATTGGGCAATACACTAATCATTTCCTAGGGGAAATAAAAAGAAGAAAAAAATACATTTATACAAGGTGGCCCATGCTGAACTTACACATATCTTTACCAGACAAGAACATTCTCTCTTTAACTACTGCCCTGTGCAGAAAATCAATAATTCCAATTTATTACTTCAATGCTATGATTAAATATAAAACTGGCTGGCAATGATGCTCCTGAATTTTTCATGGATCAATGTCTCTCCTGTGGTGAAATGAAGCAGATGCTTCATTGTAATAAACACACAGCAGCAAAAATTAAAAAGTAAACAGCACATTGGGAACCGTAAGCAATTTACTCAAGGGTTATTACTTGGCGGTTTGAGATATTAAACGTGACTACTTTAGATTCATCCATATTTCTTATCCTTTGTTTGGTTAAGCAGGTCTATCTGACTTTAAAGGGGTACTCCAGCAATAAAATGAAAAGGTATTAGTCAGTAGAACCAACCATCCCCTACACTGAATTTATTGACATGCAGCATTGCAGAGAAATTAGCATTTTCATGTATACAGGGTGGGCACCTAAATAAAATGAGAATGTTTGGTGATATCAACCTCCTGTTTGTGGCACATTAGTGTATGGGAGGGGTAGTGACAATGGCGGCCATTTTGAAGTTGGCCATTTTGGATCCAACTTTATTTTTTTCAATGGGATGAGGATCATGTGACACATCAAACTTATTGAGAATTTCATAAGAAAAACAATGGTGTGCTCGGTTTTAACATAATTTTATACTTTCATGAGTTAGGAGGAGCGGATAGAAATTGTGCTGATGTCTAGTGAACGCAGTACCCGGGTCATTGCAGCAGATTTCAATGCAAGACACCCTACGAGACCACACATCTCCCATGTTAGTTAGCAAACTACTTGCCAAATTTTGTGAAACAGCTTCAGTTTTGGATTTGCCAAAATGCAAGAAAACTGTCATGCATATTTATGCAGTTTTTTTTTTTTTTTGGAAGGGTGAATGCTGTTCAGACAGCACGCTTTTTTACGGGCCGGGGGAGGAGTGATTTCACAGAGGAGAGGAAGTATCCTGCTTCCTCCTCCCCTCTATGACAGCTGTGACAGCCGCATTAGATTTCGCAGTGTATTAATATACACAGCGAAATCTAAATTAAACAAAGGCAAATGTATGTAAAATAACAAAAAATGAAATACTTTACCTCTCCGACACCTTTTCCCGGTGTCCGATGGTGAGGCCAGGCGATGTGTGTTCTGCAAGAGCCTGCCGTGATGTCAGAGGGGCGTTCCCAGCTTTGATTGGCAGCTCGCGGTCATGTGATATGTATGACATGACCGCGAGCGGCCAATCAGCGCTGGGAACGTCCCTCTGGCATCACGGCTGGTCCTGACAAAAGACACATCTCCTGGCTGCACCAACGGACACCGGGAAAAGGCGTTAGAGAGGTAAAGTATTTCATTCTTTGTTATTTTACATACTGTATATACTCGTGTATAAGCCAACCCCCTACTTTTGCCCCCAAAAGCTGGGAAGTTATTGACTCGCGTATAAGCCTAGGGTATGAAATGCAGCAGCTACCGGTACTGAGAAATTTCAAAAATGAAAATAGATACGAATACAATTTTGAACTTTCCCTGACAATCCAGCACATTCCCTGCTCTATTCTTTCCCCTGCTCTATTATGCTACTGTAACTAAACACACAGTACATTACTACAATGGTGTCTCACCTCCTTCTTCTTAGGGCCAGGCACTGTAATTAAAGTCCCCTGTGGCCACACCTTGTATTAGGTCAATGTCTGGCCACAGGGGACTTTTTGGGTGTGTGCTGACCTGGACACAGGAGTCTACCATAACCTATGCAGGGCGGAGGGACACTGGGCGCCCCCTCACTACAGCAGGGCGGAGGGATACAGGCCGCCCCATCAATACAGTGCAGATGAGGCGGAGGGATCCGGGCCCTCTGAGGTTACTGCACAGGAACCACAGGAGCGCGGGAGACCGAGGATGGACGGAAACGGCGGGGGGACCGGGACCGCACGCCTGAGAGGTCTGAGGATGCAGGTACCATAACTGGGGAGGGATCCGGGCCGGTACCCGCACTGCACAGCCAGGAGCAGGAGGATGGCTGTAACCGGGGAGCAATCCAGTTACAGCACAGCGGGGGGGAAGATGTGATCCAGGAGCTGGAGGATGGCGATGACCGGCAGGGGCATAAGATGCTCAACGGGGAGGGGCAGCGCAAGGCATGATATGACAGGAGGACAGAGGGAAGCGGTGGGGGAGGCTTTGAGGGGGGTGAGGAGCCATTTAAAGCAAGCACATAAGTGCTTGTTAGGCTGAAGGCACACTGATCCCTCCAAAACGGCGCGTTTTTGAAGCGCGATATTGATGCGAGTTTGATGCGTGTAGTAGTGCGAGTGCGGTGGTAGTGTGGTACTAGTGTGGTGCTAGTGGGGTGCTAGTGGGGTGCGATTGAGATTTTTTCATTCCTACTGTGATCCGACAGACTAGCACCCTCTCCTGGTGTCAAGACTGCACTGATTTGCTGCCACTCATTTGTCAATCAATGGAGTCACTTGTGGGGGAGCTCCAATGTTGAGGCACACAGGGGCTCACCAAACGCGACATGGTGTCAGCTAACAATTTGAGCTGATTTCCATTCAAATTGTTAGCGGACACCATGTCGCGTATGGAGAGCCGCTGTGTGCCTCAACATTGGAGCTCCCCCACAAGTGACCCCATTTTGGAAACTAGACCCCCCAAGGAACAAATCCAGATGTATAATGGGGTCACTTGTGGGGGAGCTCCAATGTTTAGGCACACAGGGGCTCTCCATACGCAACATGGTGTCCGCTAACAATTGTTAGCGGACACCATGTTGCGTATGGAGAGCCCCTGTGTGCCACCAGCATTGCCACAAGCGCAAGGGCAACTGGAAGAGTTGGGGTACAGCACCAGAAAATGTCACCTCCAATGAATGCGCTATTTTCTTGGGTGGCTGTGGGTTGCAATTTGCAGCATGGGGGGGCCCACAACATTTGGATCTCTTCACGATGAGGATTGCAGCCCCCAACTGCCAAGTTGTACCTGGCTGGCAACCAAAAATATGGCAAAGCTCCGTCATTTTATTGATACGGTAGAAGTAATAAAAAAAAAAAATGACGTGGGGCTTCGCCATATTTTTGGTCCAGCCAGGTACAACTTGGCAGCTACGGACTGCCACCAACCCCCAGCTGCCTCGTTGTACCTGGCTGGCAACCAAAAATACAGCGAAGCCCATTTTATTTTTATTTCTAGAACAAATTCTAGAAAAAAAATGACGTGGGGCTCCGCCCTATTTTTGGTCCAGCCAGGTACAACTAGACAGCCGGGGGCTGGAATCCACAGCATGGAGAGGCCCAAGCATTCTGGGCTCCCATGCTGCGAATTGCAGCCCGCAGCCGCCCCAGAAAATGGCGCATTCATTGAAGCGCCATTTTCTGGCGCTGTACCCATGCTCTTCCAGTTGCCCTGGTGCCGGTGGCAAACTGGGTAATAAAGGGGTTAATGCCAGCTTTTTATTGGCAGCTGGCACTAAGCACGAGATTCATAGTATTGGGCCAATGTTAGACCAGCCATTAGGAATCTCTGGTAAGTAGTCAATAAATACACACAGAGAAATATATTTTTATTTGGAAAAAAAAACAAACAAAATTCAGACTCCATCTTTATTAGAAAGATCCGATGTAGTCCATAACAAAGGTCCCACGACGCTCGATCGCCTCCGACGTAGTCCACAACGAAGGTCCCACGATGCTCGATCACCTCTGCTCCACCATGACTATGATCCCTGAGACTAGAAGAGGACACTTGATCACTTGTTGCATCCATCCATCCATCCACCCATCATCCACACATCCACGCATGCAGTCACACATACGAACACATCCATCCATGCACGCATCCACATACCACACATCCACTCACCCACTACCACACACCACGAAACCCACACATCCACGCACCCACACATCCACGCACCCCACATCATACCACGCACCCACACATCCACTAACCCACGCACCCACACATCCACTAACCCACGCACCCACACAACCACGCGTGCACACATCCATCCATCCAATCACACCCATCCATCCATGAACCTGTCCATCCATCCACCCATGAACCCACTCACTTATTCATTCATTCATTCGGTACTTACCTCTGGGCGGAGCAGCACTGGAGGAGGGGCGTTCCAGCGAGGAGAGGAGGCAGAGCGGCGGCTACACCGGCGAGATCGAGGAGCGGTGAGATCAGACACGAGGATCGGGGGGTGAGGGGTGAATGGCAGGGACAGGTGGGGGCCATCCAGGGGATGGGGAGGCCCGAGGAGGGGGCATCCGCCGCCGCCAGTAGCGCGGCGGAGGAACCCGCAGACAGACCCGGCATCGGAGGTGGGGACCATCCAGAGGAGGGGGAGGCCAGAGGAGGGGTAGGGCATCCGCCCCCGCCGCCAGCAGCGCGGCGGGTGAAGCCGCAAACAGGTCTCGGCATCGGGGAGGGGGGGGCAGTGACAGGTGGGGGCCATCTGGAGAAGGGGGAGGGCATCCGCCCACGCCGCCAGCAGCGCGGCGGGTGAAGCCGCACACAGGTCCCGGCTGTCACAGAGATCACAGCCGGGATCACAGCCTCAATACCTGGCAGGGCCGGTCCGGGAGGCTCTGCACAGCTTGCGGGCTCTGGCTCCCGGTGGTCTGCGGTGTGTGCCCTGCTTCTTCCCACCCGCTTTTTGAAATGTGTGTGCTGGAAGTGTGGTTTTTGACGCGCAAGACTCGCAATATGTCTTTGCACGTTAGTGACTCGTGTATAAGCCGAGGGGGGGACTTTTCAGCACACTTTTTGTGCTGAAAAACTCGGCTTATACACGAGTATATACTAGGGCTGGGTGATTAATCGAATTAATTCGATTAATTCACCCCCTGCTGTGGCCACGATTGTGGTGTTATTAAAAATCGTGTAATTCGATTTAAAATGGCGTCCGGAGCGCTGTTTAGAAGATCCGGGCGGCTAGTAGTGTTAATGCGAGCGGTGCATTTCTGGTCCGGCGTCACCTGGTACTTCCGGTGCGCACTGCGCAGTCTGTGTTTGAAGCCAGGAGGCAGGGCAGAGGTATGGCTTCAGGAGGTGCGTGCCGTAGCCCGGCCGAAATCTCCGGCGTGCGTCGCGCGTCCTTACTAGGCTGCGCGCGCCGTAGGCCGGGCGAAATATCCGGTGCGCGCGTCCTTACCGGGCGCACACACAGAGAGAGAGGAGAGGGCCACAAGGGAGGGGAGGGAGAGATGGATGGATAGATGAACTGTCACGAGGGATGGATGGATGGATGAACAGCCACAAGGGAGGGGAGGGATGGATGGATGAACTGTCACGAGGGATGGATGGATGAACAGCCACAAGGGAGGGATGGATGAACTGTCACAAGGGAGTGGAGGGATGGATGGATGAACGGCCACAAGGGATGGATGGATGGATGAACGGCCACAAGAAAACATAGAAAAAAACACATAGAAAAAAAAAAAAAAATCGAGATTTAAATCGAAAATCGTCCATAGGTTTAAATAAAATCGAGATTTAGATTTTTTCCAAAATCGCCTAGCCCTAGTATATACGGTACATTTGCCTCGTTTAATTTCGCAGTGTATATTAATACACTGCGAAATCTAATGAGCGGTCACAGCAGTCACAGAGGGGAGGAGGAAGCAGGATTCTTCCTCCCCTCTGTGACGTCAGAGGGAGAGAACACAGGAGCAGCTGCGTAAAGAATTGACAAGTCAATTCTTTTTACGCCGGCGCTTTCTCCCAGAAAGGCGTGGCGCGATAATACGGGCTGTCTGAACAGCAAAGTGAATTTTCCATTCACTTTGCTGTCTGACAATGCGCACCTGCGCATTTTTGAAAAACACTCGTAAAAAAGCTCCCAAAAATGCGCAGTGTGTGAACGTAGCCTTAATCTACAGATCTTGGAACAATAATAATTCCCACAACTGGATTTGTTAAAAGAATGTTCTTGTGCTGAGATAATTTTATTTAAGTGTCCCTGCTATGTACTGTGTAATGGATGTGTTGACTACAGGACATGTCTGATCACATACTCTATGCTGAGATAAACTATATATGTGCCTTGCTATGTGCGTGTAATGGTGTGTCTGACCATAAGGATGTTTGATACTGGACAGGGGAGGATGCAAAAGACTATATAGACATTACAGTATAAGATTGCAAATTATTCTTTCTTTGATATAAAACCTTTTTAAAAACAGACAGGAAATACTTCCGGTTCCGGCCACGATGTGAGCGCCACGCGAGGGAGAAGCTCCGGACGCCATCAGCCTAATAATCGCAAATAAACAAGCTGCGCGGCGCGGGGAGTCTCCAGACCGGGCTGAAAGAAGGTGGAGGCATCCAGGCACTGAATGTACCGCTGGCTGAGGAGCAAGGAGCGGGCACACGGAGGACCGGAGGCGCTACAGGGAGGAGGTGAGGGAGCTAAGATGGCGGGAATCCCCAAACAGAAGGGGAAGGAGAAACAGCAGCCATTACAGCAGCGCCGCTCACCAACACACCAGAGCCAAACTGCATCAGGAGGCGAGAGGGGGGTCGGTGCCAAGATGGGAGAAAAACCCCCTAACAAACCACAGACACCGATTGTGAGGGAGACTGAGGCTGGGTCCCGGGACATTCAGGGGCAGACTTCACAGGGAGCAGACATAGACATGCAACATTACCCTACCTCATTTCAGAACATGCTCCAAGAACTGAAGGAGCATCTATCTGAAGGGTTACAAACCACTGTGAAAGAAGCTATAGCAACAAGCGTGGCTGAACTTCAGGCAGAAGTCACACAGCAGGGATCCAGACTATATGAAGCTGAGCAAAGATTATCTGATGCAGAAGATAGAATAGTTCAACTAGAGCAAAAATTAGCAGAAGTCATGGAACAATCTGGATGGATGGGAGATAAAATAGACGACCTCGAGAATCGTTCCCGCAGGAACAATTTGAGGATTGTGGGACTGCCGGAATCTGTTGCCAACTCTCAGCTGGAGGCCATATTTGAGAGGGAACTGCCGGAAGCCCTAGGACTGACAACCAGATGTAAGACTGAACGAGCTCATAGGGTGGGAGCACCGCCAGCCTCAAATGGAAACAAGAAACCTGCCAAATCGAGGCAAACCATAGCACACTACCTGGACTATAAAGATAAAGAACGTATTTTGCAAATATTCAAACGCCGCAAACAGCCGTTATTCATTAGGGATTCTAAGGTAATCCTATTTAATGACTACTCCATTATAGTATCCAGACAGCGACAAAAATGTAACCAAATATGCAACCTGCTCTATAAAAGGAACATAATGTTCCAACTGCAATACCCGGCTACCCTGAAGGGACCACCGATGTTCTTCAAAGATGCTAGGGAAGCGCTGAAACACTTCACAACAGGATCCAGAAAATCGCCCACAAGAATGAACGATATCAACAACTCAGAATACAGACGCCAAACAGCTGAAGAAAACATGAGAAGACGACCCGAAGATTCTCCAGGGAGAAAACAGAGGACACCAGCGGAGGAGCCGAGTCATGGAGTCTCAGAATAAAGACATTCAAATTGGGGAGACAGACGCCACAGAATGGAACTGACATTGGCCATGAACACCTTCCCATGGTGCCACACATAAGACACGGGACAACTTAAGATCGGAAACCTGGCGACGCACAAGGGGACTACACTGTGTTGTTTTTTTTTTTTTTTTTTTTTTTTTTTTTTTCTTTTTTCTCTCGCTCCTTCTTCTTCTTTCCTTTCTTTCTTCTTCTCTCTTTATCTTATCTTTTTATCCAGAGACTGCCGCAGGTGGATGTGCCACCAAACAAAGAACACGGACAAAGCTCGACAACACTACCCCACGTGGGAAACGAGGCTCCTGATACCGCGCAGGGCTTCATCGATGGTTACTGCAACCAACTAACCGTGAGTTCAGGCCAGATGGCGGGAGCTAATCCTGCCTCTCTCGATGTGCTACATTGGACTAATGGAAGTGTTATACTGGTATGAGAAAAGATGGTTACCGTTATGTGATGGGGGGGGGGAATGTTTATATGTTACTGAAGTTGGGAGGGGTTTCTGCTGCCAAAAATGCAAGGTTATCGCCAGCTATTACCACATAATCCATTCATACATTCAAGAGTATAAGGGAAAAGGGTCTGTATATCAGAAAGGCTTTAAAACGACCATAATACGGAAATGGTTAACATAGTGACGTGGAACGTCAAAGGGTTGAGATCTCCAGGGAAAAGATCAATGGTTTTGAGACATATCAGAAAATTAAAGGGAGACATAGCACTATTACAAGAGACACATTTAGGACAAGAAGAATTATTCCGAATGAACAAATCTTGGGTGGGAGAGGTCTAAGGATCGGGAGCAAAAGGGAAAAAGGCAGGGGTTTTGATACTCATTAGTAAGAACATCTCCTATAAGATCCAAAAATGGGAACATGATGAAGACGGTAGATGGGTGGGTATAACCCTGGAATGCCAGGGAGAGGTTATACAAATCTTTAGTATATATGCTCCAAATGTGGACCAGGCCGTGTTCTTCTCGGACCTTCAGAATCACCTACTTCAACTAGATAAAAGGAAGTTAATAGTCGGAGGTGATTTTAACGCCACATTGTCCCGGGAGAAGACAGGTCACATGAGGGTTCACATAGAAAGCAGTCATCCCCCCCAGATGCCGCACTACAACACCTAGGAGAGACTCTGCCTCTACATGATATATGGAGATTGAGGTACCCCGAGGGAAGGGAATATACACATTTCTCCCACCCACACGGGACATGGTCAAGAATAGATTTATTCCTTTTGGGAGAGGGAATCATGCCGAGAGTAAGGGGGATAGATATTATGCCAATGGTAATATCTGACCACAGCCCGGTGATGCTAGAATTAACGGATACATATCCCAGAGGGAAGGATTACCTATGGAGGTTCCCCACCTATTTAAGCGGTGACCCAGACTTTGCCTTATTACTAGGAGAATGGTGGACAGAATACGCACACAACAATGCACAACATGTAGACGACCCCATACTGTATTGGGAAACTGCTAAAGCTGTTTTACGGGGAAAAATTATGGCCCACACATTCACCCAGAGAAGAAAGTGGACGACATGTTCCGCTCATATAGTTAAAAAGTCAGAGCGGCTTATGTGGACTTCAAAAACGACCCGACCCCAGAACATAAAACGTCATGGCAAACACACAAACACACCTTTGACGAATGGGCAAAAATCAAGGAAGGCATGGGTAGAGCAGATTGGGAGGCAAAATTATACAGACATGGGGACAAAGCGGGCAAGATTCTGGCAAATCTGGCTAGAGGCAGACAACCGAAAACATTAATGACCGCAATAAAAAATAGCTCTGGTCTGCGAATATCAGACCCGGCTGAGATGGTGGAAGTCTTGGGAGATTATTTTGCAAAACTATACGGTCCCTCGGAGACATTGGTGGATAGGGGGGAGAACTGGCTGGGCGACATAAAACTTCCGGGGATCTTAGAGAACGACCTGCTAGCACTGAATGCAGAAATAAGTCTCGAGGAGGTGGAGAGAGCCATATCGGAGCTTAATCCGAATAAAGCACCGGGCCCAGACGGTTTTAGCGGAGGATTTTTCAAAGCCTTAAAAGACAAAGTGTCCCCACTTCTAAAGACCCTATTCAACCGATTAATGACAGGAGAAAAGATCCCAACCCACATGAACACGGCCCACATTATTCTCATCCCAAAGGGTGGAAAGGACCTGGACGATCCCAGTAATTATAGACAGATTTCCCTAATTAACCTTGACTTAAAACTAATATCTAAAATACTAGCCAACAGACTGGCCCTGATCCTACCAACTTTAATTAGTAAAAACCAGGAGGGCTTCGTAAAAGGGAGGTCGGCTGTGGGCAATGTCAGAAAGGCCTTATTAATCATAGACTCTATCAATCAGGACGGGAAAGACAATCCGGCTATAGTAACACTCGATGCCGAAAAGGCTTTCGACAACGTTAGGTGGTCCTGGTTAGACAAGGTGTTGGATAAGATAGGCCTCAGAGGCTCATTCAGAACATTCTTAAACAACCTATACAATAGCCCCAAAGCAAAAGTGACGGGATTTCAAACTGGGGAGAGGAACCCGTCAAGGATGCCCTTTGTCACCATTACTTTTTGATATAGCAATAGAACCACTGGCAAAAGCACTTGACAATAAGGAAATATTTGAAGGGATCAAACTAGGACAAAAAGAACATAAAATAAACCTATTCGCTGATGACGTAGTTTTATACCTCGCCAACCCACAAAAAGATCTACCAAAAGTAATTGAATACATAGAACAATTTGGAGCCTTCTCTGGATTCAAACTAAATAAAAATAAATGTAACATTCTATTTCTGTGGGAAGACATGGGACCAGGGAGAGGGAGACAACAAGTAAAGACCTTACATGGAATCCCTGTGCGGGAAAAAACAATAACTTACCTAGGTATACAATTGGCAAGAACAAAAAACCAAGTTTATCAACTTAATTACAACCCCCTGATAGCCAAAATAAAATCGGAATTAAATAAATGGATGGGCCTCCCGCTGTCCTTGTTGGGAAGATGCCATTTGGTGAAAATGGTGAGCTTCCCCAGGTTGTTATACCCGTTACAGACCCTACCACTCCTACTGAAAAAAAAAAGATGTGACAGAGTTGAATAAGGTATTTTCCACATTCATTTGGCGTGGGAAGAGACCCAGAATTGGGCTGCGGACCCTAATGTCTCCCAGGGACAGGTGGGGGATTAAATTTTCCCAATATAAGGGGATACAACCTTGCATGCATTTCAAGACACATTCTGGACTGGGTGAGAGGCACGGGGAAATACTCAGATTACATGCTGGAGTCGGAGATATGCAAACCCTGGAGCCTGATATCTCTGTTGCATACCCCAGGGGGACAACTACCCCAAACAATCAAAAAAATCCATGGTGTTTAGAGATACAATTAGCGCATGGAAAATAGTGAGGACAACACTTCAATTGCCGTGGAAGGTATCAAAATATCTTGACTTATGGGGATGTCCAGACTTTCCACAAGGGAAAGATAATAAGTTATTTGAGAAATGGAAAACACAGGGAATACATACAGCCAGAAATTTCGACATGGAGAGGAAACAAGATGGCTATCTGGAGAGGAAATCTTGCATAAATATAATTTACCTCCCTCACACATTTTCCAATACTACCAGATTAAACAACGAATAATGAAACTATTAATAAATGTTAGAGCGGAATATGTGACCAATACCTGGGATGAGCTGACATCTTTAGACCCTTCGACGGCGGGTGTTTCCACTATACATTCAGTTCTGAGGACATACACACTCCCACCAGGCACCAGAGACATGTATAGGGGATGGAGGGACCAATTGGGAATTGAAGATATTGAACAAATAATACGAAGAGGATGGAAAGAGATGAGGCAATACATATTAAACGAAAGATGGAGAGACTCATACTTTAGGGTTATTCACAGAGCGGTTCTGGGATTTAAATTCTCTCCCAAAAACACAGACACAAGTTGGATACAACAATGCCCCAAATGCCAACAGGATAAAACGGACATGTACCATGGGATATGGGAATGTGACATCACGCAAAGTCTCTGGGAGGGAGTAAGGGGAATCTTAACAGAATCTTTGGGACAGCTGATACCCCTAACACCACAAATATGGATATTTCAAGATAGAGACGCGATAACATTAAAAGGGGGTGATATACCATTATTTCACCTGGTGGCAACTGTCACGTTAAGGGCTATATTGAGACATTGGCTAACTGCAGACCCACCTCGGATAACAGAAATAATGACAGACTTAAAAAAAACCATGTCAGTGGAGAAACTATTAGCAGAGAAAGATAAGGAAAGAAACACGGCTAGGTTTTTCTCCAGATGGAGAGGATTTATCGTATCTCAACTGTCAACAGATGAGATCAGGAAGATAGTATGGCCTTTTCGATTAACCAGCTGGTATAATCTAGAGGAGTTAGGAGGAAAACTGGGAAGAATGAAATTGGAATAAAATACGAGATACAGGGCGAGGGGGGAGGAGAGGAGAGAGAATTGCTTGCTTGATTGGAATCTGGAGAGATATTGAAGACTTTCCTCTCTTTCATCCCTTTAGATTGTCCCTCCTCTGGAAACAATGGTAGCAAGGGACCCTAGGGGACGGGGAAAGGGGAAGGGGGGGGGGGGAAATTTGTTGGAACTGACAAAACTTGTAATCAAATGTATATGAATACCAATCATTTGTATTCTTTGTTATGTTTATTTGAAAACTTAATAAAAATTATTTTACAAAAAAAAACAAAAAAAACAGACAGGAAATGTTTCACCTCAAAAAAAGACTGAGCTGTGATCCTGTGCTGTAATTCCTGTATACTCTTAAGTCCTCCACTGTCTAGGATCAAACCATGCTCCATGCACATCCATTATACAGCACATAGCAGGGACACATATTAAAGATTATCTTAGCACAGGACCATTTTGTTAAACACATCCAATTGTGGAAATTATTCCAAAATCTATTAATTAAAATAACTTTTACATTTCCTTTGTTCGTGGGAAAACCCATTTACCGTATATACTCGTGTATAAGCCGACCCCCCTACTTTTGCCCTCAAAACCTCGGAAAACCTATTGACTCGTGTATAAGCCGAGTCCCGAGTACAGTATACAGGACTCGGATTGTAAACACGCTTAGAATCACTCAGACTCGCTCAAAATCGCTAAGACTCGCTCAAAATTGCTCAAAATCGCTAAGACCCGCTCAGAATCGCTAAGGCTCGCTCGGACTCGCTCAGACTCGCTACTGACAGCTGGTATCCGAGTCCCTAATACAGTGACTCGCGTATAAGCCGAGGGGGTGACTTTTCAGCCCGATTTTTGGGCTGAAAAACTCGGCTTATACGCGAGTATATACGGTAAGTGCCTTTTAGGCCACTGTACTATATTTGTACTGGCAGGTCAACCACTGATGTTTTCCTTTGTCAAGCCTTACCTCCTTGTTTAGCAGACTTCTTTAAAGACTTCAAGATGTTATCATCTTTACATCAATGAAAAAATTGTGCTGGTTTGACAAAGACCTCCATAAGCAGCAAGGTTTGGGATATGATTGTCAGGCAACCTGGTAAGTAGCTGTACTAAATAAGAGGGAGTTGCTTTACAAAGGAAATGTGGTGCTGATCTGCTTATTACTATACATTAGTCAGCAGATTATAAATCAATCTAATGCAGTTTAATAATCCCCCTGCTGGAATAAGAACACATGTGATGACCCAGGGTTCTCCAGCAGAACACTGCCTAGAGCATCTCACAGCCTATCACCTACTTGACCTTTTCCCAGAGCATCCAGGTAACATCTCTCAAAAAGGATCCAGTCACCAGGTTTTTCCCCTATAAAGTGCGACCCTTACATACAGCATTTTAAAATACTATATACAAGTTCACAAGCTGATCTGTATCACATAAACAAAGTCCTCTTATACTTACCTATGGAGCGCTCCAGTCCGATGGGCATCACTGCTTTGATCTGGTGCCTCCTCTCTATTCTTCCTTTGTGGGATTGATGTGTACTATGTCACCCACAGTGTCCTCCCTTGTGCTCCTGAACATGTGCGCACTTCTCTCAGGCAGAGCAAAGTACTGTAATGCACAAGCTTTGGGAAAGGTCAAACAGCACCCATGCATGCATACTACAAAACCTTGCTCTGCCTCGGCAAGGCAGAGAAAAGTGCGAGTGTAGGAGTGCAATCGATGTGCCAGATCAAGATGAGTGATGCACATCGGACCAATAAGGTCCTATAGGGGAGTATAATAAATATAATAAAAGGCCTTTTTATGTTATGCAGATTGGCATGGGGAATTCTATACAGAATTTTAGACTGCTGTATATAAGGACTTACTGGTGGTGGCGACACTTTATATGGAAAAAACCTGGTGACAGGCTCCCTTTAAAACACCACTCCAGCATTTTGTAATATTGAACTGCTGGAGGGGTGTTTAAATTCTATCACCGCTGCTCTGTTCACTCTCCTATGATTTGTGAACTGCCAGCAGCTCCAGTGCTTCATGGTGCGCGTAGGAGGTCATAGCCAGGGCTGTGTGGTCGGCAAGCCAAAACTGCGACTTGACGATTCCCACTCCATTACACGTGGCTCAGGTTTGCAATAAATTTATTATAGTACAATGTGAACATCAGGCTCATCATCATAATGGAATATAATGGCGCTATATAAATAAATAATAATAATAAAAATAATAATAATAATGATATAACATAATTCATAATAATATTCAGCACATACTGAATTGAACTAATGTACTCAATTAATTATTTATTTTAGGAGTCGGTCCATTTTATACAGACTTTGACTCCAAAGCCCTGGTCACAATATATTTCTATGGGAGCTTCATTCTGGCTCTCATAGAGATGGTTTGGGAGCTTGTGATATTCTGACACCCATCTAGTCAGAAGATCGCGCCGCAGGACCGGAGCAGCATCAGAAAAAGGTGAAGCTGCTGGAAGGAGAGTATATGATGGGGGGGCAGGGGCTTAGATTTAATGTGCCACTCCAGCTCTAAAAAGAAGAAAAAAAAAAAGGTGGAACTGTGCTGTAGTAGGCAAGCCACAAGCGTTATAAAAAAAAAAAAAAATAGCAAACACAAAAACTTGATTGCTGAAAAGCTGCACATTGGGCAATGCATTGTGTGTTCTGACACTACTGTTTTTGAAGGCCTCATCATAATACCAGAAAACCTTTTGTTGATGTATTCAAAGTGTTCCAGCCGTATACAAGCAATATGCCGTCTCTGCCTGCCATTAACATTAATGCTGTAGAGCTGCACAGCCGATCAGAGGGCGCAGCCTCTAAATAGGCTTTCAACTTCTGCTCTAATTAGTTTTAGAAATTAGCAATGAAAAGGAAATTACAAACTGCTGCAAACACAACACCAAGGGAGCTCTCTTAAATAAAAAGCCATTCAAATGGATCCTGTCAATTAGAAGAGGTTAACCCAGCAGTATTATTGGTCCGATATATTATTGCATTTGTGATTTTTATTATCTTTGTTAGTTTTTGGTGTTTTTAATTTGTGCCTTATTGGTCTTATAATTTGTGCTTAAAAGTCTAGTTTATAGGTTTTTGTTAAAAATATTTTTGTCAGCAATTAAGGGCGGAGTTTCCAGATGTTTTTGACCACTTCATCAATTGCAACTTCATAAATAAGTTAAACAAAAAAAATTCTGCAAATATCATCCAGTGCCCCCTAGATCAGGGACGGACGTAGTGCAGCCCGTGCGCCACATCTGGCCCTTTGGCTCCTCCAGTCTGTCCGGCAGACAGAGACAGCCGATGGGATGAAATATATATATGTATATAAAGGGGTTGTGAGGGCGCATACTGTACATAGGGAGCTATATGGGGTTCATACTGTATATAGATTATGTGGGGGCTCATTCTGTATATAGGGGGTTATGTGAGGGCTTATACTGTACATAGAGAGCTATATGGGGTTCATACTGTATATAGATTATGTGGGGGCTCATTCTGTATATAGGGGGTTATGTGAGGGCTTATACTGTACATAGAGAGCTATATGGGCTCATACTGTATATAGGAGGCTATGTGGGGGCTCATATTGTATACAGGGAGCTATGTGCACACCCCTGGTCTAGAGTTATTTTATGTACCACGTCAGCAAATTTTGCACAAATTCTATGACATTATTTTAGAACATGTGACTTTTTGATGTGGGTGAGATCCAAAAACCCCATGCGAGTCAGGGGACATGAACAGTGTTATAAAAATCTTATAATAATAATATATTATTTATTCATTTATAAAGCGCTATTAATTCCATAGCACTTTATATAGCGCCTCCCTATTGAGGCTCACAACCTAAACATTCTATCAGTATGTCTTTGCAAAGTGGGATGAATCTATAGGGCCTGGAGGAAACCCACGCAAACATGGGAAGAACATACAAACTCCTTGCAGATTTTATCCTTGGTGGGAAGTGAACCCAGGACCTCAGCACTGCAATTCTGCAGTACTAACCACTGAGCCACTTATTTAATAGCGCTAAGAAATCAAGTCTCCTACCAAATCGAGCGGTTTTCTAATTTACAGCAATACATTGTGAAAAGTAATACATAAAAAGTATTTTCCTTGGTTAAGTACGCAAAAGAAAAAACAAAGGTTGCGCCGCACTGCATTGGGGAATCTAGATTAGCGATATTCAGGATTTTCACTCACCTTTACTAGTTGTGCCGTATCCGCACAACTAGATTGTAGATATGTGGTGAGTGAAGGTTTATATTCACTGATCTTCCAATCTTTGGTGTATATCCGATCTAGTCTTCCCCTTCAACGTTTTTAATATAAGATTCCTGCCTTCTTCTTAGCTGGCTCGCGTGAAGGATCATGTGCCGATTTTAGGGATGGATTAATGACGTGTAGCCAGGTCCTGCTCCGGAGCAGCTCACAACACCACGCTCCCCGAAGGGAGATTGTAGATCAGCCGATGAATAAATGTGGTATAATAAAAGTAAGCGCTGAGAGCTAAAACAGGATACACAATGCTCTTAAATATATTACCTTTGAGTTTTATTCATTCAACAAATAAAAGCCCTCCTGCCACAACGCGTTTCGACGCTGACTGCGTCTTCCTCAAGTGGATCCACTTGAGGAAGACGCAGTCAGCGTCGAAACGCGTTGTGCCAGGAGGGCTTTTATTTGTTGAATGAATAAAACTCAAAGGTAATATATTTAAAAGCATTGTGTATCCTGTTTTTAGCTCTCAGCGCTTCCTTGGTTAAGTAACACCATTTCTTTTTTGTTTTTCAAGAATGAGGAAGTCAATACATCTTAGATGTGATGTTGTGGTCATGTGCGGCACTTGCGGTTTTGCGAGATCCAGCACTTGTGGCAAGTCAAAAAAAACACTGCTAGCAGCGTTTTTTTTTTGGATTTCCAGTCCGGCAAAACCACATGCACCGCACATGACCGCAAGTCCCATAGGGAATGAATTGGGCTTGCCGCAAGTGAGCCGATACACGGCAGATGTGGCAAAACTGCCAGATCTGCCACAAATGGTCAAAAATGCTGGTGTGAAAGTAGCCTACGCATGAATAACATATTTTGCTACTTAACTCGCTGCTTTGTATATGAACCAAAGTAAATAAAGTGCACATCTGTAACGGCCCAAGCTATAATCCATACAATAAATGCCATTAAAAAAAATAAAATAAATAAAGCAATGTTAAAAAAAAAAATCATCAAAAGGGTGTATAGAAAAAAATATGGTAAAAATGTCACTCCTTCCTACAGTGAATGCACCCCCTCCCCAAATTAAACATTTCCATGTGCAACCCATATATCGAGCCAAGCTTAAGGCTCCTGTTCTAAACAATATTTCCTGTCCGTGGATCATCTTTTGTCCTTCTATCTGCTCCTTGGGTTACTGTTCCAGGCTTCTTAGTGCCAGATTAACAAATGTTTTCGGAACACACCAAAGTACATAACAGCTATGGCATATTCAGTGACCGCTTGGTAGTTAAATACTTATCTAATCTTTACCTAATCCCAAGTTTCCATTACGGAAATCTTCACCTGGTAACAGTTGGTAAGGGGATAAAGGGACTTTATTTTAGTGACAGCTATGTGTCAGACACTGACAGGCTTAACTGTCTAAGCAATAAGCACTGCAAAATAACAGGTCACACACAAATATTAGTGTATGGTCTAGGCTGCCAGGGTGAATGACTATTAAAGCGTAGGAGCAGCATGGCCTTCTGTGATTAATGTGAATAGCTGGGTCATAAGGTGAACATACATATGACCAGTGGAGCCAACTACTCTCACAGAACATATCAAAGACATTTCATAAA
Organism: Allobates femoralis; assembly: GCA_033576535.1. Lineage (NCBI taxonomy): Eukaryota > Metazoa > Chordata > Amphibia > Anura > Aromobatidae > Allobates > Allobates femoralis. Next base: position 154,204,279 of record JARQOC010000003.1, read on the forward strand.
AAAGCTTTCCACATTGTGACGGGCCAAGAAAGCGGTCATAGGAGAGCTATTCCCAAATTGTGCAATATTAACAACTTGCTTAAAATTGTCATTTTACTGTCTGTGGTCAGGAGGATGAGCAGTGCCAGAGCTCTCAGACTGCTTACTTAAAGGGAATCTATTAGCAGCAGGTTGTAGGAGTACCCTGGTAGCAGTGATGCATCATTTACTAAGCTGATCTGCTTAATTTCAATAAAATTTATGTTTTAGAAGCAGGAATTTATCACTAGGAGGACCAGTTGTCTCATGCCATGTAGTCCTCCTGCTATGTGTAGCCACACCTCCAGAAAGTATACAGAAAGCTGCCCAACAGTGGAGTGGGTAATACAGAGCTCAGCATTCAGAGAACTGCTAGACCCACAGCAGAGAAAAGAGTGATTTCTATCAAAACTATACAAGCAATACAGTGCCTACAAGTAGTATTCAACCCCCTGCAGATTTAGGTGGTTTGATAAGATGCCAATAAGTTAGAGCCTTCAAACTCCAAACGAGAGTAGGATTTATTAACAGAAGCATAAAACTTACAAACCAAAAAGTTATGTTGCTCAGTTGAATTTTAATAAATTTTAAACATAAAAGTGTGGGTCAATTATTATTCAACCCCTATGTTTAATATTTTGTGGAATAACCCTTGTTTGCAATTACAGCTAATAATCGTCTTTTATAAGACCCGATCAGGCCGGCACATGTCTCTGGAGTTATCTTGGCCCACTCCTCCATGCAGATCTTCCATGAAGTTATCTAGGTTTCAATTGGGTTAAGGTCAGGAGACTGACTAGGCCACTCCGACACCTTGATTTTTTTCCCTCTTGTACCAGGCCTTGGTTTTCTTGGCTGTGTGCTTTGGGTCATTGTCTTGTTGGAAGATGAAATTAAGACCCATCTTTAGATCCTTGATGGAGGAGCGGAGGTTCTTGGCCAAAATCTCCAGGTACGCCGTGCTATCCATCTTCCCATGGATGCGGACCAGATGGCCAGGCCCCTTGGCTGAGAAACAGCCCCACAGCATGATGCTGCCACCACCATGCTTGACTGTAGGGATGGTATTCTTGGGGGCGTATGCAGTGCCATCCAGTCTCCAAACGTCACGTGTGTGGTTGGCACCAAAGATCTCGATCTTGGTCTCATCAGACCATAGAACCTTGAACCAGTCTGTCTCAGAGTCCTCCAAGTGATCATGAGCAAACTGTAGACGAGCCTTGACATGACGCTTTGAAAGTAAAGGTACCTTACGGGCTCGTCTGGAACGGAGACCATTGCAGTGGAGTACGTTACTTATGGTATTGACTGAAACCAATGTCCCCACTGCCATGAGATCTTCCCGGAGCTCCTTCCTTGTTGTCCTTGGGTTAGCCTTGACTCTTCAGACAAGCCTGGCCTCGGCACGGGAGGAAACTTTCAAAGGCTGTCGGCTGTCCAGGCCGTGGAAGGCTAACAGTAGTTCCATAAGCCTTCCACTTCCGGATGATGCTCCCAACAGTGGACACAGGTAGGCCCAACTCCTTGGAAAGGGTTTTGTACCCCTTGCCAGCCTTGTGACCCTCCACGATCTTGTCTCTGATGATCTTGGAATGCTACTTTGTCTTTCCCATGTTGACCATGTATGAGTGCTGTTCACAAGTTTGGGGAGGGTCTTAAATAGTCAGAAAAGGCTGGCAAAAGAGATAATTAATCCACACATGTGAAGCTCATTGTTATTTGTGCCTGAACTACTTCTTAATACTTTAGGGGGACCAAACATAATTCTGGTGGTTTGAGGGGTTGAATAATAAATGACCCTCTGAATTAACTTTTAATGCTTTAAAAAAAAAAAAAAAAAAATTTTTGTGGCACTGCATTTCCCACTTCCAGGCTGATCTACAGTCCAAATGTCACAATGCCAAGTTAATTCCGTATATGTCAACCAGCTAAATCTGCAGGGGGTTGAATACTACTTGTAGGCACTGTATATTCAGCTTTCGCTCTGTCGGAATAGGTACATTTAAACACAAATTAAATACAAAACAGTAAATAGCATTCTTTACAGGTATATATAGCAATTATTCCAATTGCTATATATATCTGTATAGGATGCTATTTACTGTTTTGTATTTTATAAAAGCTATATCACACAGCCCAGTAGGTGACATAGCTGATATCAGGGTCTCAGTTGCTATATCATGCTGCTTTTGGATTACATAATAAAAATATGGTGACAGATTACCTTTAAATCATCAGGCAGAACATTTACAGTATAAAGCGATGCACACAGATCACTAACACGGCCGCATAGTTCTTGCTCTCTGTTCAGACACTGATCTGTGTCACCAGTAATTACCAGGTGACTGGTATTCTAGCAGGTTAGGAGGACTACAACCCCACACAAGGGTCAAATAGAAAGAATATTTGGGGCGCAGCCTGAAGAAAATAATATATAATATATGTATATATCAGGCGGCCGTCACACGGTGAGATATTTTGCCAGATATCGTTTAAGCGATCTCCTTTTTGATCGCTTAAGCGATATCGGGCAAGATATCGTTGCATGTAATCAAGCGATTTACGATGGTAAATCGCTTGATCGTGACATCGCTGATCTGAGGTTCGGTTCTCAGATCTAGCGATGAACGATGCAACGATCTGCATCATCGTGGTGTATAACACCACGATGATCCATCTCCCAGCGACCGCGCCTATGCTCGGAGATGGTAACTATGGTACACGTCGGGTAACTAAGCGACGCGCGGCGCCTAGTTACCCGATGTGTACCATAGTAACGAGCGAGATCGCTGCTCCACATCGCTGGTGAGTCTGTCTGTGTGACATCTCACCAGCGATGTGAGCGATATTGTAAGCGATTGCGCGTGCACGTGATCGCTTACAATATCGCTAAGGATATCTCACCGTGTGACGGCCGCCTTATATATACCGTATATACTCGCGTATAAGCCGAGTTTTTCAGCCCAAAAATTAGGCTGAAAAGTCCACCCTCGGCTTATATGTGAGTCATCGGTATACAGGCGCCCCCCCCATAGGTATACAGGCTCCCCCATCAGTATCCAGGGCCCCCCCTTGCTCCGCAAACCTGTAAAGTAAAATCATTATACTTATCACTGTCATGTCGCCGCTGTCCCGTCGCCGCCATCGCGCTCCTCCGGCTTCATCCGTCTTCTTCCGGCTTTCTCTGGTCGGCGCAGGCAATGACGTCATTGTCTGCGCCAGAGGAGGAAGCCGGAAGACGCTGGATGAAGCCGGAGGAGCGCGATGGCGGCGGTGGGACAGCGGCGACAGGACAGTGATAAGTATAATGATTTTACTTTACAGGTTTGCGGAGCAAGGGGGGGGGGGGCGCCCTGGATACTGATGGGGGGGCCTGTATACCTATGGGGCTGCGTGTATACTACCACTGGGGCTGCTGTATATACCTCTAGGGCTGCGTGTATACTACCACTGGGGCTGCTGTATACTACCACTGGGGCTGCTGTATATACCTCTGGGGCTGCTGTATACTACCACTGGGGAGGCCTGTATACCACACTGCTGGGGGCTGTATACCTGTGCTGGGGTCCACCCTCGGCTTATACACGAGTCAAAAGGTTTTCCCAGATTTTGGGGGCAAAAGTGGGGGGGGGGGGGGGGTCGGCTTATACACGAGTATATATTATATATATATATATATATATATATATATATATATATACATACATACACACACACACACACACACACACCCCTCCATGGTTAGCTAGCTTTGGGTACGGATATATGAGGCACAGTTTCACCATCTTACACCAATGTGTGAATACAGCCCGAGTATGGATGATTTACACACTGGCTGAAGGTCCCCTGACCATATGTAGGTATACATGAGACCCGCGGTAGGTGACACACGGATGTGAGAATGCAGTCTACATTAGTGCCGCACAATATGGCTTGGTGTACAATCTATAAATGCCATCCTTTATAGTTTGGAAGCTAGAGTAACTTTAAATAAGATGACCAAATGGCTAAATTGGCTAATATAAGGAGTTAAGGAGTATAAATGAATGGCACTGCACAAGACAAAGCACAGTTAATTCCACAATAAATGTACTTGTGGGCTTTATGAGCTTTGGTAAAGGCTACCAAACAGCTGCATTTGGACTTTATATTCATGTAGGGGACAGAATGTAACACCCTTGATTTTCTATTCCAACCTCCCTAATGTACTGTACACTAGACCAACAGGTATTAATCCCTACTTCTATGTCTACTTTAGGATAAAACATTACACCCTGGAGTTCCAAGAAATGAGGCACAACCCTACAACACCACCATTTGAGACATTAAACCCTTAACATCTTTACATTGTCAGGGTAGTGTAGCATGAAATGTTTTCTTCCTATTTTCTGTTGTCTTAACTTTGGAGTGTCTTGTAGTACAAAGAATGTGGTAACTCTGTAAACACCACTGGGCTGCTCACCACCAGAAGGGTCTATTACTGGTATTGTGGCTAGTCATGGACTAAGCTGCCTATCCTGGTCTCTCCCCGATGAAACGCGCCGGGAGCCTATACTGTAAATGTACAGTTAGGGCCAGAAATATTTGGACAGTGACACAATTTTGGCGAGTTGGGCTCTGCATGCCACCACATTGGATTTGAAATGAAACCTCTACAACAGAATTCAAGTGCAGATTGTAACGTTTAATTTGAAGGGTTGAACAAAAATATCTGATAGAAAATGTAGGAATTGTACACATTTCTTTACAAACACTCCACATTTTAGGAGGTCAAAAGTAATTGGACAAATAAACATAACCCAAACAAAATATTTTTATTTTCAATATTTTGTTGCGAAACCTTTGGAGGCAATCACTGCCTTAAGTCTAGAACCCATGGACATCACCAAACGCTGGGTTTCCTCCTTCTTAATGCTTTGCCAGGCCTTTACAGCCGCAGCCTTCAGGTCTTGCTTGTTTGTGGGTCTTTCCATCTTAAGTCTGGATTTGAGCAAGTGAAATGCATGCTCAATTGGGTTTAGATCTGGTGATTGACTTGGCCATTGCAGAATGTTCCACTTTTTAGCACTCATGAACTCCTGGGTAGCTTTGGCTGTATGCTTGGGGTCATTGTCCATCTGTACTATGAAGCGCCGTCCAATCAACTTTGCAGCATTTGGCTGAATCTGGGCTGAAAGTATATCCCGGTACACTTCAGAATTCATCCGGCTACTCTTGTCTGCTGTTATGTCATCAATAAACACAAGTGACCCAGTGCCATTGAAAGCCATGCATGCCCATGCCATCACGTTGCCTCCACCATGTTTTACAGAGGATGTGGTGTGCCTTGGATCATGTGCCGTTCCCTTTCTTCTCCAAACTTGTTTCTTCCCATCATTCTGGTACAGGTTGATCTTTGTCTCATCTGTCCATAGAATACTTTTCCAGAACTGAGCTGGCTTCTTGAGGTGTTTTTCAGCAAATTTAACTCCGGCCTGTCTATTTTTGGAATTGATGAATGGTTTGCATCTAGATGTGAACCCTTTGTATTTACTGTCATGGAGTCTTCTCTTTACTGTTGACTTAGAGACATACACCTACTTCACTGAGAGTGTTCTGGACTTCAGTTGATGTTGTGAACGGGTTCTTCTTCACCAAATAAAGTATGCGGCGATCATCCACCACTGTTGTCATCTGTGGACGCCCAGGCCTTTTTGAGTTCCCAAGCTCACCAGTCAATTCCTTTTTTCTCAGAATGTACCCAACTGTTGATTTTGCTACTCCAAGCATGTCTGCTATCTCTCTGATGGATTTTTTCTTTTTTTTCAGCCTCAGGATGTTCTGCTTCACCTCAATTGAGAGTTCCTTTGACCGCATGTTGTCTGGTCACAGCAACAGCTTCCAAATGCAAAACCACACACCTGGAATCCACCCCTGACCTTTTAACTACTTCATTGATTACAGGTTAACGAGGGAGACGCCTTCAGAGTTAATTGCAGCCCTTAGAGTCCATTGTCCAATTACTTTTGGTCCCTTGAAAAGAGGAGGCTATGCATTACAGAGCTATGATTCCTAAACCCTTTCTCCGATTTGGATGTGGAAACTCTCATATTGCAGCTGGGAGTGTGCACTTTCAGCCCATATTATATATATAATTGTATTTCTGAACATGTTTTTGTAAACAGCTAAAATAACAAAACTTGTGTCACTGTCCAAATATTTCTGGCCCTAACTGTATATGGGTCTGAACCCTCTTACTTTTCCTTGGGAGACTGTGATTTGATTGCAATTAAGGTTTGGATTCATTTCCCCCTCAGCTATACGAGGATCACCAAGTGAAATAATTTGATCTTTGTGATCGACAATGGTAAGACTGTTCCTATTATCCAATAAATCACCTTGACTTTCTGCATACTTGAAATATAGGATCTTAAGGGCCTGTCACACGCGTCAATGTCGTCAGTGAGATGATCGCTGACGACATTGACGGCTGATTGCTGGTGAGCTGTCACACAGACAGACTCACCAGCGATCAATTGACCAGAGACATCATGGAAACGATTTAAATATCGTTTCCACGATGTCCTGCTCCCGCTGCCAGCCTGCTGGAAGCGGGAGCAGCCTGGTCTCCAAGGTACACTGCGGGTATCTAGGCAGCGCGCGCTGCCTAGATACCCGCAGTGTACCTTGGATACCAGCTCCCAGCGCTTGTGAGAGGCGCTGGGAGCTGGAATATCGCTACTCCCGGTGTCACACGCAGCGATGCTGCGTGTCCACCGGGCGACAATCGCCAGGTTTTAGGACAGATTCTAAAACCTGGCGATCATCAACCAGCGATTTATCGCTGGTTGATTCAGTATGTCACACGCGTCAATATCGCTGCAACGTCACGTGCAGCCGATATCGTGCAGGTGATATTGACGCGTGTGACAGGCCCTTTATTCTTATTTATCCTACCTATGTACATATATGCCTAATGGTTACGGTGGGTCACTTTATTGTTTTGTGTATTTGTGTCAGTTTAATATTACAAACAGTCCTTATTAGGGTATTTTAATAAATTGGCTAAAGGTGAGGTTTTAAATCTACTTTATTGCTCATTGTATAAAACTTTGTAAACACATTGCATTTCTCATATTTTACAGTCCCTAGCTACTGTCTGTATTATATGTGGGAACTGTACTCACAATTCAGAGCTACAATCTATCAGTATCTATGGAGTTGCATTGTGAGAACTATCCTATAAGTTCTGCACTGTTTCCGCCATCTAACTATTTTAAAGGGAACCCAGTCACAAGGTATTTGCATCCTCATCTGAGAGCAGGATAATGTCGGAAAAGGGAGACCGGTTCCAATGATGTAACACTTAGCGTACTGGTTCTGCAAGTTGTGACACAATCAGAATTGTTAGATGTAGTAGAGCTGAAAGCTAACCCTGCCCACAGACAGCTTTCTGTGCACATTGTCTACTGAAAGTGAGCTGCTTATGAAATGAGGGGCGTGGTCAGAGTAGTAGTTATCATGAGCCGTAGTCCAGGCAGTGATAATCACCTGGTGAGAAAACTTTCATTGTGTGGAACAACAGCACACAGTCTAATAGGTGGCAAATCACTGAATTCAGCGGCGGGAGCTCTGCGGTCGCGGGAGTGGAGCTACTTCCGGCCGGCCGCCATTGGAGAGAGGGGCTGCTCTCCACTAACAGGTGCCTGATCCCCAACGGCCGCATACACCGGAGACACCCGGCGCCTTACTGGACAAGGAGACAGCTGGAAGAAAAGAGGTAACACAGGCAGTGGACTTGGGGAGAAGGAGGGGAGGTGCACACCTCAGAGAATCTCACTAGTAGAGCAGGCTGCCAGCCTGCAGAGCCACAACAAAGAGGGGGCATAGGAGACTGGGCTCTAACACAGTTCTGGAGTGCTGAGACTTAGATGGGGACAGAAAAGGTTGCCCTAAACAGATCACTGTAAACTCGCTTAGAATCACTCAGACTAGCTCAGAATCGCTCAGAATTGCTAAGACTCGCTAAGGCTCGCTCGGACTCGCTCAGACTCGCTACTGACAGCTGGTATCCGAGTCCCTAATACAGAGACTCGGTATAAGCCGAGGGGGTGACTTTTCAGCCCGATTTTTGGGCTGAAAAACTCGGCTTATACGCGAGTATATACGGGATATCACTCCTACAATTCTTATTGAGACGTTAGTATTCTAAAGATTTCTCTGGATAGCACTGTAGACAAAAAGAAGCCAAGCTGATTCTTCAAGGCAACCCATTAGGGATGCAGGATATTTCTAACGGGTGAAACAAGAGCCTGAAGGACAAACAATTTTGCTACAGAGCATTACGGATTTAGGATTATGAAGTGACATGGGATTGTCTTATGTCAGACACTAACCAATGTGCCCTCTGGATAACACTTCACTTGCCGAGGTGCTATACATTATGTGGATGCTAGAAGAGTAAGAGCCATGCTATCAGATGATAGAATCACTAGATTGATGACTGCCTGTAAGTTTCCCCACCACGGCTGATGAGCCTCCTTGTCCAAGAAAGTTATAGATAGGATATGCAATGCTTGGAGAGTACAATATGTTATCTTTACTAAAGTATCACTGATATAATTGGAATTTTATATTAATTCCTTAATAGTTACTAATGTAAAAACTACTATCTACCAAATATGACTTGTGCTCAAAGTAGTTACTTTAGGGTGAAAGCCTCCTAGATTTATCTGGTGCAACAGACCCGCTCAAGCAATTGAGATGCAATGTGCTCGATTATTACCCTGCTACACAACTGCCAGGATCTGCAGTATAAAAGAAGCAGAAAAAGCGTTTTAGTGCCCACAATGAGGCATAGAATCTCACAGGACGGGTGCTTTGTAGTGAATCTGCTGTCAAGTTACAAAGACGCCATCGACGTGACAAAGTGCAAGTAACGCATGGAGTGCACATCTATATTGTTTCAGGCCCTGGGCTCTTGGTCCAGGGAAATTATTCAGGAAAGAAAGCAGAATGCATACATTAAAAGAGTTTCTAATTCAAAAAGATACTGTATAGTAGAAAACCATTTAAGATTTAACAATAAACAAAATTAGTACAACAGTAAAAAATTATACTTTATGCACACATTATAATATTATACAACACACATATATACATATACACACAGTGAAAAAAGCTTTAAACACATTACAAATTTTCTGAGTAAATACATTTTTAAAGTTGAAACTGACATGAAACTCACCAGGTGTCAGTAACAACCCATCCAATCTTCACAGGCGATGCAATCCTATTACAGGTGTCCATAAATTAAGTCATGTGTAATAAGACATGACACAGGAAAAAAGTATTGAACATGCTTACTGACATTTAATACTTCTTACAAAAGCTTTTGTTGGTGATAACAGCTTCAAGATGCCTCCAGTGTAGAAATACCAGTCGAATGCATTGCTCGTGTGATTTTGGCCCATTCTGCCACACAAATACTCTTCACACCCTGAAGGTTCTGTGAGCTTCTTCTATGAACTCTGAACTTTACTTTCTTCCATAAATATTCTATTGGATTCATGTAATATGATTGGCTGGGCCATTCTAGCAGCTTTATTTTCTTTCACTGAAATCAATGAAATTTCTTTGGCTGTGTGTTTGGAACCATTGTCTTGCTGAAAGGTCCACCCACGTTTCACCTTCATCATCCTGGTAGATGGCAGTAGATTTTTCATGTCTTGGAACATTTATCCATTCATTCTTTAATCAATTATATGAAGTTTGCCAGTGCTGAGTGCTGTAAAACAGTCCCACACCATGATGTTCCTACCTCCAAACTTCACTGTTGGTATGATGTCTTTGGAGTAATATGTAGTGGTTTTTGGCTTCCAAACATGGTGTGCATCCAAAGAGCTCAATTGTGATCTCATGTGACCAGACTATATTCTCCCAGTTTTTCACAGGCTTGACTAAATGTTGTTGAGCAAACTTTAAAATGCGCTTGAACATGCTCTTTGTTCCGCAATGGAGTCTTTGTGTGGTGAGTATGCACACAGGCCATGGAGGTTGAGTGCACTACTTAGTTTTCTTTGAAGGAGACCTGGAATCAGCAGATACAATTTTCTGTAGCTCTTCACAGGTTATCCTTACACAACTCTTTTGAACATGCTTTTCACTCCTCTGCCTGAAATCTTGTGGGGAGGACCTGGTTGTAGCTGCTTCATGGTGAAATAATGTTCTTTCTAATTCTGGATTATGACCCCAACAGTGCACACTGGAACCTTCCCTAGTTTAGAAATTCTAATGTAAACAATGTCATCTGTATATTTTGGAACAATAAGGCTGGGAAGGTCTTGAGGCAGCTCAATGGTTTTAGCAATCATGAGATGTTTATGTGGCACCCTGTTAATCAGACACCTTTTTATAAGCCATTAGTTGAAACAGCTGATATTTTTCACTAAGTGGCAATATTACTTTCTAGTTATTGATAGAATCCAGTTGGTGTCATGACTTTCCATGGATTTTTGCACCTCTCTTACTTCATGTGTCATTTCTCATCATTACAGAAAAATTAAGTTACAGACATCTAAGGCTTGATTTTGTTGACAGTGTGGATTAGACGAGTTGTTACAGACATCTGGTGGAAATTCATATCAATAGCAAATTTTGAAATATATTTACTTAAACAATATGTGACATGTTCAATACTTAATACAGCCATATACTAGTAATATACATATATATATGGGTACATATGCACACACAGTGTGTATTTCTCTGAAAAGACACACCCCAAAAGTAAGCCAAATGTGGAATTTATGGCCTTTTTGGACTACTAGCTGTGAGCCCGATGCAAATGCATCGGGATTCTAGAACGTGCATTAATTTGATTATAGTAGTTATAGCTGGTGTGAGGACTTTTCGGGGGGGTGTGAATAGTTTTTTGGGGGGGTCCATACTTTGGGGGTCAATACTTTTTGGGGGGGTCCAATACTTTTTGGGGGGGTCCAATACTTTTTGGGGGGGTCCATTTTTGGGGGTCCAATACTTTTTTGGGGGGGTCCAATACTTTTTTGGGGGGGGTCCAATACTTTTTTGAGGGGGGTCCAATACTTTTTTGGGGGGGTCCAATACTTTTTTGGGGGGGTCCAATACTTTTTTGGGGGGGTGCAATACTTTTTTGGGGGGGGTCCTACTTTTTTGGGGGGGGTCCAATACTTTTTTGGGGGGGTCCAATACTTTTTTGGGGGGGGTCAAATACTTTTTTGGGGGGGTCCAATTCTTTTTTGGGGGGGGTCCAATACTTTTTGGGGGGGGTCCAATACTTTTTGGGGGGGTCCAATACTTTTTGGGGGGGTTGAATACTTATTGGGGCTGAGTGCTCGCAATGGCCGCAAAGCGGCCATTGTGAGTCGCTGGCCGAAAATGGAACCAGAGACTCGGCCACAAAGTTAGCGATTTACCGCTCAGGCAGCGACTCGCGCTACATGAGCGGTAAATCGCTAACTTTGTGGCCGAGCCTCTGGTTCTATTTTCGGCCAGCGACTCGCAATGGCCTCGCGGCCATTGCTCGCGCAGGCTAACGACTCGCATTGGCCGCTACGCGGCCAATGCTTCGCTCGTGGTGACGTCACATAGTGACAAAGCCACGGCGATTTCGGGGTCCGACACGATTTTGCCTACGGCAATTATAGAGTAGATGCTTAAAGGGATCCTGTCACCTCCAAAACGCCTCTTAAGCTAGCAAAACATGTCCCTGCAGCATCCCATCACTAATCTCACACTTCTTTTGTCTCTAAAAGCATCCTGTGAAAGTGGAGAAAAACGTTTTAATACTCACTCATTAGTGATTATAATTAGCAGGGGCCACATTCTTTAGTCACCAGGGGGTGTTTTTTGCAGCTCCAGGATCCAGCCCTCTGTCTGTGCTGCTGTGAAACTGAAACTGAAGGCAGGACTAATGATTTGCATTCTGTGAGTGATAGAGAGGGGGGAGGGCAATGCCTGCACATCACAGCAGAACACACAGAGACAGGGTGGATTCTGGAGCTGCAAAACAGCCCGCCTTGGTGACTAAAGAATATAGTCACTGCTAATTATAATCACTAATGAGTGAGTAGTAAAACGTTTTTATGCACTTTCACAGGATGCTTTTAGGAGACAAAAGAAGTGTGAGATTAGTGATGGGATGGTGCAGGGACATGTTTTGCTAGTTTAGGAGGCGTTTTGGAGGTGACAGGATCCCTTTCATACTTACTCATTAGTGATTATAATTAGTAGGGGCTATATTCTTTAGCCATTAGGGTGTGTTGTTTTGCAGCTCCAGGATCCAGTCCCTCTCTGTCTGTTTGCTCTGCTTGTGCAGGCATTCCCTCCCCCCTATCTATCGCTCACAGAATGCAAATCATTAGTCCTGCCTTAAGCTCCACATCACAGCAGCACAGACAGAGAGAGGGTGGATCATATCAGGGCGTGAAAATGAGCACCTAGGGAGGGCTTAGAGTCTCACAGGGGACACCCTCTGAGACGTATTCAGAGCCAAGAAGTCTCAGATTTTTAAGTGTTGATTATTCCAATGTTACAGAGCGCTTTTTTTTACAGAAAAGGAGCACTAATAAAGATCTGTCATGGTGCAGGGACAGGTATTAATAGGGTTAGGGGTGATTTGGAGGGGTCAGGTTCCCTTTAAAATAAAGCCCTAATCCAAAAATAAACCCCAGTTGTTGCAGCTCAATAAGAAAATGCCCAGACAGCTTAAAAAAAATATCAGTTTAAGAATACAGCAGGACACTTCATTAAAGAAAGCAGACACCCCAAAAGAGAGAAGACTGTCTACCAACCCCACCTCCCAAAAAACCCCACACTCACCAGACCCTAAAAAATTACAGTAGGCAAAAAGCGACGGTGGATGGATTATCCCAAAGAGATTTGCGTCACTGTCAGACCCATGCATTTATATACACATACACACACAACCCATCGCAATATGCCTCTGCTCTCATACACATCCAATAATTATTATCATCTACTATATAATCATCTAATGTTCTCTGTCTGTCATGGAAATCGCGCGCCAGCACTCACTGGCTGCCGCCAACCGCGGCAACCAATGAGCGCCGTGTAAGCAAAAAGCCGCGCACATTCAAATTTGACAATTACATAGTAGCAGTAACCTGGCGACAGCGACGGATGGCGTCACTGTCACCAGGCTACAAGTATGGCCGCGGCGACCCCCGGCACTGGAAGCCTCCCGCTGTTCTCACCCATCACCCGTCTTCTCCCTCTGTACAGGAATCATTTGACAGGGCGGGCTGATGTGACATCACACAGACCGCCCTGTCACATGACCTTTGTACACAGTAGCTGCAGAAGACGCAGGGTGAGAACAGAGGGGGGCGAGGGGGATCCTGCCCCGCCCTCCATCCTGCCCCGCCACAACCATTCTGCCCCGGCTCCATCCTGCCCCCCTGGCTCCATCCTGCTCCCCCGCATCTATCCTGCCCCTCCCCCCGCATCCATCCTGCCACATCCATCCTGCTCGCCCGGCTCCATCCTGCCCCGCTTGCTCCATCCTACCCCCTGCCTCCATCCTGCCCCACGCCGGCTCCATCCTGTTCCCCTGGCTCCATGCTGCCCTGGTCGCTCCATCCTGCCCCCTCCCCGCCACCATCCTGCCCCACTCGCTACCATCCTGCCCCCCCCACCAACCCCCCATCACCATCCTGGAGGGTGGACAGTATCACTCTGTTCTCATCAACTCTACATGAGTGATACTGCTTCTGGCCAGAAGGAGAAAACTGCTGTGGAAAGCAGGGAGAGACCTGACAAGTGATGCAGATTTCTATGAAAGTTCATTCACTTGCCAACTCTACATATTTATAGTCTCATAAGTGCGATTCTTTGTTTTCCATGTTTCTCCAAAAACACATTTTATATATGTATATATATATATAAACGTTTGGGCACAATTATTTAACCTATTGAAGGCCCTAAATTATGAGCAAGTTGGGTGGGAGCTTGGGATCCTGAAACTCCCACCAGTCACTCTGAAGACCTTAGAAGTGCACATTTCAGGAGAAAGGAGCCTATGGGTCCATGTTATGTGCGAGCGCACAATGGCATGTGGGATGCAGTAAAGAGTCATATTCTTTGTATTGAATCCCTACTGTGCTTTGTGTGCATACTCAAGTAGGAATGTAAAAGGCCCTAAAACACACAATCATACAGTGCTGTGCAAATTAATTGGGACCAAGCAAGTCTTGTTTTTCTAGCATTAGTTTTACTATTTCTGATAAGTGTTTTATCAGTTCTTGGTGTAGTTTTCCTTTTTCTTCCACATTTCCCTTTTCATTTTGGAGAAAACGATCCAGTTTCATTGTGTGTACGAATTATTCTTGAAATGGTAGATTTTCCAATACCAACGGTGGAAGCGATTTCTCTTACAGTCAGACTTGTATGTTTATTAAGAGTAATAATTCTAGACCTCTTCCGTGGAGTAACATCCATTTTTACAGGCACGAATCACACAGAGAAAAAGTAACTAAACCACTCCTCACAGAAACAAGCTCTCAACTGAAGCCGAGGGGGCAGCTAGATGTTATTTTCTGACTAAAACCAGTCAAACCACATTTTGTTACTCAAGGTTGTACACTCACACCTGTTCAAAGCAGTTAAAACTGGTTTGAATCACCGGCTGGTAACCAACTTACGATTTCACTTACAAAATGCTTTGTCCCAATTAATTTGCACAGCACTGTATTTATGTAAAAATAATTTTCCCTAAAGTGTACTTACTTTTCAAACATATATAATACTTCAATCTTGGACCTATTAATCCACAAACAGTGCAAGGATAGCAGGTTAATGAGAGACATCAAGACTCGTCATGAAATTTCTCTCATTTTACAAATACAATTTTATAGACTTTAAGCCAGAATATTCCATATTCTCTAAGAAGCCACATTAAATGGATGCCAAACTTAAAGGAATTACTGTGTAGTACCTACTCTTATATGCAATATCCCCATGCGTTACCATTCGGTAGGTAGTAAGTTCAGATGTCGTGACAATAAACATAAAAGCTGGACAGCATTGATACTTACAGAGATGATTATCTGTTTTACAAGCTTTGTATCAACAGAATCGAACATTGCCAGCAAGACTAAATGTGAAAATGTCCCCTAGAGAAAAGAGGAAAAAACAAGTTATAGAAAAAAATTACAGAAATAAATTGTAGTAAACTGCAGTCTGGTAAACAATTTCTAAGGCCCGGATCATTCTCATTTTTTGGGATCTGGCACTAAGTGATAGCTAATTTTTTTGTGCCCTGAACTGATTTAAGTTATATCATTTTAGTCTAGATGTGATACTTTGATCGCCTCTTATTGCACTTTATTGCAATGTTGAAAAGACAAAAAAAATAAACGTAATTCTGGTGTTTCGATTTTTTCCTCCAATGACGCCCTTTTGCAATTGGATTAATTTACTTTATAATTTTTATATTTTATAGTGTTTTTTTTTTTTTTTGCTTTATTTTCAATGGTACAAAAGGGGGTGATTTGAACTTGTGTTTTTATTTTTTTTAAAAAGTTTCTCCTTATGTTTTATTGTTATTACTTGTCCCCTATGTGCGCACGATCACGATGGGTATGTGCGCATGATCAGTGTTTGCAGCATTGTGAAAGCAGCGTGTTTGCGCTGCCAAGAAGAAGCCATTACTCCAAAAGTAACCTTAAAAAGCCAGATTAATTTTTGCAAATGCACATAGGAACAAAGACCTACCGTATATACTCGTGTATAAGCCGAGTTTTTCAGCCCAAAAATTGGGCTGAAAAGTCCCCCCCTCGGCTTATACACGGGTCAATACGGTATACAGCAGCCCCAGAGGTGTATAGCAGCCCCAGTGGCCCCCAAATGCTGGCACTCACCCACCCTCTGTTGTAAGGGCCCCCCCGCTGCTTAACTTACCATCCCCGGTCTTCTGTGCTCCGTCCTCCATGCTCCTGTCCGGCTGCATCCGGGATCCCCGGCCGTCGTACGATGACGTCATCGTAACTGCGACGGCCGGGGATCCCGGATGCAGCCGGACGGGAGCATGGAGGACGGAGCACAGAAGACCGGCGGTGCAGAAGATCGGGGATGGTAAGTTAAGCAGCGGAGGGGGCCTTACAACAGAGGGGGGGGCGAGTGCCAGCATTTGGGGGCCACTGGGGCTGCTGTACACCACTGGGGCTGCTGTACAACACTGGGGCTGCTGTACAACACTGGGGCTGCTGTACACACTGGGGCTGCTGTACACCACTGGGGCTGCTGTACACCACTGGGGCTGCTGTATACCACACACTGGGGCTGCTTATACTGGCTGCATAACCACTGGGGCTGCTTATACCACACCACTGGGGCTGCTGTATACCACTGGAGCTGCTGTATACCACTGGGAGCTGCTGTATATACTACTGGGGCCTGTATATACCACTGGGTAAGCTGCTGTATACTACCACTGGGGAGGCCTGTATACCACTGGGGGGGCCTGTATACCACACTGCTGGGGGCTGTATACCTGTGCTGGGGTCCACCCTCGGCTTATACACGAGTCAATAGGTTTTCCAGGTTTTGGGGGCAAAAGTAGGGGGGGTCGGCTTATACACGAGTATATACGGGTACATTTTTGATACCCGTCATGTGGTCTGCCAAAACTAAAATTGAACTGTTTGGCTACAATGATCATTGTTACATTTGGAGGAAAAGGAGATGCTTCGAAGCCTAAAAATACCATCACACCTTTGAAGCACGAGACTGGCAGCATTATATTATGGGATTGTTCCTGGCTGAGGGACTGGTGCACTTCACAAAATAGATGGCATCATGAGGAAAGAAGTCTATGGGGCAATACTGAAGCAACATCTCAAGACATCAGCCAGGAAGTTAAAGCTTGGGCAGAAATGTGTCTTCCAAATGGACAATGATCCGAATCATACTGCCAAACTGGTTACAAAGTTACTTAAGGATAACAAAGTCAATGTTACGGTGTGGCTATCACAAAGCCCTGATCTCAATCCTATTGAAAATTTATGGACAAAGGTGAAAATGCAGGTGTGAGCAAGGCGACCTACAAACATGGCTCAGTTACACCAGTTCTGTCAGGAGGAATGAGCCCAACTTTCTACCAACTATTGTGAGAAGCTTGTGGGAAGATATCCAAAACGTTTGACCCAAGTCATACAGTTTTAAGGGCAATGGTACAAAATACTAATGAAATGTATGTAAACTTGTGACATTGTTTTAAGGCATTTTTATTACCTTCTGCAATCTCGCTCTCATTGTTCTGGCATTTGGCAAATATTAATAATTATGGTACTCCTAGTTGACTTTAAACAGGAAAGGATTATTCTGATTTCATGTCAGATACGTGAGAAAAACATGCATATGTGTCTTTTTATATAGTGTATGTAAACTTCTGGTTTCAACTGTACTTTGAAAAACCATGTCAGAACAGTTGTATAATTCTCATAATAGAAGGATACAGTGTATTCAATTCTCTACCTAGCACAGCTGCAGCTTGCACTGTAAAACTACATTCACACGATGCGTTATTGCACTGTTAGTGTAGCATTTTTGGCGGATCTGCTATTGCAGTGAAATGCAGTGATGTTAGCTGTCCCAGCCAAATCAATGTATTTCACAATTATGTATTCAGACTGCGTTTTTACGGATTCGTTCTTGGCCTCAAGAACAGATCCGTAAAAAGAACGAGCATGTCAATTATTTATGCATTATCTGCTGCACTTTTACTCACCCGCCCCACGCTCCCACAGTGATCTTCAGCGATGTCCTCTCATATCAGGGGCTGCAGGACCTGTGAGTTGTCTCTCTGGTGCTTGAGGACCTGGCAATGCACCATGTGACTGAGTGATGTCACTCAGTCATATGTGCAGGTCCTAGAGCCACCGGGAATGAGAACATCGCTGGAGATCACCGTGGGAGCGTGGGGAGGTGAGGAAATAGTGCAACAGCATTCACACACAAAAGGCTGCGCTTTGTGAAAATCAGTTCTTGGTGCAGTTTCTGCACCAAAAACGGATCCTCACAAAACGCAGCCAAAACACTGTGTGAATGTAGCCTAAAGTGTGTCATCTCAGAAGCAGCAGGGAGAAGAGATGCTGAATAGATGTCAATCAACCAGACTTGTTAACATATGGCCCGAGCCATCAAAATATTCACACCAGAAATCTGGCACCAAAGCTTGAAAAGTCACAAAATTTAAAAACAAGTGAAAGTTGGACTTAAATTTTGGTGTTTTCACACCAGTTTCTCTTATCTCCGAAACAAATGGGCAGAGTGTGGGTGGGAAGGGGGTGCAGGAAGCCATAGCTTATGTAATTCATGAAGAGTTATGGTGTTTACAATGTCAAAAGTCTTACTCCAGTACCTGACTGGAGTGAGATTCCTGGCATAGCACGTGAAGATGCACATCATACAAACGCTGAAGCCTCATGAAGAGGCAGGCACTGCTTCTTGAATCAAGAGTGTCTGAATTCAGCACGCCTCCTTCATGAAGGCCAGAATGAAGAACGCCAATCTTGATGAAATGGGTCCAATGAGTTCAATCAGTTTGACATGGATCTGCTTAGCAATCCAGCCAGCCTCAACAGGTCTAAGGTTGATTTATGTATTGTAAAATCTGGAAATAGATCAAGTTTAACTAGACTGCACTTTAACAAACTAGTTTTTTTTCCTTTTTTGCAGCGGTCCTAAAAGAAAATGTCTTGTTTCTCTGCAATCACAAGATGACATTTGCCATTAAATGAGCAACTCACTTAACACCAAATTTTGGAAGTTACAAGAACACGAACATCTTTTATGGAAAGCTTGTGTGAATATCTAGTGAATGCTAATTTACAGGTTTGATAATGAAGCAATGTAGATCCTCTATGAAGAATATACTGTATGAATTTGAAGTGAAGGTATTATTTATAGAATCTTCACAATCCGGTCAAAAACAGAAAATTCTTTGCACATTAACAAACAACAATCAGAAAAAACACCCAAAATGTCTAAAAAATGGCTGGAGCCACAGGTGCTCTACAGAGATCACTCTTACTGCAGGACATCCCTGCGGCCTGGTTTATCAAAGGGATTAAAACACAATTCTGACATATACTTTGAAAAAAATGAAAACGTTTATGAAACGTTAAGATCTACAAAAGTTTGGCAAAACAAGCAAAGCTGGGGCATGATGCTACAGGTCGGGTAATTCATGATGAGCCACAAATCTTACTCCAGTCACTGAACGTAGTAAAATTTGTTGTGAGGCACATGTTGTTTGCAGATGTGCCGGATAATTAGGAGACATGAATTGGAGCGTCTCACTTCAACATGCCCCCAACACCACCAGTGGTATTCATGCCAGACAATGAATCAGGACATTCACCAGTCATACAATCAAACATATGTCTCATTGTTCGATTCATATAAAGTGATATTTTAGCTGATCTAACTTACTGTTGCGATTTTTTCAACAAATGACTTCATAGTTTTTGCAAAAACCTCTCTGTCCTGTAGGGAAAAAAAAACAAGATATTAACAGGTAGCAGCAAATACAGTAAGGGCCCTTTCACATCAGCGTTTTTCGTAATTCGCGGCAGATGCGGTGAAAAAACCGCATCTGCCGCGTTTGCCGCATAACCGTTCCACTTGCGGCGCGGT
>JARQOC010000003.1:154828970-155016803 GCA_033576535.1 Allobates femoralis
TTATTTATTTTACTAATTTTAAGATATATTAAATAAAAATAGTTTTTACCAATATTTGGGTATTATGCATCTTGTTCCTCCTATGATTCTCCAGAGATTGCGTTTCATATACTATTGATGTTATTCCCGCATTACTAGCCTGGTCAGGGTGGGGGTGGCTGTTGATATTAGGTTATCAACAAAGACTAGAACAGTGGTGGAGAAGACCTAACTCGATCCAGACCCTGTTTTATACGTGTCTGAGGCCAAAGAGTTAAAAAAATTAAAACAGTCCCTTTAATATTAAACCTTCTGGTAAATAGGTAGTTGTTATTTTTATTATGGCACCATTTATTCCATGACCCTTTACTTGTGAAAAAGGGCATACATAGACAAGTATAATAATCATGAACAATACAAGGCACAAACTGGTACAGGAGGAGAGAAGACCCTGCCCACGAGGGCTCACAGTCTACAAGTGATGGGTGGAGATACAGTAGATGAGGAGAGAGGCCCCTGCCCACAAGGGCTTATAGACTACAAGGGATGGGTGAGGATACAGTAGATGAGGAGAGATGCCCCTGCCCGCGCGGGCTCACAGTCTACAAGGGATGGGTGAGGATACAGTAGATGAGGAGAGAGGCCCAAGCCCACGAGGGCTCACAGTCTACAAGGGATGGGTGAGGATACAGGAGATGAGGAGAGAGGGCCCTGCCCATGGGGGCTCACAGTCTACAAGGGATGGGTGAGGATACAGTAGGTGAGGAGAGAGGACCCTGCACACGGGGGCTCACTGTCTACTAGGGATGGGTGAGCATTCAGTAGGTGAAAGGAGAGGATCCTGCCCAGAAGGGCTCACAGTCTACTAAAGATTGGTGAGGATACAATAGGTGAGGAGAGAGGACCCTGCCCATGAGGGCTCACACTATACAAGGAATGGGTGAGGATACTGTAGATGAGGAGAGAGGACGCTGCACATGAGAACTCATAGTCTACAAAGGATGGGTGAGCATTCAGTAGGTGAGGGGAGAGGACCCTGCTCGCGAGGGCTCACAGTCTACAAGGGATGTAGGAGTATACAGTAGGTGAGGAGAGAGGACCATGCCCATGAGGGCTCACAGTCTACAAGGGATGGGTGAGGATACAGTAGGTGAGGAGAGAGGACCATGCCCACGAGGGCTCACAGTCTACAAGGCATGGGTGAGGATACAGTAGGTGAGGAGAGAGGACCATGCCCACGAGGGCTCACAGTCTACAAGGGATGGGTGAGGATACAGTAGGTGAGGAGAGAGGACCATGCCCATGAGGGCTCACAGTCTACAAGGGATGGGTGAGGATACAGTAGGTGAGGAGAGAGGGCCATGCCCATGAGGGCTCACAGTCTACAAGGGATGGGTGAGAATACAGTAGGTGAGGAGAGAGGACCATGCCCACGAGGGCTCACAGTCTACAAGGGATTGGTGAGGATACAGTAGGTGAGGAGAGAGGACCATGCCCATGAGGGCTCAGAGTCTACAAGGGATGGGTGAGGATACAGTAGGTGAGGAGAGAGGACCATGCCCATGAGGGCTCACAGTCTACAAGGGATGGGTGAGGATCAATAGGTGAGGAGAGAGGACCCTGCCCATGAGGGCTCACAGTCTACAAGGAATGGGTGAGAATACATTAGATGAGGAGAGAGGACACTGCCCGCGAGAGCTCACAGTCTACAAGGAATGGGTGAGAATACAGTAGATGAGGAGAGAGGACACTGCCCACGAGGGCTCACACTCTACATTCGATGGGTGAGGATACTGTAGATGGGGAGAGAGGACCCTGCCCATGAGGGCTCACAGTGTACAAGGGATGGGTGAGAATACTGTAGATGTGGAGAGAGGACTCTGCCCACGAGGGCTCACAGCCTATAAAGTTTATATGTGCTTCAGAAATAAAAGTGTGTAGGAATATTATATTAGCCATTTTATATGCTGCCAGTGATACAAAGATTACATGCAAAGTTGGTACATTGCGTGTAATCTTTCTCTCACTTTTGTAGGATGTAATATTAGAGGCAGACAGAGGCCCAGTATATGTCCATAGGTGTCTACGGATCATGCAGCCTATAACACGGATGACACTTTGGTGATAAAAATATCAGTACATTTAAATGTATACAGAAATAAGAAAGGAGCTAAGAGCTGTACCATGAGCGAGGTGGTCATCTCTTCCCAGGTCGGAGAACACGATGGGACTATTAACCTCCTCCCCTGAGCTAAAGCCGCTGCAGCCTGACTATATTACAGAATACTCCGCTTTACAAGTCAAGGCTTCAGATTTAAGGGCTTACGGTAAAAGAACAAACATGTTTTGCACAGACGGAAAGGATAAAACAAGCAGAGATCATAAGACCAATGTTTTTCTTTTTCTGTTTACTCTCGAGGCTGGAAAGAAATCCCTGAGTTACACAAGCATTGCCTGCACTAGCTTTCTTAAAATCCCCCAAATAACTTGTATTCTGAAAATCCTGCACTCACAATTCCTTATTTGGATCTAGTGGTGTTCTTTGTGTGCCTGGGAACGCCGGTCCACCCCTCTCAGCTGCTATCCCACATCTCTCCATAGACACACACACAAGCAGCAGGTCACCCTGACTCCCCACAGCCAATCACACCAGCACTTATGCCCATGTAAGGAGCACCTTTCCTTTCATAAATCCTACAACCTACAGGGAGCCCTGCTTGCTTGGAACGTATCCCTGCCCGTGCAAATCTCAATCAGACAGCCTTTCCAGTGTGGGGAAATTTGCATTTCTGCACGCCTTCGATGTTTGCTTTTTTCAACCTGGAACACTTTTCCAGGCAGTGTATCCACAGTACAATCTGTCACGTCACTGTTGTTTCTTTTTCCAGTGCATGAAACGTCTGTCTAATGCATTGCTTTAGCTTTCTGGCTTTTATTGCATTCTTTGGGCATCTATAAATATGGTTTAAAGGGAATCTGTCAGTTTTTTTCTGCTCCATCATCTGAGAGCATAATGGTGTAGGCACAGAGGACCTGAATCCAACAATCATTCACTTAGTTACTTGGTACAGTGGTTCTGCCACAATCAACATTTTTAGATTTAGCCATGTAGTAGAGCTGCGAGAGCTGGCCCCACCCATTCCTGGTTCTGTATACAAAGTCTATAGACAGTGAACTGCTTATCACAGCAGGGGGCGTGCAGCTCCTGTGTCCCAGCATTGATAAACTACTGATGCTAAAACAAACACTGCAGGTGAACCAGAAAGCACAGTGTAATAAGAGACACATGACTGAAATCTTGGTGTTAACCTCTGCAGGATGTGGTCTTCATATTACATAACAAAAACCTGCTGACAGATTACCTTTCAATAACAAAGTCTTATCATAGGGTGGAAGTGCACCAGGCTATCCCATAACAACTCACAAGCACTGTATTATGTAATAAAACAGCAAAAATAGTAGAAGCGTTGAGGGGAAATTACAGTAGGTACAAAATGAATAATAAAAAAAAATAACGGAAAGAATAGCTGCAGGATGAGGACAGAGGTGGGATACCTCAATGAATGTGCCTTGCCAAATGTCGTACTTGCCAACATCACCACTAAAGCTATTGATTAGCTGCAATGTTCATGTGCACATTGTCGATTGACAATGCTCCGGACAAACAGAACCATTTGCCCTCCTTTCTGCCGGAATCAGCAGTCTGCGGCTGAAATGCCAGGATCGCGGCTTGCAGGAAGCTAGCCGCGGTCCTGAAATCTCAGCCGGGAGCTCTCAACGGTGCTATAGTTCAGCGCTGGCCGGCACTGAACTTCAGCACCCGGCGTCCAGGAATCAGATCCGATTTTCTGTCGGATCCGGCGCCCATAGCCTCTCATGTTAGGAGGACGCGGGTGGATCCGATTTTGTCAGATATTTGCCTTGGTCACAATAACGCTGCAAGCTGCGATTTTGTGTTCGGGGAAAAAAAAAATATTCTCCCGGATCCTCCCTGACAGCAGGGAACCAGATGGCAAATAGCTGCCATCTAGCCCCATAGGAACACTATGGGGCCAAATTCGGATCCGGGGCTGTCCGGTTCACACCAGACAGCTCTGGATCCATAAAACCGTGGTGTGAAGCTGGCTAAGGCTGGTTTCACACTACTGGTTTTTGTAATCAGGGTGAATCCGGCGGGAATATAGATAAAACCGCATCCCCCCGGAATTGTAAAACCTGATGCAACTGGATCCTCCCACACCAGTATTATTAGTAATCCGGCTTATGGATTTGACGTAATACTGGTGCGGAAGCATCCCGTTGCTTCAGGTTCTGTATGTTTTTTTTGATGGATCCAGTGAAAAATGACATGCCCCCTGGTGGGTGTGTCATATGAAACTGACTTCTGGGCATGCTCAATCAAAAAACCCGGTTCCGGCGTCCAGATCCAGCAGGATGCGACTTCTAACGGGACCGGGTTCCAGAGCTCCATTTTAATGCCACCTGGGTAGTGATGCATCTGGGTGCTTCCAGGTTTTATCCAAGCACCAAAATCACAACATTTTGCATTTTTTGGTAACGGCCAAAAACCAGTGGATACCCGGATCTGGGTGGAACCATATACAACAGGATGCACCTGCAAGTTACTGCTCCCGATTGAAAGTCATGGGGCAGAAAACAGATGTGGGTGCATCTAGTTTCAGCTGGATTCACCCCGATTACAAAAAACGATAGTGTGAAACCAACCTTAGGCTCTGGCACTTATGACGGTTCACATTGCATCGATATTTGTGTATAGTTACACCAGATAGATTAGCAGTGGCTAGAGAGTAGTGGCTTCAGTGGTCAACATAGAAAAAGTCCACTTATAAAGGGTTTGTCCGGCCTTGGAACACAAGTCTGTAGTCACTATTTATTTGCATACAATACACTCAGATACATTTTATAAATCATTTATAAAAAATTAATCAAAAACTGAATGCAATTCTCATAAACTGATTCAATACAGAGTGATGCTAAACTTTGCCCCTAGGCACCAGATCCCGTGCCTGGCCCATGTGCACAAATCTTGTACCATTGTCATAAGAAATATTAACTAAAATTTGCAGATGTGCAGAATCAGAATGGTGACAAAAAAAGGATCAGTGGGGCTGTAATATAGACTCCAATGCTGAGAACAAGTTCCTCCTAGTGCAGACAAGTAGTTGTACATCTATAGATAATTTGCAAATAGCAGAATAACAGCCGCTAAATGTCAGATTTGTGTCTGAACATACTTCCGCAACCGCTGCCCTGGTAGGCACCACACTAATACTGTGGCTACTGCTGGACATCGGCAGCGTGTGGCAGTATAACGCTCAGGTGGCTGACACTAGTTGTCCCTCCCTGTCTACCTGGGTGACTGTGAGAAAATTCCATTGAGCTGTAATGTAGGTAATTAGTTCTATGGGCAGGGCTCCTTATTATATCTACCCAGCAGACAGTCTCTAGATGACAATTATTCAGTTGAGCTAAGATCCGGTCACTCTGGCTAATTGCTCCTGTGTGCTATCCTATTCTCTGACCTTGGCTTGTATTTTGACCATCCACTTGCTTTCTGATTTTCTCCCTGTCGTGACCCCTTGCTATTGACCCCTCCTTCCTCTGAATTGTCCCTCCAGCCAGGAGTTCTTCCAAAAAAGCAATCCTGTGCACCCGGTTGTAAGACCAGATCTTTGTACAAGGGGTAAAGCAGGAAGGATGGAGTTCCTCTGGAACCTGGAAGATAGAGTGGCTTGTGCCAAGTATATCTGAGGTCGCCTATTGAGTCATTACAGACGTACACTAAAAAGCTGATGATCAGTTCTCTAATTTTCCTCCTAATAGTGTCATGGGGCAGGTATCACATATGGCCATAACCTAGTGTTACTCCAGACAGGTTGTTATTGGTTAGGCTATATGTGGCAGCTGGTTTGTTCATTTGAATGTGATTATTCTATGAGCATGGTCACCTGTCTACACTTGGGGATCTTGTGGATGGGTCGATCAGAGAGGTCATTATATTGAAAAATGTTCTGTCCCTAGATAACTCCTTTAAAGGGAACCTGTCACCAGGTTTTTGCAACCTAACCTGAGAATAGCATAATATGTATCCTGATTCCAGCGATGTGTCACTTACTGGGCTGCTCAGTGTAATTTTGATAAAATCACTGTTTTTTTTAAATCAGATAAATTTTTATTAGTATATCATTAATACAGTACATTATGAACAACACCACTGCACATTTTCAATGTTAACACACATTCCCCAACTTCCCCCACTGATAAAATCACTGTTTAATCATCTGGAGATTATCATTAGCAGTCTCCTTGGCCTGCTGCCAGGTAGTCTGGCATATTCACAGACTGCTAAATCTGCAACAGAGAAAACACTAATTTTATCAAAATGACAGCAAGCAGATCAGTAAGTGACACATCGCTAGAATCAGGGTCTCTGTCTCTACATTATGCTGCTCTCAGATGGGATGGCAAAAACCTGGTGACAGGTTCCCTTTAAGTGAGCTTTGCCTTGACATAAACATACCATGTCCACTATAGGAGTACTTTGACATTTTTAATTACAGCTTGGAGCACAATCTCTTCCAACATCCTATCAAACACTGAGTGAATTACCATAAACTGGTCACTTTTTACTATATTTGAATAAATTGACAATTTACTTTATGTATTTCACCTAATCTAAAAGGTTCTCCAGGAATTATATGGTCCGATTGGTCAATTTAGTTGTGCTACATTGCTCACATCTACAAAGTTGCCCGGTTAAAGGTTAGGATCCGATGAGACAAAGCTTACAATAGCCTTCAAGTATGTTTCACATTCCTGTGAGGGAGGAAGAACGTCACATGCATTTGTGATCACAAACCTCAAATTTCATTGCACCTATTTCTGTAAGTCAGCATCTACCCTACTTGTTGAATGCCGGGAACTTTCCTTTGTGATTTCTACAGAAATCTATTCAGTATATGAGAAACAAGAAGAATCCGTTGTAACACATCATCATGAATGAGGCTTTCATTATAGAAGAGTGTGTCACGTGATATGTGATCTGTAATGATGGATTTCCTCCATCCTCACAATGTGGGTATCTTTCACTGGAATCTCACAGATGTGACAAAGGCTTGTCAGCTCTATGGGCACACCACTCTATGAATTCCCAAACTGCTCTTACACCTCATTCTGAGACAATCTGCAATATATAGCAGTTACCTAATATGAAAAGAAATTGTCTCGGCATTTAGCTACTGGAGTGTTCATATGATAACGTTTTTGGCTGCAAAGAATATCAAAATGTATGCTCTGTCCAGACACCTTTTCAGGTTGAGGATGGAGTGAAGCTCAACTCCCGGACCTACTGTCAGTCTCTGGAAGACAACTTCTTCAAGCAGTGGTACAGGAAGAAGTCGGTATCATTCAAGAAAAACATGATTTTCATGCAGGGCAACGCTCCATTACATGCATCCAACTACTCCACAGCGTGGCTGGCCAGTAAAGGTCTAAAAGAAGAAAAAATAATGACATGGCCCCCTTGTTCACCTGATCTGAACCCATAGAGAACCTGTGGTCCCTCCTAAAATGTGAGATCTACAGGGAGGGAAGACTGAACACCTCTCGGAACAGTGTGTGGGAGGCTGTGGTGGCTGCTGCAAGCAATGTTGATTGCAAACAGATCAAGCAACTGACAGAATCTATGGATGGAGGCTGTTGAGTGTCATCATAAAGAAAGGTGGATATATTGGTCACTCATTTTTGGGTTTTGTTTTTGCATGTCAGAAATGTTTATTTCTAAATTTGTGCCATTATATTGGTTTACCTGGTGAAAATAAACAAGTGAGATGGGAATATATTTGGTTTTTATTAAGTTGTCTAATAATTCTGCACAGTAATAGTTACCTGCACAAACAGATATCCTCCTAAGATAGCCAAATCTAAAAATAAAAACCACTCCAACTTCCAAAAATATTAAGCTTTGATATTTGAGTCTTTTGGGTTGATTGAGAACATAGTTGTTATCAATAATAAAAATAATCCTCTACAATACAACTTGCCTAATAATTCTGCACACAGTGTAGCATACGAAAGCCATGTACTTAAAGGAAAAGCCCTTTATTGGATAGAAGGTCTTCATTCTGTACATTTGGTAGTGCTCGTAATGGAGAGAAATGAATTTCAATTGTAAACTCCATGCAGAATTCGGCTGAATGGGTGGCCTAACCTCAGATATTCCGATCTGACCCTGTAACCCCCTTTAAATCACTGTTTAGATCTGGTAAACAATTTTCTTTTTAAGTCGGGCTTCAAACGTTATAAGATTCCACGGAGGTAATAAGTCCTTATTGGCTAAACAAGAAAACCACAGACAATGAGAAATATGTCATGCGTTACAGTGAGAATGGAACACCAAAAAAGTCTAAAGCAAGAGCACATTGTGTGTGGGATCTCTCTTTAAGCCGTGAAAAATGATTTCACAGGGGCATTATGCAGGTTTGAGTGTGTGAGTGAAATTCCGGTAACTTTTACAGATGTCTCACATTTGTTCTTTACTTCCTTAAAACTCATGTATACTCTTGCACGCTAGATAAGAAGATAGGAACGAATACAAAGAATGATGACACCTGGTTATACATTTTGGCTTCCACACAGTTGGGAGTCATACACATGAGTAATATAGTGAAGAGTCACCACAAACATTACTCACTCCTCAGTGATGATCTATAGATGACAGTATTGTAGGCTAATTGTATCAAAACAATGGCATTTGGATCATAGCTAAATTTACTTTAATTAGCCAAACTAAAGAATTGCATGGGTAGAAGATATGATTCGTAACATAAGAAAAAACATTCATTCACTGAGCTATAGAAATTTCAATGGTCTGTTAAAAACAGGCATGAATCTGTCCAAGTTACCTGTTTGGGGCAAATAACAATCTTATCAAAAAATGGTCTGGTTTAGATAGAATACAGTAAGATCCAAAAGACCAATGGATGAACTTAAAGGGTTGTCTGGTCAAAAAATGATAATTCTGCAGTCACTCTGTGTGACTACAGAATGATCAATCCTTCATGTGCACGCAGTGTGTACTGTAAGGATTTGCCGATTTGTAAGCTGGGAACAGATCGCAGTTATGCTTTATACATGTTCCCGGCAAAACAACACTAGCAGGCGCTTCCTCGCTCACTACAAGTCTATGGAGCTGGCGCTGCTGTCTAGTGGGTGCAGCCGTTCAGTGGGAATGGTCGTGCTCCATAGACTTGTATTGAGTGAGGGCACGCCACTAGTCAGGGGCTCCGGTGGCAGTGGATGGAACATGCATACCACATAACGGTGGTCCGTTCCGAGTTTAGACACAGCGAATCCTCACAGCGCTCAGTGCGGGTGCTGGTAGGATTGATAAGTCTGCAGTCACATAGAGTAACTGCAGAATTATCAATTTAGGGGTTGCCCTTTAAAGGGAACCTGTCATTCAGTGTGAAACATTGTGAAAGTTCCTGTTAAAGTGCAATTTCAGGTTTATTGATTTGGAAATTAGATTTGCAAAGTGCATATTTGTGCATTTCACATCTTTTTTCTTCGCTTCTTCATGCTAACGCCACCCCTGCTAATTTTTTTTTAAATCAGATGAATTTTTATTAGTATATCATTAATACATTACATTATGAACAGTACCACTGCACATTTTCAATGTTAACACAAATTCCCCAACCCCCCCAACTCCACCCCTCCCCCTCAGACAGTACTTCCGATTCACAATAACCTCCAATACTCACAGACAGAGCTTCATAATAGGGCAGACATTATGTGCTATACTCTCAGGTAGCATTCCCCCAGAACTAAGATAAACATTATCGTCTCATCATTCATGTTGCAGCCATGGAGTCCACAATTTTTCGTATGTTTTATGCACCCCTCTCTTTTCATAGACACCCCTTTCCAATTGAATAACATAATTCGCCTGGCGACAGAATTCAGTCTTCGACGGTGGCTCCTCACTAGTCCATTTCCTCGCAATCAGTTTCCTGGCTACATACAATAGCCTAGCTATAGCAAGTTTAAACGAGTTATCTACAGCTATTCCTTCCACATAACCCAATAGACAAACCACTGGGTCACGGGGAATGACACAATCATACACTCTCTCAATCTTAGAAAGTGTCCCACTCCAAAATGAACCCAGTCTGGAACAGCTCCACATCATATGAAAAATGCCAGCACCAGAAACCTTACATCTCGGACACTCAGAGTCCGTCCTGAGGCCAATCTTGTGGCCACCCCTGCTACTTGATTGAGCGTGAAAAGCAAAGGTGACATTATCCAGCAAAGCGACAATCAAAAGGAGCAGAAACTACAAGTCAAATTTCAGTGCAACAGTGCAGTGCATGGAGCTGTATTAAGCATCTTTGATAATGTTTTACCAGGCTCTATCCCCCACTACGTCTGATTAAGCAGGGGTGCTGTTATTGGCAAATTCCATTTAATTTGTTTATTGTGAGTTCTTAGCTTGGACATCCAACTGAGATACGTCCACTCTACTTTACACTTTCATAGACTCTTAAGAGGTAAACTGTCATGTACTCCATGCCACCGGTCCCACCAGAAGTTGATGGCGCATATCTAAATTCCCAGCCTAACAGTCCCTTTATGTATCTGCATCCATAAACAGAGGTTTAGAAAAAAGTATTTTATGATATGCAAATTAAGCCTTTGACTAGTCAAGGAGCTTTAGTTCACAAGACTGGTTGGCCCACTTACCATGTTATTCCGCCCCTGTTGGCATGACTTCCAAGACCCAATGTCATTGCCAGTACTATATAAAGCTTGCACATGTGCACGGCTTTGTTCCGTCACAACATTGAGCTTCTAAAGCCAGGTCTACATATCCCGGCATCAGATACAGTTGTGGCCAAAAGTATTGACACCCCTGCAATTCTGTCAGATAATACTCAGTTTCTTCCTGAAAATGATTGCAATCACAAATTCTTTGGTATTATTATCTTCATTTAATTTGTCTTCAATGAAAAAACACAAAAGAGAATGAAGCAAAAAGCAAAACATTGATCATTTCACACAAAACTCCAAAAATGGGCCAGACAAAAGTATTGGCACCCTCAGCCTAATACTTGGTTGCACAACCTTTAGCCAAAATAACTACGATCAACTGCTTCCGGAAACCATGAATGAGTTTCTTACAATGATCTGCTGGAATTTTAGACCATTCTTCTTTGGCAAACTGCTCCAGGTCCCTGATATTTAAAGGGTGCCTTCTCCAAACTGCCAGTTTTAGATCTCTCCATAGGTGTTCTATGGGATTCAGGTCTGGACTCATTGCTGACCACCTTAGAAGTCTCCAGTGCTTTCTCTTAAACCATTTTCTAGTGCTTTTTGAAGTGTGTTTTGGGTCATTGTCCTGCTGGAAGACCCATGACCTCAGAGGGAGACCCAGCTTTCTCGCACTGGGCCCTATATTATGCTGCAAAATTTGTTGGTAGTCTTCAGACTTCATAATGCCATGCACACGGTCAAGCAGTCCAGTGCCAGAGGCAGCAAAGTAACCCCAAAACATCAGGGAACTTCAGCCATGTTTGACTGTAGGGACTGTGTTCTTTTCTTTGAATGCCTCTTTTTTTCTTTAAACTCTATGTTGATGCCTTTGCCCAAAAAGCTCTACCATGTCTCATCTGACCACAGAACATTCTTCCAAAAATGTTTTAGGCTTTCTCAGGTAAGTTTTGGCAAACTCCAGCCTGGCTTTTTTATGTCTCGGGGTAAGAAGTGGGGTCTTCCTGGGTATCCTACCATACAGTCCCTTTTCATTCAGATGCCGACGGATAGTACGGGTTGACACTGTTGTACTCTCGGCTTGCAGGGCAGCATGAACTTGTTTGGATGTTAGTCGAGGTTCTTTATCCACCATCCGCACAATCTTGCGTTGAAATCTCTTGTCAATTTTTCTTTTCCGTCTACATCTAGGGAGGTTAGCCACAGTGCCTTGGGCTTTAAACTTCTTGATGACACTGCGCACGTAGACACAGGAACATTCAGGTCTTTGGAGATGGACTTGTAGCCTTGAGATTGCTCATGCTTCCTCACAATTTGGTTTCTCAAGTCCTCAGACAGTTCTTTGGTCTTCTTTCTTTTCTCCAGGCTCAATGTGGTACACACAAGGACACAGGAGAGAGGTTGAGTCAACTTTAATCCATGTCAACTGGCTGCAAGTGTGATTTAGTTATTACCAACACCTGTTTGGTGCCACAGGTAAGTTACAGGTGCTGTTAATTACTCAAATTAGAGAAGCATCACATGATTTTTCTAACAGTGCCATTACTTTTGTCCACCCTCTTTTTTATGTTTGGTGTGGAATTATATCCAATTTGGCTGTAGGACAATTCTTTTTGTGTTTTTTCATTGAAGACAAATGAAATGAAGATAATAATACCAAAGAATTTGTGATTGCAATCATTTTCAGGAAGAAACTGAGTATTATGTGACAGAATTGCCGGGGTGTCAATACTTTTGGCCACAACTGTAGGCGTAGTGCACATGAGCAGAAGTGCGGACGACTTCTGACCATACACACCACACTTCTACACTTCTGGTACACAGGAAATTTTGATATGTGCACACAACTGCTTATGGTTCTGGGGACACGAAAGACATGACAGGTTACCTTTAAAGAGAGTTGGTCATACCCAAAAC
Organism: Allobates femoralis; assembly: GCA_033576535.1. Classification (NCBI taxonomy): domain Eukaryota; kingdom Metazoa; phylum Chordata; class Amphibia; order Anura; family Aromobatidae; genus Allobates; species Allobates femoralis. The sequence continues at coordinate 154,841,661 of JARQOC010000003.1, forward strand.
TTAACATAAACTATATGGGAGAAATAGTCTCTATAAAATTATGCTTGTAGTCTAGCTTTCACTGCTTTACTTTGTAGAAATGTGAACAGTTTCTCCCTTCATTTACCATCCTTCGAAGCCTCTCCATTGATTGAACATAGCGAGCGCTGCCTATACTGAAAATGAAAACTCAACCGTTTGTGTACACGTACAGAGTACCAATCTGATTAGTTCATATCAGGGGTCTCAAACTTGGCTGGGTTGGTGGGCCACACATAGAAAAAAATTGATATCGGGGGGCCGCATTCCTTGTTGTACTAAGTGCAGGAAGGGGTAAAAACAGACAGTGTAGGACTAAGTGACATTTTTATTATTTCCATAAAATTTTTGCTAAATGTAGTAATGTCCAAATCCTGATCCCCTTCTTGTAGGAATGTCCAAACCCTGATTTCATTCTTTTAGTAATGTCCCCATCTTGTTCACCTTCTTGTAGTAATGTACCTATCCTGATCCCCTTCTTGTAGTAATGTCCTCATCCTCGTCCTCTTCTTGTAGTAATGTTCCCATCCTGGTCCCCATCTTGTAGTAACATCCCCATCCTGGTAGTAATGCCCCCCATCCTGATCGCCTTCTTGTAGTAATGTCCCAATACTGGTCCCCGTCCTATATTAATGTCTCCCATCCTGGTCCTCATCTTGTGTAATGTTCTCATCCTGGTCCTCTCCTTGTAGTAATGTCCCCATCCTGGTTCCTTTCTTGTAGTATTGTCCCCATCCTGGTACCCTTCTTGTATTAATGTCCCTATCCTGGTACTCATCTTGTAGTAATGTCCCCATCCTGGTCCCCATCGTGTAGTAACGTCCCCATCCTGGTCCCCATCTTGTAGTAATGCCCCCCATCCTGATCGCCTTCTTATAGTAAAGTCCCCATCCTGATCCTCATCTTGTAGTAATGTCCCCATCTTGGTCCTCATCTTGTAGTAATGTCCCCATTCTGACTCTCACCTTGTAGTAATGCCCCATCTTGGTCCCCTTTTTGTAGTAATGGTCCCATCCTGGTCCCCTTCTTGTAGTAATGTATCCATCCTGATCCTCATCTTGTAGTAATGTCCCCATCTTGGTCCTCATCTTGTACTAATGTTCCCATTCTGACTCTCACCTTGTAGTAATGCCCCATCTTGGTCCCCTTTTTTTTAGTAATGTTCCCATCCTGGACCCCTTCTTGTAGTAGTGTCCCCATCCTGGTCCCCTTCTTGTAGTAAAGTCCCCATCCTGATCCTTATCTTGTAGTAATGTCCCATCCTGGTTCTCATGTTGTAGTAATGTTCCCACCTGGTCCCCTTCTTGTAGTAATGTTCCCATCCTGGTCCCCATCTTGTAGTAATGCCCCATCCTGGTCCCCTTCTTGTAGTAATGCCCCCATCCTGCTCCCCTTCTTGTAGTAATGCCCCCATCCTTCTCCCCGTCTTGTAGTAATGCCCCCATCCTGCTCCCCTTCTTGTAGTAATGCCTCCATCCTGCTCCCCATCTTGTAGTAATGCCCCCTCCTGGTCCCTTTCTTGTAGTAATGTCCCCCCCATCCTGCTCCCCTTCTTGTAGTAATATCCCCATTCTGGTCCCCATCTTGTAGTAATGTCCCCATCCTGAATCCATTTTATAGTAATGTCCCAACCTGGTGTTTCATTTTGCGCGCACACACACAGTCTCTCATACACACACACTCTCATAACACACACATACACACATATACACATTGTTATACACACATACACACACATACCCACACATACACACTCTCATACACACTCACATACACATTCTCTCATACACGCACACTCCCTCATACACACTAACATACACAATCATACACACACACTTTTCTACACACACTTATGCACACACACTTTCATACACACCCACATACACACACTCTCATACACTTACATACACACACTCATATACACACACTTCTCATACACAAATACACACACTGATATACACACTCTCATACACTCACATACACACACTCATACACAAATACACACTCTCATACACACACACTCTCTCATATACACACACTCTCATACACACACTCTCATACACTTACACACACACATACACTCATATACACACACTCTCATATACACACACACTCTCATACACACACACACTCTCATACAGTCACATACACACACACATACACACACGCAGTCATATACACTCTCATACATTCTTATACACACACACTCATGCACACGCACTCTCATACACACACTCTCATACACGCACTCACAGTCATACACACTCTCTCATACACACACTCACACTCTCTGATACACACACTCTCTCATTCACACTCACATACACACTCACTCATACACACACATACACACTCTCATACTCACATACACACTCATATGCACACACACTCTCATACACACACTTTCATACGCACACATATTTTCATACACACACACTTTCATACACACTCATTCACACATACACACACACTCTCATACACACGTATACATATACACACTCTCTCATACACTCTCTCATACACTCACATACACACACTCTCATACACAAATACACATTCTCTCATACACAAACAATCTCGTACACACACTCTCTCCTATACACACTCATACACTCTTCTACACACATGCACACTCTCATACACACGGACACACTCTCTCATACACACTCATACACACACTCTATCTTATACACACTCACTCATACACACACTCATACACACACACATTCATCCATATATACACACTCTCATACACACACACTCTCTTACACACACTCTCTCTCATATACACTCTCATACACACACTCATATACACAGACTCTCTCATACACATTCACACTCTCTCATACACACACTCTCATACATACACACTCTCACATACACCTTAACGATGCCGGGGTGCAGAGGGGTGCTGGGGACAGCGGCTTTATTACGACTTCCTGCGCCCACTCCAACAAGCTCCTAGACTCATCTAGATCAATGGTCATACGACGACATCACTCGCAGGTCTCTGATCTGATTGGCCCGCCGGCTTCCATTGATCTAGCTGTGTCAAGGAGCTTGTCGGAGTGGGTGCAGGAAGTCATAATAAAGCCACGGTTCCTTGCACCCCGCATCATGACACCCCTCTGCACCCCAGACCGCGGCGTCCCATGCACAATTTCCATGGTGCCGCAGGCTGCACTGTGAGGCCCCAGGGGACGCATGCGGCCGCGGGCCACGTGTTTGAGACCCCTGGTTTATATTGAGTTTTGGGGTGACCAACCTTCATTAATGTCTTGGTGTTTTAAAATGTTTAAAGGGTTTGTCTGATTTCAATAATCCATTATTGTTAGGGAGGTAATGCAACGATAAATTCAAACAATGCCCTATGTTCAGAAACCTCAACAGCAAATGTTCAAATATGGAACTACAAATACAGAACAAGGCTATCACTACGAGTCTTGTACATGTGCGTAAATCCTTTCAAGACAGCTAGGAACAAGCATAACATATAGCACATACTGGGGTTAAAGAGTTTTCAACTGCAAGTTCTACACATATGATAAATCAGCACACACATTCTATATGAGATTGTATCACGGAGATTGCATCTACATCTACAGATAAACCACTAGGAGACAGAATGTTTCCACATGCCAAGTAGTATTACATTTCTCCCTGAATCTCCATCTGGAAAAGTATTAGGCTGACCCAGACCACAGACATGTTTCCATATGTATCATGACAGACTCTTCACCATTGTTGCATCTGTTGCGGCAAGTTACATAAAACCTTGTCTTGTGGGCAGAGAATTTATCTGTTTAATAGTCCAAATGTACAAATCATCAGCAGGAGCTAGTATTCAGAGCAAGTATACTAAACGTGTGCTAGCATGGCTTCCATAAGATCATCTTGGTTCAGTTTAAATAAATTTTTAAAACCACAGAATTAATTATTTTTTTACTCAAATTACTTAATTGGAAAGCCTTAGGATTTATCACAGGTAGGGTACTACATTCACACGTTCTTGTGACTCATTCAAGCGCTATTGTTTTTTTCTCGGACAGCTCACTAAGGGTGGCTTCACACTGCGGTGTGATCCGGTCCGGGGCTGTCAGGGATGAACCTGACAGCCCTGGACTGGATCAGCACACAGAACCGGAGGGCTAATATGCCCTCCGGTCCGGTGTGCAGCCGCATGCAGCTGCAGCCGCTGATCGGTCAGAATTTATCCACCAAAATCCAACGCTATATGACTGAACCGATATTTTTGGACACAGTTAGACATGAATAGGCGAGTCTCATCCACAATGTAGAAGAGAATAGTGTACATTGCGATTTTTTTTCAGCATAACATTGGGTCCATAAAAAAAAGATCATCTGAACAACCCTACCGAGTATCGTTGCTCCAAATACTGCCACAGACAGTATATGGATCAAAAATAAGGTTGTTGATAGATATCCAATTGCTGTTATCCCCTTCCCCCGGGCGATTTACCATTATTCAGTTTTCGTTTTTCTCCCCTTCTTCCAAGAGCCACAACTTTTTTATTTTTCTGCCAATATAGACATATGAGGGCTTGGTTTTTGTGGGACGAGTTGTCGTTTTTAATTACCGTAAATCATTTATTTTACCATACAGTGTACTGTAAAATGGGAAAAAATTCTAAGTATGATGAAATTGCAAAAAAAAAATGCAATTATATTTTAGTTTTTTAGGTTTTTTATTCATGTTCACTATATGGTAAAACTGACATATTGGTATGATGCCTCAAGTTGGTACAAGTTTGTAGATGCTAAACATGTATACTTTTACTATCTAAATGGTGAAAAAAAAATCTGAAGTTTTCAAAGAAAAAAAATTGCACTTTTGTGTAATTTTCCATGACCAGTAGTGTTCCCATTTTTTGGGATCTGGAGCTGCGTGACAGCTTGTTTTTTGAAGCTTCACCAGATGTTTCTAATGATACCATTTTTTGGTAGATACGAATGTTTGATTGCTTGTTATTGCATTTTATTGCAATGTTGCGGCAACCAAAAAAAGTAAGTTTGTCCTTTGGACTTTTTTCTCTGTTATGCAGTTTACATATCTGATAAATTGATTTTATATTTTGATAGATCGGGCATGTCTGAACTCAGTTTTATTTTCAATAGGGCAAAAGGGGGGTAACTAGAGCTTTTAGTTTTTTTTTCAGATTTGTAAAAAAAATTTTTTTTGTTTATTTTACTTGGCCCACTTGGCAGTGCTGCACAGTCTGATTGCTTCTCTTATGTTCCGATGAGCTGATGCATCATCAGAACACAGGGGAAGTGATCACTTTCTAATGGTGACCTCACTGGGAGATCGCCAGCAGGAAGTAATTGCTGACAGCTTCTGGGGTCATCAGAGGACTTTGGTCTGTCATGGTAACAGCAGAGGTCCTGTAAAACAACACTACCGTGGGGCTTTGTCCAAAAGGTGAACACTGATGGCTGATCTGATCGGTGGTGTTAGCTACACATCTCACCTGATGAGATCAGCTGAGATGAGGGGGGAGTATGTGAGCGCAGCGTGTGAGCTCGCATCAGGGGGCGGGACACGGCCAAAGAAGTACATGTACGTCCTTGGTCATGAAGGGGTTAATATGTAATGATAACATGGATTCATAGTGTCCTATAAACTAGAGGCAGTGCACTAATGGCGCTGTGATGTTGATTAAAATGATTCCTTTGGTGCAGAAATCCGATGCTTGATTCCAGGTTAATCTTTGTCCAAACCTTCAAAAATGACATGATCTGTGGACAGGCTTTAGCATCGGATTGGAATTTTTATTTTGATCTGCAATTGTCTCCACCACCATTTTATTAAAGATTTCAACTAAAATGTCATGACAGCATTGTGCACATATCGGCCACAGTGATAATGATGGCTGAGGATATGCAAAACCTAAAGGGAGGCAAGCAGAGAGGATATATACATCCCGAAGACCCACAGAGTCCTGTCCCGATGCAGAAGCTTGTGCACAAATCATGTCATTTTTCAAGGTTTAGACAAAGAATATTCTGGAATCAAGGATCGGATTTCTGTACTACAGATATAATTTTAATCAGCATCACAGCGCCATATTGACACTGCTTCTAGTTTATACAGCAAAAACCAGATGTTGGTTCCCTTTAAGGTACATGGGGCTTGAAAGGACTTCTAAGGCTGGCTTCACATTTGCGTATGGGAAGGCAGCGTATTGCTGCGTTCCCATACGCAGTCAAACGCATGCGCACTGCATTCCTATGTTTAACATAGGAACGCATGGTGCCTGCGTTTGCTGCGTTCGGGTGCGGATGCGGACGATATCTGCTCCTTCCGGTGTCCAGCGTCCGCACCCGGGACGCAGCATGTTGTTTTTTTTTGTGCGTTTGGGGACCTTGGAAAATCAGCAAGCGTCCCCAAGCGCACAAAAAATGCATTGGTTCAATGGGTCCGCAGTGTTCTGCGCTTGACAGCGCAGGAGAACGCTGCAGACCCATTGAAAAATCTCCCGGTGGCCGCCGGTGATGTTACAGGAGCTCACCGACGGCCACCGGGAGATCAGCTCAGCCTCTGCTGTCCTCTTCCTCCCCGCCGCTGGTAATCTCCTAGTGATGTCGGCGGGGAGAACAGCTGATCTGACAGCTGTTTGAATCTTCCCGCGCCGACATCTCCTCTCGGTGTCGGCGCGGGAAGATTCAAACAGCTGTCAGATCAGCTGTTCTCCCCGCCGACATGTCCCGGAGGTTACCGGCGGCCGGGGGCGGAGATCTCCGGCGCAGATCTCCGCCCCCAGACACCAGTGATTGGCTGGTCAGCCTGTAGAGTGATGTGTCCGCAGGCGGACATTCTCCGCTGCGGACACATCAAATGGCCCTGCTTTGCACTGCGTATGTGTCTGCATGCGATCAGCATGCAGACACATACGCAAATGTGAAGCCAGCCTAAGGGCCGCTTTACACACACCAACTTCTGTGTCCAACTTCTGAACAGATCTCTGGTTGCAGTGAAATCATGGACACATTGCTCCATTTGTAAACAGCCACAAAATGTAACAATGTGTCCATGATTTCACTGCAACCAGTGATCTGTTCAGACGTTGGACACAGAAGTTGGTGTGTGTAGCGGCCCTTAGTCTCATTGAGAACTATGACAATCTCTACTACTAATCTATTGAAACAATTACTGTAATTATTCCCAGCATGGGGCAGATTTGGCAAAACTGTCTAAGGGCCCTTTCACATCAGCGTTTTTCGTAATTCGCGGCAGATGCGGTGAAAAAACCGCATCTGCCGCGTTTGCCACATAACCGTTCCACTTGCGGCACGGTTGCGGTTTTTCCCATAGGAAGTATAGGGGACTTGCGGCAGATGCGGCAAGTGCGGTTTTGCACTTGCGGCAGGTGCGGCAGCGAAAAAAACCGCGGCTGACCGCGGTTTTTTTCGCGGCCGCACCTGCCGCAAGTGCAATACCGCACTTGCCGCACCTGCCGCAAGTCCGCCTATACTTTGCATGGAAAAAACCGCAACCGCGCCGCAAGGGCAGCCGGTATGCGGTAATCGCGGCAGATGCGGTTTTTTCACCGCATCTGCCGCGATTTCAAAAAAACGCTGATGTGAAAGGGCCCTAAGAGAAAAGAACGCTTTTGTTATCCAAAGGAACCAATCAGAGTGGAGCTTTGGTTATGCCAGAAAGGTTTAATAAATGACAGCTGAGTTCTGATTGGTTGCTATAGGCAGAAATAACAGAATTGGTAATGAGACCCAGTGATTCCAGTGATGTTATATTTGAGGATGGCTTATAATGTTACCTCCTAAATATGGTCTCCAAATCAGATTGCTTAAAATATGAATGTAATATTAAAGGGCTCAGACAAACCTTAATAACACGATATGCATTTAAAGCCTTGCTAATAATAACACTGCCATTCTTTGTTAGGTCATTCAGGACTGTGCTCTATGAAGGTCCTGGTGCATGACACAAATACTTATTACGGTGGACAGGAAATCATAATGGAAATTTACAGGGTGCCCGCATCGCTATTTTCCATTAAAACAATTTTTTTTTCTTTGGCTCCCTTTAAGAGGAGAACAATAATCCTCTGGCTCTGAGCCATAGAAGAGAGAATATATCCTCCACTGGGATCACAAAGATCAGGTTCATAAATATACAGCCTAACAATAGATAGGCATAATGCCAGCCACACCATAACTCAGGGAGTGTATGACATACCGTATGTCCAGTCCAGAAAGTAAGGTTTGGATTTTGTACTGTCAAATATTTTATTTTACAGACATCAAAAGTTCCTACAATGAAAGGGTTTTTACTTGTTTTATGGAATAACCATGTCTGTGGTTACAGTACTACTTTATCAAGTTGGGAAATGTAGACTAGCGTTGACACAGGCCTTGGAATTGAGAAAAATGATGAATTTAACCCAGTGAGACTTAGCAAAAATGATATACAGAGAAAATGGTAATGTGATCCCAACCCTGGTAGGTCATGTGAAGCTAGTAAATGTAATTCCCCATCTCTAGGGGATGGCAGGCATTGATTTGAAACTGTGGGTGCTCAATGATTTTAATGGTGCAAATCTGTTAATATGATTATAGACATCCACAGCACAATGTAGAATGGCGTAAATCCAGAAAAAGAATGTCTTATCTGTGGGATGCAACATAAGTAAGGGAGATTTAATGTTTTTGAATTTACTCTTTTCCTTCTATTTTTCCAAAAATATCTTCTCGGACAGGACCTGTCACCAGGTCAAAAGTGACCAGTTTTTGCTGTTATTTAATTCGCACTTCTCAACTAAGTAATAACATTTTTTATTTTAATTCTGCCACAGGTGCCAAAGATATGGCCCTTTTTATATAGTGATAATTTTATGTTCTTTACCACGGGGGGTGTCTTAGGCTGGCTTCACATCACGGCAAGGTCCGGTCCGGGGCTGTCCGGTTTAAACCAGACAGCCCCGGACCGGTTTTGGCCCCATAGTAGCCTATGGGGCTGGATGGCAGAGAGCTGCCATCCAGTTTCATCTCTGCGGTGGAGTCCGGGTGAAATCGGATTATTCTCACCGGACACAAAAACGTTGCTTGCAACATTTTTGTGTCCGGGGAGAAAAATCTCCCCAAAAAGCCAGATCATGGATTTTCCAGGATTGTCCCGGATTCTCCCGGATCTGGGGCAATCCGGTTCTCCCTAACATGGGAGCCTATGGGGCCGGATTGCCCGGTCCGGGCGAATGGGGAAACCGGATACCGGCTGCACGCCGCTGTTATTTCAGGACCGCGGCTAGCTCCATGCGAGCCGCAATCTTGAAAAAACAGCAGCTGCGGCTGCAATTACAGCCATCTGGCTGCACACAGGACCGGAGGGCACATTTGGCCCTCCGGTTCTGTGTGCTGATCCGGTCCGGGGCTGTCAGGTTCATGCCTGACAGACCCGGACTGGACCTTGCCGTGGTGTGAAGCCAGCCTTTCAGGGTAATACCACAGAAAAGCGTAAAGATACGCCCCAGAGAATCATGTGAGCCATGACCACTAAAGTAGCACTGGATAAAAAGGCCCGTATCTCTGAAAGCAGACGCTGGATTAAAACAAAAACCAAAATCATGGCATACTCAGCGAGGCAGCAGAAATAACATAGGAGCAAAAACTGGCCACATTTGATCTAGTAACAAATGCATTGGATAGCGGTCAGTTCAATGATTATTTCATCATCAGCTATGTCTTCCCCATAGACAGGAATTCACAGCTTGGCTTTACGCTCCTGTTTTCTCTATGAGAGAACCACTGCCAGACGCCTTTGACACAATCTTACCTCATGGTGACAAAAGGATCGCAATTGAAATTTACGACCTCTATGGTGGGAGAATTGGGAGGTCCATACACATTAATAGTTGTCATCCTGCGATAATCTACGAGTCTGATTTTAGCGTAAATGTCATGAAGGCTGTATTAAATATCTTACCCACAGATAACGTGACAATATGTTGTTTTAGAAATGTTTCTAATGGCAATATAACCGCTTTATCTCCTTCAATATAAACATACAAATTTCCAAGTCTGTGTACGTGCCTACTTCATTTCTACAGGTGGGGCTATATTACAATGTGGAATGAGTGATATACATGTATGCAATTTAAGGATGAGGGCAGGGCGCCATACTCAATATTAAAAGGGTGGAACAATGAAAATAAGGATATAGACAAGCTAATTGCTTAGATAACATATTATCCAATTTTTTTTTAGAGTTTTAACATCAGGAAATGTGTGAAAAATAACTCCCCACGTCTGCATATTTCTGAATACTGAAAAATTTGTTCTCTGCTGATTGAGGAAATAAGCTGCAAATTGTTTTGACAACTAGACACAATACAAGCCAAATAATTATTCTACCACTTACTTCTAAAGGGAAAATAATCTGATTTGCACATTGAATCCTTGAAAGCTCAGGCATTCTGCCAGATACCTCACTTTGGAACCATCCATATTCATGGCTTTTGGTATTTTAATTTTATAAGCCCATAAAAATCAAGTATCAATTGGTTAATAAAAAAAAATATCTAAATAACGCCCAGTTACAATTTTTTTCCCTAACTTCTCTACAAAGGAAGTCTTCATACAGTGCACACTTGCATACTCCACTTTGGGGAGAAGTATCTGTTCAATGAAGCCTTTCAGAAGACATAAAGCTCCATGCCTATGGCAGCCATATAGTAACCCTTATGTTAGTTAACAGAATAATTACTCAGCTCCTCAAGTCTTGATTATCTAAGTATGACCGTAGTAATATCCATTATTCTACCACCCCCCTCACATTCATGAGTGTCCAGAAGACTTAGATTTGAGCTGTCTAGTGGTCCTCATTTACCTTATCCACCACCGTGTCCTTAAAGTGAACATTTTTTATTTTATCCACTAAGCTGCTTCAATTTTAATTAAGAGAATAATTTCACTAGTGGCCAATATTTCTGCATGTTAAAACCAGTCGTCACTCAGTTTCATTGCAAATTAAAGGGGAACTCCAGTGAGAGAAAACTTTTTAGTACAGTTCCTGCTCTGCAACATGATAATGCAGAGCTGTACATAGGGCCGGCGTTAGGGGAAGTGGGGGGTCAGACTGGGCAGTTGCCCAGGGCCCCCACTCTCTTAGGGGCCCCCAAAGGAGCTTAACTGAAAATAGCTAAAAAATAATAATAATAAAAAAATACACATATTTGGTATCGCTGCGTTCGTAAGAATCTAAGCTATCAATATATGAAGTAAATTAATCCAATTGGTAAATGGCGTAACGGGAAAAAAATAAAAATGCCAGAATTATGTTTTTTGGGCTACCACGTTGTTACAATACAATGCAATAAAAGGCGATCAAAATGTTGTATCTGACTCAAAATGGTATCAGTAAAAATGTCAGCTCAGGGCGCATAAAGTAAGCCATCACATAGCCTTGTATCTTCAAAAATGAAAACATCATGGGTCTCGGAAAATGGCGAATAAAGCAAATTTTTATTTTTTTTTTTTTATTTATTTTTTTAATTTCTGGGGCTTTTTTATGATTGAAAAAAATGTCCAGTATCTTCTTATTCTGACCTAGATAATCAACTTATGAAGTCACTTTTACCATATAGTTGACATGATAAATAAAAAACTAAAACAATTGTGGAATTGCACTTTTTTTTTTTGCAATTTCAAAGCACTTGGAATTTCTTTCTCATTCTCCAGTACATTTTGTGGTAGAATGAATGATGTCATTCAATAGTACAACTCATCCCACAAAAAAATAAGCCCTTGTAAGGCTATGTGGAAGGCAAAATAAAAAAGTTCTGGCTCTTGAAAGAGGTGAGGAAAAAACAAAAATGAAAAATCAGTGGTAAAAGTTATAAAATCCTTGTAATTGCCATATAATAGCAACAGGAGCGCCCCCCACAGGCTTCACTCCTCACATGTTCATGATGGGAGTAATTAGAGTTAGGGGATCTCCATAATTCCTACATTTGTAGGCAGTTATCAAGCAGAACATACAAGGCATTAAAGGGGATGTCCAGGATTAATAAAACTTTACTACATCCACTGAAAAACAGAGCCACCCCTGTGTACAGGTGACATGTGGTATTACAGCATAGGCCCATTCCCTTCAATTGAGCTGAGCTGCAATATCATACACAACCTGTACACGGGGGTGGTGCTGTTTTTAAAAGAAATCAGTCATGTTTATAGAATTCTGGACAACTTTTTAAGGTCAATATTTCCACTAGTGACCCCAGAACAACACAAGACACCAGGATGGGGCTTAATTCAATTGTATTTTTTTTTTTTTATAATATGAAAAATATAGCAGATCTTAGTTAAAGATGACATTTAAGTAGATGATCCTATGTAAACATTCTCCTTACTGAATCTCCAGTTTGTAAATCCTATTTCATTAAACACTTGTAGGCAATTTTTTATCAATATAAGGAGTCCTATGCTCACAATTCCCATCTCTTGGTGAGAGGATGAGTGGCTAGAAAGAGTGATTCTCCCTGGAGGAGCCATCCTGTATGACACAGACAATGATGGGAATGGATGTGTCTGTGTGTGTGTGTGCTCGGTGTATACATGTAATATATAGGGTGTGTGTCACATACATGTGTTGTGTGTATTTAACATCCACATTTATAAATCCCAGCAGCACAGATGAGAGTTCCTAGGTGTAAACGTGTCGGCAATCGCCCAACCAACGAGCAAAATGCGGCTCATCATTGGGTGATTGGATTGTTTATGGAGGAACAAAAATCCTTGCTCTCGACAGCACATTGCCTGCTGCAAACTGCAGAAGTGCTGCTGATAATATGATACTGTACAGGACAGATTGCTCTACCGGTGATTGCTCTGCACCCATCATTCTTCATCATCCTGTGTAAAAAGTCTGGAAACAAGCGCTGAATGACTTGAATGTTATAGATCGCGCTCATTTACCAGTCTGAATTCGGTGCTTGTAAATGTGCCCTAAATGTCTGAGTGTGACGGTGCAATATGTGAGCATTTAGGGCCCCCTCTAACCTTTTGCCCAGGGCCCCACTTTGCCTAAAATCGGCCCTGGCTGTACACTGCAGTTCTAGGATCTATAGATCTCTTATAATTCAATAAAATCATACCTGCTCCTCTGCTCTGGCCCCCACCTCAGGGAACCCCGAATCTACAGCCTGAGAGCTTCATGTAAGAGCAAAAAGCAGGAGGGGTTTCAGGGGCATGGATGCTGGGAGCTGCAGGATCAGCCTACATTCACGCCCCCTAACAATTCTGTTTAGTGAGGGGGCGTGGCAGGGGGCATGCAGAGATTTAGGTTCCCTGAGGTGGGGGCCAGAGCAGAGAAGCAGGTATGATTTTATCAATTTATAAGAGATCTATAGATCCTAGAACTGCAGTGTACAGATCTGCTTCATCATGCAACAGGGCAGGAACTGTACTTAAAGGTTTTCACTCACTGGAGTTCCCCTTCAACCAGATAAGGATCCTTCATCTGCCCATTCACTTAAGAAAACCCTCCCGCTAACTGTTCCCACAAATGCACGCACATGCACACTCATATACAAATGGAGAGAGATGAGTACCGAGCAATGTATGATCTCAGTAGGGAGCAGGGACAGTGAGGAGTGGCCAATCAGGCTACATGGATGGAGAATGGGATTACACTATACAACAATGATTATAAAGCTATTCAGACATGGGTTTGCAAGGTAAATATATCAGCCTAATTGGGCCAAAGAGTTATTTATTAAGGTTTACAGTTTGTATTGAAATATCTGATTGACTGATCCACTTTCAGCAAATTGGTGCTGGTGTGGAACGCCAAGCGCAACCCATTGATAAATTTGTCACTGTTTTTGAAAAAAGATGACACCTTAATTTCAACCCTTTTCCATATTAAGACCATTGAACAGTGAGAGTTTCCTAAAATTCCACCACTTATAGTCTTTAACAATACAATGCGACAAGTGCAATCTCTGAACTGGAGTGATTCATCACTGGAACTAAATGGGCCTGTCCTTAAAGGGAAACAACCAGCAGGATTTAAGGCTATTACGTGAAGCCTTTGCCTTACAGGCTCTGGGATACCGAGTGCAATCATACCTTTACTTCAATGATAAAACATATCCAAAGGAAATATGTGTATATGATCTGCTCTGCTCATCTGTGATATGTGAGTATGAGGAGAGAGCTGAGAACTAGAAACTGGAGACACAGGAGGGAGGGAGTGATGATTTGGGGCACATAGGACACCTGACATTGTGCTTACTATTGCCATGCACAATGTCAGACGTAATGTGCCTGGTATATACCAAGGGACCTCTAGGGCTAATGGGATAATGAATAGTATTCACTAGTGGTTGGAAGTGCCCCTGCACTTCCTCATTCTACTTTATTTACCCTGGTGCATCTGTTTAAACAGGGACTTGGTGTTTGGTTACCAGATCCGCAGTTCTTGCAATACCACGCTGGGTCATGTAACTGTGGGATCTGGAAATTGTAGACCGGCACCTGTACTGTGAGTTGTGCTCGCGGCTCTCGCGAGATTACATGGGCACACGTGACATGTACACCTTATTCTGGGTCTACTGGGAGAGGGAGGAGCCTAGCTATAAGCAGCTTCTTCAATGAACTACTCTTGCTTCCGGGACTCTGACAGCCTGGCAACCCGGTAATCACACCTCACCCTGCTCCCAATTATGCTAGCCTGCTTCTAATTAGAGTATTACTGCACACTTTATAAGGGACTCAAGGCAGCACTATGTCAGTATTCACTTTCTCCTGAGGAAGCCACACGTGCAGCGTCAATTCGAGCAGCGTCCCCCCCCTACCCAGAGTGCAGGTCTCTTGCAGGTAATAATTGCGGATACTCTCCTCCTTAGTGTATGTGTAATTGCTGAATTGTTTTTTTTTTGCTGTTTACACAAAGTCAGGGATCTATCTATTTGATGGGACTTTTTATCACATGAGATAGGTTCCTTTCCTTCCCCATGATTTACAGCACTTGGCTCTATATTTATAGGGGACTGGTTCACATTCAACTATATTGTGTATACATATATAAGTCTCAGATTATCCTGTATGTTGTTTTTTCAGCCTTCCTGTCAGGATCATTTCTTTAGGAGGACTGTAATCCTATAGGTATATGGCTATATAGACAAAACTTTGTCACTTTACCTCCATGTAATTTGTACCTGTATTTGGGATTGTGAGTGGGTTGGGGATGTGGCACTTTATGTATTTTAATTGTTTATATTGGTTCTACTGTGTCCTTTTGTGTATAATAATAAGTTGTTGGTATTTGATTAAATTATTTTGGGTGAACTCATTTTTGTATACACCTGCTCCTCTGTAACCTTTTGAGGTGTGACATGGAGATCCCTTAGGCGTGGATTGTGGTGCCCTCTTCACACTGATCCATAGTGACAGGGAGGAAGGAAGAGAGGGAGTGAGAGGGGAGGGAGGAGGGTTTGGCTCAAAGCAAACAGAGGAATGATAGAAAGAAACCCAACCCCTCTTATGCAAAAGTGGTGCACAGTGTTCCCGATGTTTGAGAACAGTTTTCTCTGCAATCATACATGTAATCAATGAAGTAGAGGTATGATTGCACTCAGTAACAAAGAGCCTGTAAGGCACTGGCTTCACTTTATAGCCCTAAATCCTGCTGGTTGGTTTCTTTTAAGTGGAATTCCTTTTGTGAACGTTGCCGTAATTACTGTTCCTAAAGGAAATCACTTCCATTGGTTACATTAAATATCTTCTGGAGCCAAAAGACAGGTGAGAAGGTTAATTCCACCACATTCATTGTCTAAGAAATATGATCTATTTGTGGGCTAGGCAACATTAGAAGACTAGTGCGGAAACACCCTGGAATATTGAAGGGGCAGTATGCCATCAAAAACTGTTTAATCAGGGAAATCAGTGAAACAATAGGTTATAGAAAATAAAAGCCAAGAAGAGTTTCTCAGGGGAGAGAATTTTGTGCAGTCCTTTCTCTGTCCTCATCTGCCGAACACGTTCTATAAGCAAAAAATTACCAAGGCAACTAAACACAGCACTTGCTAAAAGGTTCTTGTACAAGACTATAAAAGGGGTGTGTTGAAGTATATTATATACATTAAAGACCTATAAGTATTGAGACAAGTACCATGCCGGCTCCTGATGACAAATTGTACATTTTTATGTATCCGCTGTTTTATATGACACTTTAGTGAATATTTATATGAGGATTTACTGACACACAGAAATATGGGCCATATGTCAGTCGAAGGATCACTAAGGTTGAACTTTTTGAACATCACAGCTAAAGGTCAGAGATTAGTTTTCAGCATGCAAATGTCATAAGTATGTCATTTTTTTCTAGTAGCAAAGGCTTTGCGTTGTTTGATGTTTAGGGTATATTATTAGCAATATTAGCAATTATGTTTTTCAAAAGTATGAGGGTAAGAAAGAACATAGCAGCCTAGTCAATTACACTGTGTACAACATTATTAGGCAAGTGAGTATTTTGACCAGATCATCATTTTTACGCAGACTTTCTGCCTCCAAAATGTATAACCATAAAGTCTTATTGGATGAAGCAGATCAGGTGTTGTGTGTTTGTGTAATGAAGGAGGATGAGGTCTAACAATATCCATACCCTTTATCAAGGTGTGTAGATTTATAAACAGTTTGTTTTCATCAGGCAAAATAGACCAAAAAGAGAAATGAACTATCTTTCAAAAGTAAAAAAAAGTTAAAAGTTTTGCAGAGGAATGCAGCACTCTTAAATTGCTAGTGTGGCGCCCCAGCAGTCTGGTCGCCACTAACGGGTACTGAACCCACACCAGGGGGTTGTATTCCCATCTGCGGCAACCAGGGTTGGTAAGTCCAGTCACCCACAAACACACCTGCTGGATTGGGGCTCTGTGCGCAGAAGCATGGGAAGGAAGGAGAGCAGGCAGCGCTGGGGAAGAGAGGCCCGAGAGGACAGGCATACGAAAGGGTTGTACTGGACAAGCCATCCTGGTTGGTAAGGACTACCCGGACCGCAATTGTACTCGAGCTATAACCTGTGTTGCGTGCAAAGAAGAGCTCAGTAAACCAGGTTTGGAACTCAGCAGTGTGAGACTGTTCATTTCCCAACTGAGGAGTGGTAGACTGGAACACCGCGCAGGCAGCAGGAGTCTGCTTGTGAGATGTCCCGATCTCACCCTGCAGCCAGCTCAGCCCTGCTGGCTCTGAATAAACTCTAATAACCCCTTACTCCAGATGCCCTGTGGACCCCGCTCCACCCATGGGGAGCGACACCATCCTAGCTGCCATTCCACCATCCCCAGAGATCCCGGCCAGCAGCAGCAGCTACTAACAGCCGCATACCACGGGTGGCGTCACAACAACCACCCCCACCAATACCCTTACTCCAAAGACTCTTTACTCTTAAACTCCCCTTGCCTTTTTATTGACCGCCCATCCGGGTGGCCACAGACCGGGTCACGCCATCGTGACAGCCCCCAGATGCTCGAGGATGTCGAGAGAGGCCTGGCTCCGAATACCCCACGGCCCCCACTAGGGGCGAGTCACTAAGATATTGGGGTATGATCAAAGAACCATCAAAATTTTGTTGTAAATAATCAAAAGGGTCTCTAAAAATGTGATGAGAAGAAAAGATCCAAAGATTTGAGAAGACTCAAACGTGAAGCGACCAGGAAGCTATTATCCTCCAGTGCTGTCATATTCCAATACTGCAACCTCCCTGGAGACCCAGAAGTACAAGGTGTTCAGTGCTCCAAGACATGGCTAAGGTAGGGAAAGCTGAAACCCGACCACCACGGAACAAGAAACATAACGTCAAGACTGGGAGAAGAAATGTTTGAAGACAGATTTTTCTAGACTGATGAGGCTGATCAGACTCTTGATGGACCAGATGGATGGGCCTGTGACGAGATGAGTAAAGAGCACAGGCTTCCACTTTGACAGAAGCCAACAAAGTGGAGGCGGAGTACTGCTATAATGTGGCATTATTAAAGGCTAGTTAAGACTTTCAGGTTGAACACAGACTCAAAATCAACTCCCAAACTTACTGTTATTTTTTAGAAGACACTTTCTTCAAGCAGGAAAAAGTGTAATTCTTATGAGGGACCATGCTTTATTACATGCATCGAACTCTCCACTGCTTGCATAGCTAGTAAAGGACTTAAAGATAATAATGACAGGGCTTCTTCCTCACATGACAAAGAATATTGAGAACTTGTTGGCCTTTCATAAAATAGGTGATTCAAGGTGAAAGAAAACAGTACACCTCTTTGAACAGTGTCTAGTAGGTTGCGGTTGGTGCTGCCCAAAGAGTTGATAGAAAATAGATTAAGAAACTACCAAACTCTAAAGCCCCCATCACACGGGGCCACATCGCCGCCGATTACAGAGGCGATGTGGGGGCGTGGCCTATCGGTGGCGTCATCGCCCCTATGTCGCCTCATGTAAAGGGGCGATGTCGGCGGTGCTGGGCGGTCGCCTGGTTTCAGAGCAGTGCTCTGAAACCAGGCAACCAATCTGGGGCGATGTGCACACATCACCCCATGTAACCAGCCACCGGCGACCTGACAGGCAATGGGAGCCATAGGCTCCCATTGTCCTGCATCGCCGCTGGGGTTTTCAGACACCCCGGCGGCGATGCCGCCTGACAGGTCGCTGGTGCGGGGTCGGGGATGTTGCCCCGTGTAAACGGGGGACGGCGACGCTGGCAGCCAGTCGCCGCCGATATCCCCAGCCCTGTCGCCTGGTGTGACGGGGCCTTAAGGATTGAAGACTTATGATTTTCATTGAAGAGGGACACTATATTTATTTTTTTTATATATACTTCTATATGTATTTTATGTTCTTTTAATGTCAGAAATGTATTTTTGTACATTTTGAGTTCTTTGGTTATTTTCACATTAACAGATAAAAATAAACAATGGAGATGGGCAAATTTACATTTTTCATGTAGTTGCATAAAAATTCTGCACACTAACATTGCCCAATAATTATGCATCCATAGATATTGTCCTAAAAAAGACAAAATCTCAAATTAACTATCTTAAATATTCAAGATTTTAGCCTTTCTGATTGAACGACAGTGCGGTAGTTGTTCAATAATAACATTAATCATAAAAAATCCAAATTATTGTGCAAACGACGTGTTTTTTTAAATCTTTTTTATACTCCTCTAGTGCATGAGCCTATCAGAAAACATATTGATATGTGGGGTAACATGAAAGCGCAAAGTGTCATAGCTTTAAGGTTGAAAGAAGAAACAATGCATCAAGATCAAGCTATAACTCAACATGTTGATCCAGAGGAAAGCAAAAACCATATAAAACAGATGCTAATTGCTCCATGTTTGGTGTGTGTGTGTGTGTGGGGGAGGGCAGGTCTGATGCATATAGTGAACATACATACACATACAGACACAGACATACTCTCAGCTTATAACTAAAAACAGTTAGTTACTATGCCCGGGCAACGCTGGGCTGTACAGCTAGTATATAATATTATAAATCTGCACATAAAACTCAGTGTTCCCGCAAGAGACATTAACATATTGCAGATTAGAAATAGTGACTGAGTATTGTAGGATTGAATATCATAATTAAAAGTAATGGGTCAGGATAGTCAGTACAATAGGAAGCAATATGTACATGCACAATTTAACAGACATACAGTGGGTTAAATATGTATTGAACATGTCATCAATTTTCTGAGTGAAGATATTTCTAAAGGTGCTATTGAGATGAATTTCTCACCAGATGCTTGTAATACCCTATCCAATCCACACAGGCAAAGAAATCAAAGCATAGGGGCTCATAAATTGAGTGATGTGTAATGACACTGTGAAAAAGTATTGAACACACTTACTGAAATGTATTTAATACTTCGTACCAAAACCTTTCTTTGTGATGACAGCTTCAAAATGCCTCCTATATGTAGAAACTAGTTGCATGCATTACTCAGGTGTGGTTTTGGCCCATTCTTCCACACACTCTCCAAATCCTGAAGGCTCCGTGGGCTCCTTCTATGAATTCTGAACTTTAGTTCCTTCCATAAATTTTCAATTGGATTCATATCAGGTGATTGGCTCGGGCATTCTAATTGCTTTATTTTCTTTCTCTGAAAACAATTGATAGTTTTCTTGGGTGTGTGTTTGGTATCATTATCATGCTGAAATGTTCTCCCTTGTTTCAGCTTTATAACCTTGGTAGATAGCAGTAGATTTTTATCAAGAATATCTCAGTACATTTGTCCATTCCTCTTTCCTTCAATTATATGAGACCTGCCATTAGTGAATTCTGACTCACAGCTCAACAGCATAATGCTCCCACCTCCAAACCTCACTTTTGTGGTGATATGCAGTGCCTTTTGGCCTGTAAGCATGGTGAGTTATGGCATCCAAATTGTTCAATCTTGGTCTCATCTGCCCAGACTTTATTCTCCAGTATTTCACAGGCGCTTCTAAATTATCTTGACGAAAGTTTAAATGTGCTTGAACATACTATTTGAGCAGCAATGGAGTCTTGTGTGGTGACTGTGCATACAAAACAAGGAGGTTGAGAGCATTACTTATTGTTTTCTTTGAAACAATGGTACCTGCTAATTCCAGGTTTTTCTGTAGTTTTCCACAGGTGGTTTTTGTCTCTTGGACAACTCTTCTGATAATACTTTTCACTCTTCTGTCTGAAGTCTTGCGCAAAGCTCCAAGTCGTGGCCAGCTTATGGTGAAAGGATATTCTTTTCGCTTACATATTATGGTCCCAACAGTGCTTACTGGAACCTTAAATAGTTTAGATTTTCTTCGGTAACCAATGCCAGCAGTATGTTTTGCAACTATAAGGTTGCCAAAATCTTTGGACAGCTCACTGGTTTTACCCATCATGAGATGTTTCTTGTGTGGTACTCAGTTAAACCAGCTGATATTTTTTTGCTAAGTGGCAGGATTGCTTTCATATTACTGATAGATTTCAGCTGGTGTCATGACTTTCCATGGCTTTTCGCATCCCTCTTTCTTTGTTTTCAATGTTTTTTCCTTGTGTCATTTCTCATCATTACCCATAACTTAAGTTGTGGACATCTATTGTATGATTTCTTTGCTTGTGTGGGTTGGAAGGGTTGTCACTGACATCTGGGGAGAAATTCATTTGGAAGGGTTGTCACTGACATCTGGGGAGAAATTCATGTCAAAAGCACCTTTACAAATATATTTACTTAGAAAATTGATGGCGTGTTCAATACTTATTCCACCCGATGTATGTTAGCAGAATAGAGGACAATAATTGTCTCTGTAAATTACTACACAGTAGTAACAAAATGTTTCCATCTAACAATAGAAACATGCTAAGTAAGTAAATTATACAATTCTAGTGCTTGAATCTTTTCAATGTGAGATCATATACTGTATGTCTGTACTAATTCACTATAAACCATGGGGTGATTTCCTCCAATGACTAGTACATTACAGTATTGAAGAGATAGATATAACGCTTTATCACCTCTGCTGTGACAGTAAATGAGGAGACGCACAATGAGAAATATTAAAATGCAACACATATATCTACTGATCTCAATTCTATGTCTGTTCTGCCACCTTGAGGCAGCAGCACGGAGAGAGAATATAATGATAAATCATAAACTACATGAAAATAACATATATTTGGTGTAGTGTTCTATCAAAGCCAAACTGGCACAGTAGTGTGCCCGCCTGTCTCTGTTGACTGAATACTACTCATAGTTTATAGAAGTGATGTAGTATTTTACTAATGATTTGGGGAGGTGTTAAAATTTCCTCGCAGCCTTACAGGGTTGTTACTCGATTACAATTATTGTATTACCATTGCTACAATTACCAATATCGTGCAATTATCCATATAAATATTTACAATGGATTCAAGCACTGTACCAATATTGTATTACTTCAAATGTATCCTGGATTATCAACCCATTCATTTCTGCCTTTTTAGATTTTTCTTTAATACTCTTATCACTATAAAAAAATTCCAATACCCTCTTACCAGCTGTAATGGTAATTTGAAGATAGTGTAATCATATTGAACTAGAAATGGGTTACAGATCTCAGAGCTAATTCATGTGAAGATTACTGCATTTACTGTCATATTTTAATTAGACCCTAGCATTATTTTCTTTATAGGGCCAACAGACAACAGTTAAAGTTTTAAAGGAGTTCCGACGATAGTTCAACACAAGCGCAGGCACAGACAGAAGAGGTCCCCTTTACAATAACAATATATAGCCACCTTGCAATCCAGTAGCTCATCATATTGCCCATATTTATGTATGTATTCAACCTATCGCTAACTTTTCTTCTGCTTTCAAACATGCCACAACCATGCCTATCCTGAAAAGCCATTCCTCAACCTGATCTCTGTCTAGTTATCACCTCATCGCTGCTCCCTTTTGCTTCCAAACTCCTGGAACAGCAAATCCACACTGAACTTTCTTCCCACTGCTCATCTAACTCACTCTTCAACAGCTTACAATTTGGCTTTTGTGCCCACCATTCCACTGAAACTGCCCTGACCAAAATTACTACCGTATATACTCGTGTATAAGCCGACTTTTTCAGCCCAAAAATTGGGCTGAAAAGTCCCCCTCGGCTTATACACGAGTATATACATAGTGTGTGCTGAGTGTGACGGGGACGGGGGCTCTGACTGGGGGCAGGAGGAGGCAGGAGGGGGCTGCAGTGACACCGCGCGGTCACGTGGGCCCGCCTCATTGATATGCACGCATCCCCCTGTCCATCCCCGGCAAGGGGATGCAGTACATATTGCCGGACACAGCCCCTGGCGGCCCCTGGCAGTGGTATACAGCCCCCCCGCCTAGTACCGGGCCCCCATGCTGCGGCACAGCATACAGTAGTTCATACACTACCATCTCTCCCTGCAGCGCGCGGCTCCTCCATGTCCCAGCCGGCATCTTCCTGTAGTGTCATGTGACTGGCGCGTCCGCCGTCGTCACATGACACTACAGCAACAAGCCGGGCGGGAGATGGAGGAAGCGCGCGCTGCAAGAGATGGTAATGTATGAGCTACTGTATGCTGTGCCGCAGCATGGGGGCCCGATACTAGGCGGGGGGGCTGTATACCACTGCCGGGGGCCGTCGGGGACCATGTATACCGCTGCTGAGGGGCCCTGTATACCACTGCTGAGGGGCCCTGTATATCACACTGCTGGGGGCTGCTGTATACACCTGTGCTGGGGGCTGCTGTATACACCTGTGCTGGGGGCTGCTGTATACACCTGTGCTGGGGGCTGCTGTATACACCTGTGTGGGGCTGCTGTATACCACAATTCTGGGGGCTGTATACCTGTGCTGGGGTCCACCCTCGGCTTATACGCGAGTCAATAGGTTTTCCCAGATTTTGGGGGCAAAAGTAGGGGGTCGGCTTATACACGGGTCGGCTTATACACGAGTATATACGGTAATTACTTATTGCCAAAGATAACAGACAATTCCCTATACTTCTAGTCCTGTCCTCTACCTTCGACACAGTCAACTACACACTCCTACTATAGATCCTTTCTTCCCTTGGAATCAAAGACCTTACCTTCTCCTGGATATCCTCTTACCTTTCCAATCACACATTTAGTGTTTCCCAATCCACGCTACCTCTTCATCCTCCTGGAACCCATGTTCCATCTATACCTTTGGCCTAGGACAACTCATAAATACTATCTATATGCCGACACTTAGATCTATCTCTCTGGCTCACATGTCACTTTTCTGATGTCTAGAATCCTGTTGGGTCTATCAGCCATATCCTCTATCTTCTCATCATGCTTCTTAAAGCTCAATGTGGACAAAACTGAACTCATCATCTTTCCTTTATCTCACCTAAATCTGCTACCCAAGCTATCTATCACAATAGATGCTCACACTTTCTCCCATAACGGAAAGTTAGCTGCCTCAAAGTAACTCTTGACTTTGTCCAGTCCTTCACACCGCACATCCAACTCAAAAATATTTCCAGATTCATTACTTCCCTAAACCCCAAATCTACTAAAATGTGTGTGCATGTCCTAATTACCTCACACCTCAATTACTGCAAGATCCTCCTAAATATTTTAAAAATATAAATCTGAAAATTGTAATATGCATTTGTATTCAGCCATCCTGAGTCAATACTTTGTAGGACCACCTTTCACTGCAATTACTGCTGCAAATCTTTTGGGATATATCTCTACAAGCTTGCATATCTTGAGACTGAAATTTGTGCCCATTCTTCTTTGCAAAATTGCTCTAGCTCATTGAAATTGGATGGAGACCATGTCTGACCGTGTCTGAACAGCAATTTTCCAGTCTTGAAACAGGTTGTCAATGGGATTTAGATTTGGACCTTGGTTGGGCCATTCAAACACATTAGTATACTTTGATCCAAACTAATCCATTGTAGCGCTGGCACTATGTTTAGGGTAGGTGAACCTACACTTCAGACTCAAGTCTTTTGTAAACTGTAACAGGTTTTCCTCCATGATTTCCCATATTTAGATCCATACATCTTCCCATCAACTCAGAACAGCTTCCCTGTCCCTCCAGAGGAAAAGCATTCACACAGCATGATGCTGCCACCATGTTTAACTGTGAGGATGGTGTTGTAAGGGTGTTATGCAGTGTTGGTTTACCATTACAAATAGCATTTGCATTGAGTCCCAAAAGTTCTATTATGGTCTCATCTGTCCAGAGCTTTTTTCCACATACTAGCTATGTCCCCCTACATGGCTTTTCGAAAACTGCAAACAGGATTAGTTATGACTTGCCACTCTTCTATAAAGGCCAGATATGTGGAGTATATGACTAATAGTTGTCCTGTGGATATATTCTCCCATCTGAGCTATGGATGACTGCAGCTCCTCCATGGCCAATTGACTAATGTTCTAATTAGTGCTTTTCTTGCTTGGGATATTAGTTTTGGGGCGGCCATGTCTTGGTAGTTGTGTCATATGGATTATACAGTGCTGTGAGAGATGTTCAGTGCTTGAGCTATTATTTGTTATATAACGTAACCCTAATTTATTCTTCTGTACAACTTTATCCCTCAAATGTCTACTGTGTACCTTGGTTTTCATGGTAGTTTTTGACCCCTAATTTACTCAAACAAACCTCTGAGGCCTTCACAGAATAGATGTAGCTATGCTGAAAATACATTACACACAGGTGCACTCAATTTACTAATTAGTTGACTTCTAGATGCAAATGGTCATTTAGGATTTTGTTTCTGATAACCATGTATCATATCCTTTACACTTCACAAATATGTGCTAATTAGTGTTGGTATACCATATGAAAAATATGGAAAAGTTCATTGGGTATGGATACTTTTTCCAGGCACTGTACAAATAGAAACTTGCTTGACTGTATTTGCACATAGTAAAGAGAATTTGTCAGCAGGAATTCACCCTCCAAATTATTTGCATGTAGCCCTTTCAAAGACAAGTCCAGCAATACCTTTACATGACCAGTCCATTCCTCCATTACTCAACAATCTGCATTTGAACTGCAAATGGTTATGATAGGTCTGACATTTCTATCACTTTAGTTCTATTCCCAGCCAGTACCGCCTCCTTCTGCCTGACTGATGATGCCTTTGTCTGAAGTCACACAGCATAGAGGCAGTCAGGCAGAAGGAGGGAGTGCTGGGCGGGGAATAGACCTGGAGTGACAGGGACTTCTTATCTACAGCCTTCATTACATATCAATAAAAATGCTAATTTCTTATTAGTGGAGGTCATGTAAAGGTATTCCTGATTCCTTATAATTTGACTTTTTTATGGTAAACCTTATATTTGTTGGTGTCTAGGGGCCAGCTGACATCCCTAACCATAAATAGCCTTAATGCTCTAACTGCAGTGTGGGTTCTTTCTCTGGAAATCATAGGAACCAGTGTTGTAGTGATACAGTATGTGAAATTAATCTTGTTGGGAACTCAAACTGTAGGTGACAATCTAGTCATATAAACCGGGAAGCAGATTAATACAGTATAAAACGTAATGCTATTATGCATTTTTCATGCTTTTTTGTGTTTTTGATAGATTTTTTAAGCATTTTATCAGTACAAAAAGTCAGCAAAAACTATGGAATAATTGACTGCAGTTAAAAAAATAAATTAAAAAAAATTAAAAGTAAAGGCACTTTGTGAATAAGGTTTTAGGAATCTCATTTACTGCACGGCTGCCCTGAAATGCTGCATTTTTTGTACAAAAAAAAAACATGAAAAAATTGCAGCAAAAATAGTACGTCTAAACAAACCCTTATATAATGACATAAAATGAAGCCAGTCTGGAGAAGCGTCTTGCAGAATGGCCGCCAAATATCTTTAACGTGAAATACTGTATGTCCTGGTATTTGATCTGAAAATTTTGTCAATTAGACTTTTTTAGAGTTTTCATCCAGCTCTGGTCTTGGATTAGATTAAAATGTCAAACTCCGAACATCTGGAGCTACATTTCTGTTACTTTAACTTGTGTATCGTCTGCTGAAGTACAAGACTAAACTGACGTGAAATCAGGCAGAGACTATACATAATCAAACCCATCTTGCTGCTATTGGCATATGTATCACAAAGGATCTTTGCTTCAAGATATTATTTTACTCAGAGAAGATTTGATTGATTTTGAAGGATTGATGTTAATTAAACAACAAAGTAAGATGGAAAACACATGCTGTGAAAAATGGTAACCAGATTGGAGTGGCACGTACTGTAGAACTGTGTCTCCCCCATTAGTTGCCGAAATACTGTAATAAACTTAGATATGTGGAGCCCACTGAGATGAGGTACTCGGTACCGGACTGGGGTACTGCTGGGGATATCACGGCGGTCTTGGTCCAGACCGTGTCCCGGGTTCCGCAAGTAATGGGGGGTATTTACAGGGGAGTTTGTCGTGACGCCACCCATGGGGTGGTGGTCAGTTTGACCACCGCTGTTGCAGAACCTCTGGGGATGATGTTTGGCAGCCGGTGATGTAATGGCTCTCTGCGGGTAGAGCTGGATTCCCCGGGGCAGTGGTAGTTAAAGTCTATAGATGGTGCTATGGATGTTGCAGGATAGGGGTAGTAGTAGAGATGATGGGAATTTGTGAGGGTACGCAGGGTTTGAGCACAAGGATCACACAGACTCATGGTTTTGAAGTTTTCCAAGGCTTTACTGCAGATGTTCTTAGCAGAGTATTGTCCACGGAGTCTGTACCGGGGCTGGGTTGCTCCCACCCTGACCGGGTCTTTGGCTTCCCACTGCTGCGCTGTGTGTGTGGCCCTGCTGCTGCTTTAGCTGAGTTGCTTGCCCTGTCTCTCCTCACAGGTACCCACTTGTTAGGCAACTTGAGTGTTTTCTCTGTGTCTCTGACACGCCGTGTTGCTTCGCTGAGGTACAGTGTAGATCTACAACCTCCACTATCCCGGTGTTTTCTGTGCTGCGTGTTTCAGTCACAGATTCGGATCCGGTATCCGGTCTCTGCGCTCCTCTGGGGCGAATTATGAGGTAACTCAGTTTCCAGATATGTTCCTCTGTTTCTTGTACTCCTCTCCTCAGACCCTGGCTTCAGGCCTGAAAGTAGTCAGTGGTCCCTGTCAGGACATCAGCACTGCTCCCATTTACAGGTCCTCCTCCTAGTGCTCCCTGCACTAAACTGAACTGTCAACTGTCAACTATCAACTAACTACTTCCTCCTCAGACCAGAATATATCAGGGAGCTGCTTGAGCTCCCCCTTCTGGCCTAGAGGTGCTAGTGCAGTGCCAGGTGTTGTGTGGGGAGTTAACCCTTGTGATGTGGCACATTAACCCCTGGGTTGCCACAGATACATAGACGCAGATATATTCTACTATGTCATTTAAAGCTAGAACATGTGGTCACCTTGGATAGAAGAGAGAATTACACTTGTAGAAGTCCTTAATTATGTGCATATTCAATGTTTAATAGCAGAATGTAGCACTTCTTGCATTGGGTTGGGGGCACCAGTGAAGGAAATTTCCCAGACCTTCAGGAAATTGCTGTGAATGCTGCATGTTGCAGGTGTCTGCAGCAATGTTGCAAGCACAGTCAACCAATATGGCTACTATTATAAGGGTTATCATTTGGTTTTGCTATATTTGTGCCAGATTGATCAGCGATAGATAAAGTGCCTTGCAAAAGTATTCAACTCATTCACTTTTTACCTATTTTGTTACATTACTACTGGTGTTTAAACATTTTTGTGATCCAATTTGTGTGTGATGGATTAGCACTAAATATGCAAATTGTCACTTCAGTGAGGAAGTGGATGAACTCTAGTGCCACCTATTAAAGGTAGCAATCCTCTTTAACAAGCCTTTTAATACAATTTAGGATTTGTGCTAGATTAATGATTGCTACCTTTAATAGATGGCACTAGAGTTCGTCCACTTCCTCACTGAAGTGACAATTTGCATATTTCCACAAGTAGAATAGCTGTTCCCCCAGACCTCATGTAAAGGCCATGTCACACGCTTCAATTTGTTAGCTGTCACGATGTTGTTAGCGATCACATGCACGCGCGATCGCTAACATCGTTCAGATCACTGGTGAGCTGTCACACAGACTCACCAGCGATTTGGACCAGCGAGCACGCTGGTATCCAAGGTAAACAGCGGGTAACTAAGTGACGCGCGGCGCTTAGTTACCTGCAGTTTACCTTGGATACCAGCTCCCAGCGCTTGCTGTGAGGCACTGGGAGCTCGCTGATCGCTGGTCTCCCGCTGTCACACGCAGCGATGCTGCGTGACTAGCGGGCAACCGTCGATGGATTTGTGTACAGGTTCACAAATCCGCGATCAACGACTGATCGTTGATCGTTGACAGGTGTCACACGCTTCAAGATCGTTCACGACATTACTGCAGCGTCACCAAAATGGTCACATTACAACGATATCGTGAACGATATTGAAGCATGTGACAGGGCCTTTAGCCTCTCATACAGCCAGATCAGAATATATCACACTGTAGTGATGAGGGGCAATCACCCGGAAATGCAGCGTCTGCAGATTGGGGCTCTGATCTAGTAAAAATCATAAATCATATTAAAAGGCTTGTTAAAGACTCAATTATGACTTTTAGGATTGCTACCTTCAATAGGTGGCACTAGAGTTTATCTACTTCCTCACTAAAGTGACAGTTTGCATATTTCCAGAGGAGCACTGCAGCTATAGGTTTCCTCATGCTGGCAGGCAGAATGATCTCCATAAGGAGAATAGCTATTCCCTTAGCACTAAATAGTCTAAATTGGGGAAGTGAAATGAAAAAAATCTAGGCAAAAATTATATATATATTTTTTTTTTGTAACATATTTTTATTGAGTTTTCAGTATGGTAACAAATAAATAGACCAATAAACAAATAAACAATTAAACAATCCATCCCCCCTCCCCCCAACCTCAGCCACCCTTGAGTTCAGCCGAAAGTACTAGAGTTCAGTTCAAAACATACGGCGATAAACCATGTTCATGAACAGTACTGAGTATTGACCTTGGACCTCAGTAGACGTAGAGCCCCAAGAAGGTAGGTTGTCACTCCTGGTCTGCTCCATCCGGGGTTGTAGATATCTGAAGCCCACCCAAAGACCCCTGCAACTCTCCCAACAGATACCATGGTGATTGCACGAATGGAAGAACCACTGCTCGAAGCTCAGTAGGAGAGAGCTTGGATAGTATAAACCCTCTCCATGTTTCGAAGAACTTCCCTGTCATTGTGTTTTTATCTCTCGCAGCTTCTAGACTTTCTATATGCATTACAGCCTTCAAATCCTTGAGTATGCCTGACATACTTGGGACGTGCTCCGAGAGCCAGTTGCGGAGAAGCAATCGCTTGGTGACCATTGCCAGTATATGAAGTATTCGGGCAGATTTGCCATTCCATACCCCAGACACCGGGAAATGGAGAAGCCAGGCCAAAAATTATATTTATAAGATAAAATATTTCCATGTGCATATGTATTCACCCCTTATGCTATGAAGTCCCTAAAAAATTCTGGTTACCTTCATAAGGGTGAAAACACACTATGCGAGATGCATGTGAGTATCTCGCATGCATCTCTCATGACTCACCCGGAATGGTCCCTGCCTCTCTGAACATCAGCTGCTTATGATACTCGCATGCATTTCGCATAGTATGTTTCTACCCTAAGTCACATGCTTAGTGAAAGGATGTCCACATTTGTGAAATCTTAGTCTCACATGGTCTGTAAGTAAATGCACACCTATTCTGAAAGGCCACAGAGGCTGCAACACCATTAAGCAAGAGGCTCCAACCAAACAACATCATAAAGACCAAGGAGATTTCCAAATAGGTCAGTTGTTGAGCAGTACAAGTCAGGATTGGATTCTAAAGGGCCTGTCACACAGTACAATGTCGTTAACGATATCGTTGTATCGTTGAAATGTCACGGGTTTTGAGACGTTTAAACAACGTCGTAGCGTGTGATACGTCGATGCGACCAGTGATAAGTCGGCTGATAGTTGATGGCAGGTTTATGAACCAGACCATAAAATCAGTCGTTGGTCATTCGTTGAACCTGCAGCATCGGCGAGTGTGACACCTTGATAACAATGTCGTTAACGACTTCGCCTATTCAGAACATAGGAATAGAGGCATCCAAACGACTGCTAATAAGTTCGCTTGTCGCAGAGTCTTTGCTGCGTCGTTCATGATATCTGTACGTGGGACAACTCACTAGCGATCAAAAAATGTCGTTCAAGCGATCTAGGTCATGTCGGATCGTTGGTCGGATCGCTCGGACATTGAAGTGTGTGACGGGCCCTTAAAAAATATATCCCAATCTCTGATGATCCCCCGAAGCACCATCAAAGCCATTATTATCAAATATAAAAACCATGGGTACCACCACCAACCAGCCCGGGCAAGCATTCATCACAGAGGCAGTACAGAGACTCAAGGTAACCCTGATCGAGCTGCAGTGTTCCCAAGCAGAGACTGGAATAAAACCACAATAAGTTGTACACTTCATAAAGCTGCCCTTTATAGAAGAGTGGCAAGGTAGTCAAATGAGACCAAATTTGAACATTTTGGTCATGAATGTAAATGCTATGCCTGCCGCTAAACCAGGGGTCTCAAACTCGCGGCCCGAGGGCCGCATGCGGCCCCTGGGGCTTCACTATGCGTCCCGCGGCACCTTGGACAACATAATGATGCATCACCCCAGTGCAGGGGGCTGCTGTAGTCCCCGCTGTGTGATGACTTCTGTCAGCAGCACTAACAAGCTCTGCCACTCAGCAAGATAAATGCAAGCTGCCAGCCAATGAGAGGCCCGCAGCTAACGCCAGAATATGACGTCACCTGCAGGCCTCTGGCTGGCAGATTGCATTGATCTTGATGAGCAACAGAGCTTGTCTGAGTGGCGGCTGGTGGAAGTCATAGCACAGCGGAGGCCGGAAGTCAGTACAGCGGGGACCGCGCGGCGCCCCCTGCACTGGAGCAATGCATCATTAAAGTGAGAAAAGTGTGAGTGTGTGTGAGAAGTTGTGTATGTGAGGGTGAGTGTGTGAGTGAGGATGTGTGTATAAGAAAGTGTGTGCGAGTTTCAGTGTGTGTATGAGTGTGAGTGTAAGAGTGTGTATGAGGATGTGTGAGAGTGTGTGTGAGAGTGTGTGTGTGTGTGGGGGGGGTTGTGAGTAGGTTTGTGTGTGAGTATGATAGAGTGTGTATTTGAGTGTGTAAAAAGAAGGTAAATCAGGATGTGGGGCATCACTATAAAAGTAGATCAGGATGGGGGACATCACTATAAAAGTAGATCAGGATGGGGGACATCACTATAAAAGGGGATCAGGATGGGGGACATCACTATAAAAGGGAATCGGGATGGGGGACATCATCACTAAAGGGGATCAAGATGGGGGACATCACTACTAAAGGGGAATGGGGTGGGGGCTTTCACTAGAAAAGGAGATCAGGAAGGGGGACATCACTAGAAAAGGGGATCAAGATGGGGGACATCACTACAAAAGGAGATCAGTATGGGGACATCACTACAAAAGGGGACCATGATCGATGGGGGACATCACTAGAAAAGGGTATCAGGATGGGGGACATCACTACAAAAGGGGACCATGATCGATGAGGGACATCACTAGAAAAAGGAATCAGGATGGTGGACATCACTAGAAACAGGGATCAGGATAGGGATCATCACTAGAAAAAGGGATCAGGATGGGGACATCACTAGAAAAGGGGATCAGAATGGGGGACATCAGTAGAAAAGGACATTACTACAGGATGGGGACATTACTACAAGAAGGGGATCAGGATTTGTACTTTACTACATTGAGCAAAAAATTCTGGTATTACTAAAAATATCACTTCATCCTACAAGGGATGCGGCCCCCCGCTGTAAATGTTTTTCTATGTGCGGCCCACCAACCCAGCCGAGTTTGAGACCCCTGCGCTAAACCAACACAGCTCAACGCCCCAAAACACAATCCTCACAGTGAAACATAATGGTGGTAACATTAAGCTGTGGAGATGTTTTCTGGCAGCAGGTACAGGGAAAATGGTCCGATTTGGGGGGGAAGATGAATGGTGCGAAATATGGGGATATTCTTGAGCAATCCTGTTTCAGTCCATCAGTAATTTGAGACTGGTACAGGGCTTCACCTTCCAACAAGACATTGAACCAAAGCAAACTGCTAAAGCAACAGTCGATTGATTTAAGGGGAAGCATATAAATTGATGAGTGGCTTAGTCAAAGCAAAACTGAGAGTCTGAGGCAATTGAGAGTCTGAACTTCATTGTTCCGTAGCTTGATGATGGTGTCCAGAAAGTTTATTTCAGTACAGGAGTAGTTGAGTGTTATATTGATGGTGTGAAGAAACTGATTAAAGTGGTCGTGGAATGTCTTTCAGCTGTTGCTTAGACTTCGTACAGATGATTAAAATATAATTTATGTATCAGTAATAGGTCAGAAGCCTGACAGGATGAAAGGATAAAAAGTAACTTTCAAGCTTGGCCACAAAAGATTTTTCATATTGTGGTGCCATTTTGCATCCCGTTGCTGTGCCAGTCTCCGGTAAATTTATGCTGTCATGAAATGTAAAGTAAATGTGGGTTATCCGACCTTCCATTTGTATATATTTGTTTTCAGAATTTGTGTCATTATTAAGCCTGATTAAGAGACCATACAACCTTTGTATGCCGGGGGCCATTTGAAAATTTCTACCGTCCTTTGAGGGCCGCAAAAAACAAATCAACTTGAAAATTCCTCCACTATATTTGGTTAAACAATCAACTCACCCCTAATGAGGTTGTTGAAGCTGCTCCTCTTCGGTGCAGCTTTGATGTTAGGTGATATTGCTCACGTTGCTTCTCAACTGCTTTTCCAGGTTTGCAAGGGCCATAGATATCACAGGAGAGGCTGGGAGCATACACGACACTGGGGAGGCTTAGACATGGCTATAGAGATCACTGGGGAGCTGGATTTATAGGGCAGGCAGTCGGCAAAACGTGTCTACCAGCCCAAGTACTGTGGTCCCCAGGAATCTGCCGGGGGCCATAGAAAAGGTAATCGAGGGCCACAGGCAGCCCTGGGGCCTGAGGTTCCCCACCCCGGCCATAGAGTCTCAAAAGCTTGCTATTATTTACTATCTTTTCAGTTAGCCATTAAAAGGTATCAACCACTCTCAGATTCTAATATTTTTTTTGTAGATAGATAGATACTATGACTAGCACCTCTGAACAGAATAAAGTTTGTCAACACTAAGCTGTAAGCTGCTATGACTGCATAACCCAGAAATGAAAAAAAAATATTCAGCAGCACTGCAAGTGCCATTAAATCTAAGAGATTTGAACTGCATTATTGCTATGTTGGATATACAGTAATCATAAAAATTAGGTACTTAACACATAAATTGTTTATTTCATGAGGGTCCAGCAGCTGCAACAAGTCGTCCTTCTTCTATGGGACCCCAAACTAGATGCATCATATTAATGTTTGAATGCAGTTCCAATTTCATTCTACAATGTTTACATACATCTTGGCATGTACAGTGTGCTGCTGTATTATTTGTTTGTGTAGATAGACAGATATATATATATAGAAAAAATTCAGGCTGCACTCAAAAAATGGTGAAAAAAAAGAACTTCAGGCTGGTTTCACATTTGTGTATTTGAAACGTAGCCAAACGCATGCGCACTGCGTTCCTATGTTTAACCTAGGAAAGCATAGTAGATGCATTTGGCTGCATTCGGTTGCAGTTGCATTTGGATGCGCATAATTTATGCGCCCTCTGAACGCACCAAATTGCATTTTTTGTGCGGTTGCTTGTTTTATCAGTAAATGCATGGATCTCAATGGATCTGCAGTGTCCTCCGCATGACAGCGCAGGAGAACTCTGCGGATCACATTGAAATCTCTCCCGGTGGCCACCACTGATCTCTCAGAAGATAATCCAGTACTTTTACTCTTCCTTCCCAAAGCACTAGATTATATAGATCAATAATGTCAATGCATATGCACTTTTGTCTCTATTGTAAAAATATTGTAAATTAATTTTGTAATTTATATGCTAATGAGGTTGTATAAAAAGCCAAGTCACCCAATGCATAGGTGCTGGAGGAAGGATCACTGAAACCGAAACGTTGCCATTTCATCCTGAAGGCCAAATAAAAGCATCATAAACCTCAAGAATGGAGTGCTGCAGTTTTCTTTTTTGGGATAGCTAGATAGATAGCTAGATAGATAGATAGCTAGATAGATAGATAGATAGATAGATAGATATAGATACATAGATAGATAGATAGATAGATAGATAGATATAGATACATAGATAGATAGATAGATAGATAGATAGATAGATAGATAGATAGATAGATAGATAGATAGATAGATAGATAGATAGAAAGAATAAATCGATGATAGATAATTAGAAAAAATGTAGAAATGATTCGAAATGGCCAAATAGAATAAGTAAGAACTGGCCTCATTTGTTAGTGTTTGTTTAGCTCATTGTGTAAATTGAAATCCATTACAGATTATCTCCACATGAATGAGATTACAGTAAACCACTAAATTAAGATTGGTTTCAGATGAGCGTTTAGCACTAAATAGAAGCAGATCTCATTTATTCACCATCTATATGTGCCACTTTTATTGCGTGCTGTGATGTGGCAGCGTGTTGTGATTCTGAGACGAGTTTATCTATTCATTTTGCACAATTTTCATGTTTTAGCTGCAGGTTGGGAGGCCAAACCTACCGTTCTAAGCCGTCTATCTCCATTCCCCCAAACGTGGTCATTGCCACAATAGAGCTGACACGAGTCCATGTCACATGTATCTTGGCATACGTTCTCAGGATTACTGCTGGACATGGCACCACGTACCCGCCGCAACTACTGCAGATCCTATTTCACCTATCATGGACCTATTTCCCTATCAGGGATGTTTGGAATAAAGGTGGATATTACATAAGTGGTATCTTGAATATTAAACTAATGGCACATCGCAAGGATGTGTCGTAAAATGTAATTTTCTGGAATCCTTTAAGAACCTGTATAAGCTATAGCATATTACATGTGGGATATTGTTGTATATCTGGGGGCAGCTTCATGACAATTAGCGACTGATATTAATATTCTTTTAACTTCTCAAAGAACGGTTGTGTTTGTGAATTGTGACTGTTTATGTTGTGTGTGTTGAAGACGACAAAGAAGCTCTGGGAAAAGAAGGTGTGTCACAGTCCGCGCTGCCAGGGAATCCGCTCGTGAATAACGCTAGTAGTCGGTGTTCAAATCAATCCTTTTTATTCATCCAACGCGTTTCAACGCCCTCCTGGCGTCTTCCTCAGTCACATCCCTGAGGAAGACGCCAGGAGGGCGTTGAAACGCGTTGGATGAATAAAAAGGATTGATTTGAACACCGACTACTAGCGTTATTCACGAGCGGATTCCCTGGCAGCGCGGACTGTGACACACCTTCTTTTCCCAGAGCTTCTATTTTCGTCTACCCGAGTGGAGACCGGTGGAAGTCCGAGCAGCAGCCATCAGGACACTTATTCTATCAGGCCTTCTAACCAGTTGTGGGTGGCACAACTGGACTAGGTGAGTGGAACCTTTTTCTCACCTGCTTGTTTTAGTGTCTAGTGATAAGGGCACTATTGCGCCTCTTGTCCCCCCCCCCCTCTCTTTCTTGAAGACGACAAAGGCTGTTGGGATCCTGAAATAACAAATGTCCCGACCATTTACAGGCAGTTAGACTCTTGCAAATAATAAGCAATGGCTCAATTTTGTAAACTTGTCAAGTATCGGCTATTATGCATGGTGACGCTGAGGTTGTGTTTTGCACGGTGTAGGACCAATGGCCCTATATATTCAGTAGAAATGTTTAGCTGCACATTTTCAACCTCATCCATTTGCAAACTAAATATTTATAGTCTATTGATTGATATAAGCAAGGACGTAACACATTCTTCTCATTATACAACTTGATTCCCATCTGCAATATACACACGTCCATTAGTGCTATCACAAGTCTTCTCTGATGCAAATTAGTTCAATCTGCAGTGTTTCTTCCAGAAACCAAAATTTAATTCATGGAAACATAAATGATAACTGTTACAAGCTGCAGAGTGAAGCGAGCGTAATGTTGTTTTCTGTTTATTTGGTAGTTATGTCAATCATATAAACTAGAGGAAATCATGTACACACGTACACTGTGGCCATGGCAGGACCCCTCCAATCATTGTGAATTAGGTGGCCCAACACCCACACATAAACTATAGTCACGTGACAACTAAAACTAGATGACGCAACTGCTGCACAAGACAAGTCACTTAACTATATTCTATTGCATAGAGTTTAAAGGAAAAATAAAACGTCATGTAAATTGTGGAACCTTTTCAAGTTTCTTTCTATTGGTGCAGAAGAAGTCTATAGTTCCAGAAGAACAATAGTTTTCCCTATTCACTGTCACTAAAAGGGGTTATTCGAGATTTAGTTAAAAAAAAACAACTTGTGCCTAAGCACTAACAGGCAGGTAGCTGCCACCTACCTGCCTGCTGTGCCCGGCAATGTTCACCGTCGACACGGAGCGGTCTTAGATTTTGCTAGTTCTGCTGATGTCACATCTACAGCCCTGTCGATGGGCTTCATAGCTGATGTCACACTAATTGACAGCCGGTTCCCCCAATCAGGTAGCAGAGAGCTGACTGTCAATCAGTAGTAGGTCAGCTGCTCCACCCCTTCCACAGAGCAGAGGGGAAAAGAAGCTGCCGCTCTGTTAAAATATGGCCATGCTGTCCCTGGCAGGAGCAGTCTGTGTCCGCTCTGTGGCAGGGTGAACAGCGGTGAATGGTGCAGGTAAGTGACAGCTACCTGCCTGTAAGGGCCGCATTACACACACCAACTTATCTGTCCAACTTCTGAACAACTTACTGGTTGCAGTGAAATCATAGACACATTGCTCCATTTTGTGGCTGTGTACAAATGGAACAATGTGTCCATGATTTCACTGCAACCAGTAAGTTGTTCAGAAGTTGGACAGATAAGTTGGTGTGTGTAAAGTGGCCATAAGAGTTTGGGCCCATTTTTTTTAAATAAAAATCCCAGATAAGGGCCCTTTCACATCAGCGGTTTTTTCAAATCGCGGCAGATGCGGTGAAAAAACCGCATCTGCCGCGATTACCGCATACCGGCTGCACTTGCGGCGCGGTTGCGGTTTTTGCCATGCAAAGTATAGGCGGACTTGCGGCAGGTGCGGCAAGTGCGGTTTTGCACTTGCGGCAGGTGCGGCCGCGAAAAAAACCGCGGTCAGCCGCGTTTTTTTCGCGGCCGCACCTGCCGCAAGTGCAAAACCGCACTTGCCGCACCTGCCGCAAGTCCGCCTATACTTTGCATGGCAAAAACCGCAACCGCGCCGCAAGTGCAGCCGGTATGCGGTAATCGCGGCAGATGCGGTTTTTTCACCGCATCTGCCGCGATTTGA
Source organism: Allobates femoralis (assembly GCA_033576535.1). Lineage (NCBI taxonomy): Eukaryota > Metazoa > Chordata > Amphibia > Anura > Aromobatidae > Allobates > Allobates femoralis. The sequence goes on from JARQOC010000003.1 coordinate 154,879,647, forward strand.
AAAAAACGCTGATGTGAAAGGGCCCTAACCCCTTTAACGGTGCTGTCGTCTTTCATAAAACTTTATTTTGCATTCTACAATACTGATAAATACTGAGTGTCAGGAGCTGAGTTGCTTCAACACTGCCTGTTTTCTATTGTTTCCAGCAATAACATGATGTCTACAATGCTGTAGCCACTTAGTAAGCTCAACATCTCTGCCCGTGTAGATGGCATAGGACTTAGAGCACACTGATTGGCCGCAGTTCTGTAGAAATGATGTCAGCTTTGTAGATTAACAAGAGATGCTAAGGAAGACTAGTACTGTCTATTTTTATAGCTACCGCTGTGTATGGAGGTAGGTTTTCAGGAACAGGAACGTATTTAAGAGTAGCAGTAGAGCATCTGTTGCATCAGGGTACCTTTACACGCGGCTACATTTCTTGGGTGGCTATGTGGCGCCCCGCAACGAGTGCGTCACAAGAGGGTATTGCAGCCATAAATGCAGCCGCAATATTCTCTGACACAGCAGTGACCCAGTTAACTTTGAGATCCAACCCTGCATGCATCACCTAGAACAGAGGACCAATCCAGGGTCCTGGTGGGCGGAGTGCTAGGGAAGTGTGTAGGAGAAAAAGACCCTTAGTCAAAAAGAGAAGGAGTTTAGAACTTGACCTGAGCAGTCTAGAACTTGGAGTAGGAGCGGGGGCTCCGCACCCCGTGCAGCCCCCGGTCCGTCACCGGTCGGGTGTCAGCACCTGAGGCCTCATCAACCGGGATCGGGCATCATTACCACGGGTTCCAAAAGACTCCCGTGCCCAAAACTTCACAGCCGGTTCACTGGTACCGAAGCTGGCAGCAGTTCACCTCTGCTACGCGAACCAGAAGCGTGGAGGAGCAGCTTCACAGGAGCACCCCACCACCAGCCAACTTCCAGTCGTCTCACCAGCGGTGTACCCACCGAGGGATCCAAGGCTCCCCAAAACATCCACAACGTACAACTTGGATAGGGCATTGAAGCAGCCTCCCCGAACCCGATCTGGTATTCCTGGGCGACAATGGCGAAACACTTAGCTAGAATGGAGGAACACTTGCGGATCTCTGAGGGACACTATCACTGCTGAGTCCACCCGGTCTACTACCCGTAACTGTATACCATGTACTGCCTGCTGGTTACAGTAAAGACCCGTTGCAGAGACTTTCTGTGTCCGTGCTTCCTTATGAACTGTCCATCCGCACTACAAGGTAACCGCAGCTGCCGCACAACATCTTAAGCAGCTCCAGCCTCCGGGGATCACCGCTCAGCCTGTGGGGAGCGTTCCATCTTGCTGCTGTCCATCCCCCGGAGGTTCCGCAGCGTCGGTAACGATTACCGAAACTACTCATAGGTGGTGTCACGAATAAATTAAACCCCTTTAATCTGTTCCTACAAGACGTCTTCAACTTTTGATCTGCACTACACCGGGCCCCACTACCGGCAGGCGCGGCCCACCCGTGACAAGGAGGAAGGAGCTTCAGCCTGTCTAAACCGGAGTCCCGGCCACGGTGAGCCAGCTACAGGTAACTTACTGGTTGCAGTGAAATCATGGAGACAAGGTTCTATCTTGTTGCTGTGTACAAATGGAATAATCTCTTCATGATTTCACTGCAACCAGTAAGTTACCTGTAGCCACCCTAGAAATGTAGCCGCGTGTAAAGGTACCCTCAGTTGCATCGGAGAAGCAGTTTCTGAGGATGTTGATGCTTCTTAAATGCCTGCTTTCTTATCTTAAGATTGAGAGACAAAAAGACGCAATAGGGTCTTATTCCTATTTGGAATTCTGGTGATAATAATGGTTAGTGCTCACGTGAGCTGGTTGTGTGACCCACAACCAGTGTATACGTCTAATACAGCTGCTGTTGGATCCACACTTCACGTGCACAGTGGTGAAAAAACAAAAATCCAAAAGGGTGGTGCTTCTATGATCCGCGCTATGCTGTAAAAGGACAAGGACCAGAAAGGATCTGGAGACAATGGTGTTTTATTTCCTACGTGTTTCAGCGTGATCCTTGCTCTTTCCTCAGGAATACAACCAATGGTTGGATCCCTGAGGAAGGAGCGAGAATCAATCACTCTGAAACACGTAGGAAATAAGACACCATTGTCTCCAGATCCTTTGTGGTCCTTGTCCTTTTACAGCATAGCGCGGATCATAGAAGCACCACCCTTTTGGCTTCATGCTTTCTTCTATTAATATACATCAGCTGTGAAAGTGAAGAAGGATGGCTTACCTATTGAAATGAGAAGTCAAAGAGCCCCTTTACACACAGACAGGTATGCACAGAAAATATTTCTTTGTGTTTTACACAACCCGGAAAAGGATTTGTCAAGACCTAAGACCAAAGCTAGTTGCTGAAGATCATGAACGTGGCATACTTCAGACTTTAAGGACCTCTGCACACGTTTCAGATTTGTCATGTTTTTTTTCTATGCAGATTTGTCACAAAACCTGAAGAGTTTACCGATTCCTGCAAAGTGAATGAGAATCTTGAAGTCTCATGCACACATTGTATATTATTGACTTGCAGATTTAGTGCAGATTTAAATCAGCAGCATGTCAATTCTTTTAGCGTTTTTGCTGCAGATTTCACTTTTGCTAATACATGGGGAAAAATCTGCATCAAAAGAGCATGTTAAAAAACACATCAAAACACACCTATTTTAAGCAGGGTTTTCCTGCCAAGAGATGCAGAAATGGTGCAGAAATTTCTGCTCAAAATACTTAACATGAGTACCTTCTCTAAGAATATTGGTAAACTGCATAAATTACAAATTTATGGCCATTTATTTCCAACTTTTTTCTACTGGCCAACACATTTAGGCTAGGTTCAAACTAGGGAGATTGCTGACGAGTCTGGGATCTGAAGGTTACAACACCATAGGGATTCCAGGTCGATAACTTGTATTAAATGTATATACAGGGTGGGCCATTTATATGGATATACCTAAATAAAATGGGAACGGTTGGTGATATCAACTTCCTGTTTGTGGCACATTAGTATATGGGAGGGGGAAAACATTTCAGATGGGTGGTGACCATGGTGGCCATTTTGATGTTGGCCATTTTGGATCCAACTTCATTTTTTTTAATGGGAAGAGGGTCATGTGATACATCAGACTTATTGAGAAGTAAAACAATGGTGTGCTTGGTTTTAACGTAACTTTATCCTTTCATGAGTTATTTACAAGTTTAAATAAACTTTTTAAGGTACTATTAATCATTGGATAAAGAGTTCAAGTTTTCAACAAATGTTATTTTTGCAGCAATTTATTTATTGGGTACAGTATAGTACCTCATGTCTAATTTTTTTCATAACAAGAAGTTATGAAAATTGACACTTCTTGCAATTCTTAAACGTCTTCAGGCTCCCATCAGGCTATTTAGACAGATATCGACTAATGGTTTAATGTGTATGGGTCACCAGCCAACTGAGGATTGGGAGAAATGCAGATGGTATTGTTCTATTGGAGATGTGGCAATGGCTGACATGTCAGCCAGTGGCTTTCTCATAGAGAACACAGGAGTGAGTGCTCCTATGTATGGGAGGGTCGACTGAGATAGTTGTCAGCTGAATGATCTGCCAAAAAATCATATTGCCAACAGCCATCTAATGTGTATGGCCTGCCTGTCACGGGTGTGTCAGAAGGCACAGATGGGGCTGTAGAGGCCAGTCGTAGAAGGTCGCAGTGTCTGGCCAAATAGCCAAAATCCTAAAATATGTCTCTGTCCCTTTAAGAGGCATTTCTCTCTTAGTGAGAGCTGGAAGTCACTAGTACCCATCTTCTCTTATCTTCAGCTGTCTATTTATACCCCTTGACTCCCAGGATGCACTGCTGTCATAGCTTGTCAGGTGTTGGAGGTTGCTTCCTAGGTTTGCAGTGCATCCAGGACTTTCTGTTGGATTGCTGTTTGGATTTTCATAAGCTAAGTGTTTCTCCCCTCCCTCTTTGTTTGTTTCCCTCATGTTTTTCTTTAGTAGTCAGCCAGGTTAACTAGTGTGCACCCGGTCTGATCCCTGTGTAGTCTTAGTTCAGGGGTAGCAGGGCCAGGCATCTGGTTTGGCAACAGTTGTGGAGACTGTATAGGGTTGTTAGGGGAACCAGGTGTCAGCGCTAGGGGTCACCATCTCCCCTTTGTCCTTAGCATCAGGGACTCCTTAACCCCCTTGTCCTCCTGCACTGGGTTTCTCCCTACACCCAGCATGACACTGCCTTAATGAGCTCCAAGTTGGTATCTTCTTCTTTGTTACGAAGATTGCATGAAACCATTGTACCCTAACATAATTTAAACAATAATTAACATTCCTATGGGCAGCACAGTGACAAATCCCACCAAAGACAACATCTGCAAGGACTATGTCTGTTCTCCCTGTGTCTGTGTGGGTTTCTTCCAGTTTCCTCCAACACTCGAAAGACATAAATATATAAAATGAAAAGGGTTTTCAACCTACCATGTATATGCCATGAGGGTCCACTGGTGCACAGAAATCCTTGATAGTAATCCAGGGATGAGAAGCAGGAGTTTTTCTAATCATCTAAACCTACTCCAAAGACATACTGATAGGGAATTTAGATTGTGAGCCCCAATGGGGACAGTGTGTAAAGAGTTGTGCAATTAATAGCGCTATATAAGTGAATAAATATTATTTTTACCAAGACCTCGTACCTCAATCTTTTTATAGTGTGTGAATAAATAGAAGTGATCCAGTGGTGGATCTATAAGCATCCAACAGGTCAGGTGCTACTTCAGCGGTATTTGGGGAGTATGGACAATACTTCTTTAAGAGTAAGCACATTCTTCTTTAAAAACATCAGAATTTGTATTCTTGTATAATTAGCCAAGTCTGGGATGATGTATCCCGAGCAGTCAAGTTTGTCCGTTTTATTGGCAGCTATTTTGGCTTGAGGTTCAGCAATGTGGTTAGAAATAAGACCTGGCCTGATCCTTCTATGGTCTCCTCATGTACAATATGATTTATATCACAGCCTGAGTAATGTCTGTGTTTCAAACAGAACAACGCAACCACAAAGATTGTTCCACATAATACAAATATTCATCTTGAGAAGTGGTAAGGCAAGGTTCATTACGCTCATGAATATTCACCCAGTAGCCCGGAAGCAGCAGAGAGAGAGGGAGAAACTGGTAAACTAGCTATTCTAGCATCTATCTATCTATCTATCTATCTATCTATCTATCTATCTATCTATGTATTTATCTATCTATCTATCTCCATGTAGCGCATATGTTTTCAAGGTAACAAAAATGTATGCACTCAAAAATGACTCAAAATGTCACTTTTGCTGTCAGTTACAATGGAAACAGTTAACAATTCTGTTGTAACGGACAGCACTTATACCATTATACCATTTGTTAAATAGAGAAAATGTAAATGATAGATCCCTTTCAATATCTTGGATTTTATGGCTAAATATAAGTAGCTACAATACCATAAACCTATAAAAGAAAGCCACTTACAATAATAAAACCATTACTTTGGATTTACCAAAATTTTGAAAATTTTTGTCGTTTTTGATAAACACAATAATCATTTGTTGTTTTAGTTCTATTTTATGGTTCGCGTGAGTTTTAGCAGCATCAATAACTCTTGAGTATGAAGGATATCTTTTCTTGTCCATAGTATATTTCAGGTAATGTTATGCTAACATCATCACACTGGAGCAATATTACCATCTCATTACCAAAACTGTAGTATCCATTTCGAACCACCCATACACTTTAAACATCCCGGCAGTCCGCATATTACTCAACATTGATGTTCTAAAACGTTGCTGCATATATAACAGCTGCATGAGATGCAAGAGAAATATTCCCTATAGAGAAGGCAGAGATGGCTTAATACCATCTCTGCCTTACTGAACAGTAAATGTATAGTGCTAAAAAGCACTGTCTAACCAGATTAGGAAACGTTTCACCTTCTAGACCCATCAATCATGATTGTTATGTGCAGGGAGTGAGCAGAACATGCTGGATTAGTACGGCAATGCAGGCAGGGAGCTGAATTTGCCCTGTAACTGGCGCTTAAATGCTAGGCCAAGTTACAGGGCAAATCAGGTCAAAAAATAAATGTGTTTAAAAGTTGCAAAGCCCTTCAAGATATCTTTTCTTATTTTATGAGAGTACAATGTGCGACATGAAATTAATAAATAAATAAAAAAGCAGAAAAAATTAATTAAAACCACAGCCAGTCTGAATCGATATTTTTAGAGCTGCCCCTGTACAAGAACTCTCATGTGTTCGACATATAAAAATGATTGTTACTGAAAGAGGAACACCACTTAAAATGTATTTGTGTGGTCCTTTTGGTCACAAAAAAACAATACAAAAGAAATCCGAAAAACTGGCCTATATTTCTTTTTTTTCCATTATTCTGTCACATATTAGCAAAGAAAAAAAGGAATATCATAATAAGGGACATAAAAATAAAGCCCCATGTTTTACGAGGAAAAGAGGGAGACATTATTTGAATATCTGACAGAAAAAACATTTTGGAGCCCATGTACGAAAAACATGTAAATCTGTTGGGTCATGAAAGGAAATAATGTCCCGATCTTAATTAGGCTACTAAACCAATACAAAAAATGCAATGACTACTAAAATACAATAGCACATCTAATGTGTCATGATCAACTAATGAAGGAAGACATTGAATAACATAAAATCCATGGTAGTACTCACAGTTTAGGCTTGGAAGGCACAGGTGGTGGTTCTTTGGTCGGGGAAGCTAATGTAGTAGGAGACATGGCAGTATAGTAGCTGTTCTCTTGATTCCCATTTACCCCATTTACACCATTATTGCTGTGAACACCGTTACTTTTCCGCTCCAGGGTATTAAGTTGCAGATGACTTCTTTCCACATTAGGCTTGGAGTCTGGATGACTGGGCTGAAAACACTCCAATGTTTTCTTTGATGGCAATTCAAGGCCACTACTTTTAGCTGCTGTTGGAGAAGAGAATGGATGTTTCTGGAAATCATAACCACTAATCTCTCCGCTTGACAAATCACTTCTGGTCCGCTCATTAGTCGCTAAGAACAAGAGAAAAGAGTTTGTAAAGTAAAAAAAAATGATTCACCTTGAAATAACATGGAAATACTCCAGAATGTCTGCTAGTATTCCAGTAATAAAACAATATCAAATATATTTTCAGAAAAGGGAAATCTCTGGTGTAATCTGTCCATTTATCATAAGAAGGATGGTAAATCTTGAAGCTGGTTATTTTAGGCCTTTCATTCTTCAAGATGTAACCATACTGTTCCAGATGCAAAGTTGTGGTGGAAGCAAGCTTACCAACCCTAATGACACATGTGGAATCCAATGTTCTTCAGTGGCAAGAAAGTCTTCTAGCTGCCACAGAAGGAGAGATTCTAAAATGCCTTTCCAAAGCATAAAGAAAGCTACAAGTTGCTTTAGATTAACCTGAAGTCTAATTCTGCAGTCTTAACTCATCGATTTATTAAATTAATTTTTCATGTATTCCTATCTGGTTGATCTTTGTAAGCCCTACACATACCGCCCACCAAAACAGACATTTTGGCTCATCCTGAACAAGCACATCAGAATGCAGGAAAACAAAATAGACTATGCCGGATCACAAACTATATGGCTCTCTTTACACATACTGTAGTATCAATCAATCAATCATGTCCGATTGCAGCAATAATTGCTGAGATCAAAAAGGTCAGATCACAAAAATAGGACCTATGGAACAGTTTAGTTGATCATTGTAATTGCTACAATGACCTAACCTAAACTAACAAATGAGTAACCTGAACAAACAATTGAGTGCAATGCTGCTTTAAATTTGTTCCTTAATTTTGCCATTTTCATACCAGTTTCAGCCAGCTCCTCAAAAATTGGGACCAATAAGGTGGGGTGAGGGCATTAAGGGGCTTGGCAACTCCCACTATCTAATTCATGATAAATAGGGATGAGTGAGTATGCTCGGCGCTACTTGCTACTCGCACGAGTATCCCGGTACTCGGGATGCTCGGCGAGTACTGCTGAGATGCTCGGACTCCTCGCTAATAATTATCAATCTGACACAAATACACAGCTCCTTTCAGTGCACACAGTGATCTGGCACCTCACAGAGAGCAGATTGATTGTTAGGGTCCCTCTGGGGGGCACAGCAAGGTGTTGTATGCTGCAGCGATTTGAAAAAGCGATTTATAGCCGGAAGTCTGTGGGCGGAGCCTGTCACTAATTGACTTACATTGGGCTCGGTGCTCTGGCTGAGTACACAAGAATCTTGGGATACTCGGCCAGAGCATCGCGCACCCGAGCATTTTAGTATTCGCTCATCTCTAATGATAAACTGTAGCGTGATAAAATCTTACTTCAGTCCCTGACTTGAGTAACATTTGCGGCAAGGTATGCGGAGGTGAATGTCCCTTTTAAGACACCGCCCGTTCATTAAAGGAAACCAACCACCAGGATTTTCATATAGGAAGTAAATCCAGGTTCTGCATGCAGGTACTGGCATGATTAATGCTGTCGTACCTTTAGTTGGAATATTCAATGCTAGATTGCCCAAAAAAAGTTTTCACAGTAGCAGAAATATGTGCAGTACTTGATTGACATGTACAGCGGAGGGGCATTTGTGGGTTGGGTCCCCTTGTTTATATTTCTCCTCCAGACTTGCCCACCCCTTTATTTATATTTTGTGCCACATCTCTATTGCTGCTTTTGTCAGTGTGTGCGCATTGGTATTGTAATGGTGACGTCAATAAAATGGCGCCGCAGTTAGTACATGTGTATACCTTAATCTCTGACATGATTTTATTGAAGACACTGTAGAGACGAACATGAGCGGCATCTGCGCATGCGCAGATTGAATCTTTTTGTTCATCTGCTCACGCGCCCCTGCCGCTCATAGTGTTCTCCCCAGTGTCATCGTTACAATGGTGCTGAACATGGCCATGTTTTTCCTCTAATTGTTTCACTCCTGGTTTTGGCTTACAAATACTGATTGAAAATACTGATCAAATACTGAACATGTGCACGTGGCCATAGGTGGCATTTGACTTCTTGTTCCTCTGTAGAGAGGCTACTTGTATGTATGTGCAGGTATGTTATAGGAATTCTATAGGGCTTCTCCATTGTCCCACAAGGCTGATGTTAGTAACTACTGTATATTCTGTGTACAGCACTGCATATTAAATTGACTTTAAATACAAAATGACTAATAAGATAGCAATTTTCCCATTAACAATCTTAGCAAAATAATTTACAATGACTTCTAGACAGTAAATTATTAATCTTAGGGAATAGCCCAGTTGAAGGGAGATGTCTTGTATGGCGCAGAAGATGGATCACCGTGGATGCTAAAGAATGTGATACTGATAGTAAAACAAACCCAGAATGCATGTTGACTCCCCCAGACTTTACATTAACATTACCAGATCTGTCAAATATGTTCCTTGGCTTTAGATACCATCCTAATTAGTTTGGAACTGGAGGGAAAAAAGGTTTTTTTTAAATCGTCACTTGTAAAAGGAGCACATTAGAAAAAAATGTTTTCGAAAATTCACACATTTTTCCGTAAAAATCCAAATAATCCCACCATTGCCTTAAATGTGGCCATAATTCTGCGTATCTCTTTGGATCAGTCAGTATAGGCTGTTCTACTAAAGCTGATGAGACCTACCAGAAAGCACTGTCAGCTGCGCACTGCAGGTCACTGAGCCATGGTCATTTCTTGCTGTGCACGTGAACACACCGGCATCTTCTGGGAACGTCTCTGCAATCACCAGTGTACAGATCTCCTCTGAAAATACATAAAGCACATGTTACATCCATTGTCTTGAACAAGTCACGACTTTCTGAATGGTGTACCACAGTGAGGTCCAATCACTTTACCCAAAGCTTGCACTCTAATACATGCAAGACTAGATAGAAAATCCAATGTACCGTATACATATTACACAATCATTCTTACATTTCAGGATTAGCCAGCTGCAATTACCATTAATAACCCCCCCTTTTTAAGATTTTGATGACAAATGTACTTTACTTCTGCCTCAAAAAACTTTCCTGGCACACAGATTCCAAATAGTCCTATAAATAATATGACTTCCATTATGTACTCATTTCCTCCATTATATATAGTATTCAAGCTCTGGCTGCATTTTCCACTGTTCATTATTCTGAATGAGTCAGTCTTGTAACCGTCGAATTCTTAGGACATTATTGATATATTGCCATTTTATGCCCAGCAGACTTTAATAACTTCTCTCCCCTATAAAAATAATGTAGGTACAAGACATTTGCAGTTCTTGTAGTCTATGTATAGTATGTAATCTATTTATCTTCAGCCAATGTGGTTCTATCTGTATGTCCAATATAGAACTCTTTTTTCACAACTACAGACAAGTTATACAATATCTCCCATTAAGATAGCTGAGTTCTATGTTATTAAACTGTAGCAGTAGTGTTAAGGTCAAGATGTGGTTTGAGTTACTGCTAACTCAATATTGCCATGCCAGCAATGAGCAAGTCACTTCTCCATACGATGTGTTGGTCTACGCCAGGGGTCTCAAACACGCGGCCCGCGGGCCAACTGCGGCCCCCAAGACAATACTTTGCGGCCCCCACCTCAATATCAAGCTTTGCATTCAGCGCGGCCCCCACCCCAATGTCAAAGTTTGTATTCAGTGCAGTGCTACTCACTATTAGTAAGGGACTCGCAGGACTTGGTACTCGGCGAGTTTCCCAGCGATTATTCGCACAGTAACGAGTCCAATGCAAGTCAATGGCAATCCTAGTTTTGTCAGAGTTTACTTTTTCTCACTCGCTAGACTCGCTATATCACATCGCTATGTAGCTTGAATCTCCCCAAATCGTTAAACAATCGCACCGCTTCACGGATACCCGCTGTCAGCAGCGAGTTTTGAGCGAGTCTGAGGGAGTCTACGAATCCGAGTCCTGTACTGTATTCGGGACTCGCGAATACAGAATCTGTTATGTTCCGACAAAGCTTCCGAGACAGCCTAGCTAGCGTGTTAGGTCAGAAAACTTGTGAAGATCTACAATGCTAGGATCTGACACAGCAGGACGGGGAAGCACTGCGCAGGCGCTTAATGCCATGCGCGCCGCAGTGGATGCCGGGAGGAATCAGTGGATGGGCTGATGATCACATGCCCCTCCATTGCTGCACCACCACCTTGCACCTTGCCCTGAGTTGGAGAAACAGAGGTATACCTCAAGGCACTATAGGCCTAAGTATTGACCTTGTGTATAAGGCAGAAAGGATAATATTACCTAAATATGTCTTTATCAAAGCCTGCAGTGAAGAGAAAGGTTGGTGATGAGCACAGACAATTTCAGGAAAAGTGGGAAGTGCAATATTTCTTTGTTCAGCACAGGGGCATCCCGACATGTCTTATTTGCACAGAGAAAGTTGCAGTACACAAAGAATACAATTTGAAACGTCATTACACAACTCGACATGAGGAGTATGCAATATATGAGGGAGATGAGAGAGCCAACCAGGTTGCTAAACTTAAAACATGTCTACTGAGGCAACAACAGATCTTTAAGAAAGCAACCAAAGAGAGTGATGCAGCAGTGGACGCCAGCTACGTGGTTAGTGAGATGATTGCTAAAGCAGGAAAGCCATTCAAAGAAGGTGAATTTGTAAAAAAGTGCATGTTACAGGCTGCAAGTATTATCTGTCCAGAGAAGAAAGGTCAGTTTAGCAACATCAGCCTTTCTGCCAACACCATAGCAGAGCGCATTTCTGACCTGTCAAGTGATATTTATGATCAACTATGTGAGAAAGCAAAATGTTTCAGTGTATACTCAGTCGCTCTTGATGAGACCACAGACATCACTGACACTGCCCAGCTTGCAATCTATATCCGAGGTGTTGATGACAATTTTGAAGTCATAGAGGAGTTGCTCAGAGTGATTCCAATGCATGGCCAGACCACCGCTCAGGAGATATTTCACCAGCTGTGTGATGCTATTGAAAATGCCGGTTTGCCTTGGAGGAAGTTAGCTGGAATAACAACTGATGGAGCGCCATCAATGATAGGCAGGAAAAATGGACTTGTGGCACTTGTTCAAAAAAAGATGGAAGACGAAGGTTTGGAGGAGGTCATTGCTCTGCACTGCATAATCCATCAGCAGGCCCTTTGCAGCAAATGCCTGAAGTTTGAGATGTGATGTCTTTTGTTGTGAAATGCATCAACCAGATCAGATCGAGGGGCTTAAAACACAGAATGTTTCGTGCTTTTTTAGAGGAAATGGAGTCAGAATATGGGGATGTGCTCTACTTTGAGTTAAGAGCGGAAGTAAAAGCTTTCATGGAGAAAGATGGGGCTGCTGTTCCTGTGCTAAGTGATCCGAAATGGCTCATGGACTTAGCTTTTTTAGTTGATATCACACATGAGCTTAATGTACTGAACAAGAAGTTACAAGGCCAGGGGCAACTTGTCAGTGCTGCCTATGACAACATGAGAGCATTCTCTACAAAAGTTATGTTATGGAAAGCACAGCTTTCTCAGACAAACCTGTGCCATTTCCCAGCATGCAAGACACTCATGGATGCAGGCACACCATTCAGTGGTGAGGAGTATGTGGATGTCATTGTGAAGCTACAGGAGGAATTTGATCACAGATTTGCAGAGTTCAAGACGCACAGAGCCACATTTCAAATTTTTGTGGACCCCTTTTCCTTTGATGTGCAAGATGCCCCTCCTGTGCTTCAAATGGAGCTCATTGACCTGCAGTGCAACTCTGAACTCAAAGCCAAGTTCAGGGAGGTGAATGGAAAAGCAGATAAGCTCGGGCAATTTTTGAGAGAATTGCCTCCCAGCTTCCCTGAGCTTTCCCGAATGTTCAGGCGGACCATGTGTCTTTTTGGGAGCACATACTTGTGCGAAAAGCTCTTCTCTACCTTGTTCTTCAATAAGTCAAAGTACAGGTCCAGACTTACTGATGAGCATCTTCAAGCCCTACTGAGGGTCTCAACTGCTGCCTCCCTTAAGCCAAATGTGGCTCGGCTATGCGAGAGTAAGCGCTGCCAGATCTCTAGCAGCAAGAAGTAGGCAGATAAAGCCATGTTCAAAACAGTTTATGTTCAATGTTCCATTCATGTTGTTCAGAAAGTTGAATGTTAAAGAACTATTGAATCTGAATAATAATAATTATAATATTTTGTACGAGCTTTTCTTGGGGAAAACTTGATGCGGCCCTCCCTCACCCAGACTCTCCCTTGAGTGGCCCCCGGGTAAATTGAGTTTGAGACCCCTGGTCTACGCAGTGGACAATCCAAGATAAGTAGAAGAGCAATGGTGCACATTCAGGATCTCACTACAATGCTTAGACCAGGAGTATATGTTTTTGGAATATTGAGAACATTTCTTGTATAGGTGGCATGATTGTTTCATAAGGGTTAGCACTACTAACTGACCATAGTGGTCTCTTCTGATAGTATCATCTGATATCCTGATTGGTTTAATAACTATTTCAACTTCAATGTGGTAGTAGATAAAAAAAACTCCTATAATTGCTTTAAAAAATGTAGCATATACTTGCAATTGGATGTGACTAAGGCCGAATTCATAGAAATGAGACAAATGCGCAATAGGGTCTTGATCGTACAACACTTCATCCTTATATGCTAAGGCTGAATTCAGGCATTCATGTACTATGGTCTGAGTACAGCCCATTATGCACAGACTGACGAGTCTCCTGACTCCAATTTCACAGCGTCATATCCTCATGTATGACACTGTCCAGTTTGAGCCTAGACCCGTAGTCAGTTTGTGCATCATGGTCCATACTTGGATCATGATACATGGAAGTCTATATTCGACCAAAGAACTAAGAAGAGCTGCTAACCACACTTAGATCTCATAATGGCCATAAAGCAAAGTGCTTCATTGTAATTAATATAGCACATTGTCACAGAGCTGACATGTTACTTTTAGATTTAGCCTAAGTGTATATAGCACTTTTAAGTCATCCATAGGCTTCAGATGGCTGTTGGCTAAATAATGGTTCTGCGAAATGTTCCACCGGCAGCTATCTCGGACTTCTATTTCATACACAGGAGCACCTGCTCTTCTGAGGGCTCTCTTGTGTTCTTTGAGAGTCCTGCTATAAAAAAAAAAACAGCAGTCCAAATTCGGACCTGCTAATTCCTTAACTTTCCCCACAATTATCTGTGCAGGCCCCCATACAGATCAGACTGTTAGCTGAGCCCGTCAATATAGGCACGTTTGTCTGACGTTAGTCTAATGCATGGAGGGTTTTAGTGTATACATCCTTTATACATTGGCCTTCTGCATGTTTAGATAAGCTGATCATTAGCGAACGAGAAGTCTAGTGAACACTTCTTTCTGATCATCTCGTTTAAGTGAAACTTTAAAAGTCTTCTACTTGGGGAGATAGTTTGATCGACTTTAATTTTTGGCAGCACATTCCCTCATATAATCTTTTAGGGCCACTTTACACACACCAACTTATCTGACCAACTTCTGACCAACTTACTGGTTGCAGTGAAATCATGGACACATTGTTCCATTGTACACAGCCACAAAATGGAGCAATGTGTCCATGATTTCACTGCAACCAGTAAGTTGTTCAGAAGTTGGACAGATAAGTTGGTGTGTGTAAAGTGGCCCTTAGTCTTTTATATCATGATATAATTTTTGTACTGCATTATATGACACTCAAAATTTTACCATATAAATGTTTGTGTTGCGTTTATGATCATCTACCGGTACTTACTGAAACAATATTTCCTTTTGTGTTAATGAAACTTTAAGGTACCGTTACGCACAGAGATATATTGCTTGCAACTCACTGGTTGCAGTGAAATCATGGACACATTGTTCCATTTTGTGGCCGTGTACAAATGTAACAATGTGTCCATGATTTCACTGCAACCAGTGAGTTGCAAGCAATATATCACTGTGTGTGACGGTACCTTTAGATAGCACCTGCCAGCTTGGTCATCCTGTGGGTGGCCTAATTCCATGCTTAAAATACATCTTTAATAGATGCTGCCATACAGCATTAGCAGTGGGTTATCAATAGAAAAAGTCTATTGACAGATTATTCTCAACCTAGTAAACTGTATCCTATCCTTAGCATTGCTACTAACTTACTAAATAATAGATATCCCAGTTGGGAGACCCATGGTGATCGGAAACGCGCGGCAAAGTTTTGTTTTAAGTTGAACAATGATGTGCATGCTTGACCTCCACTTTATTAATTGTCCACGGAACTACTGGAGAAAATCTAATACAATGCTTAGCTATTTCCAATAGCCTCATTGAGAATGAATGGGGTTGAGGTTGAGTATGCACAGCTCTGTTCCATTTTCAAAGTTTTCGATTCTCAAGAGGGCCGATCAGGAGGGAGAGCCGATGATGAGCGCGGGCGCCACGGACGGGGTGGGGGCTATATAGGGTGCCAACCTCCGCTAGTAGGTAGGAACAGATGGGAGAGAATAGGAGGAGCATAGGATCACAAACTTTTTTGATTATCCTGTCCTCTCTCAAAGTCTGTCCTTTCTTTCCTTAGATCCCAGAATAATAGATTACCCTGTTAAAAGTATGTAGTCATGCCAACAGTGTACCTCACGAATCTAATAAGATAGGACTCCAACTTTCAAAATC
The DNA here is from genome assembly GCA_033576535.1 of Allobates femoralis. NCBI lineage: Eukaryota > Metazoa > Chordata > Amphibia > Anura > Aromobatidae > Allobates > Allobates femoralis. The sequence continues at coordinate 154,895,315 of JARQOC010000003.1, forward strand.
AACAGTCTGTACCCTGATAACAGCATAGACCTGAGAGTCTGTCTGCCCCAAAAGAATGAATCTTGATCATGCTGAAAATAAACTTCAGAATAGATTCCGATTCTGAAACACCTCTGAACGTGCTATAATGACCCATATTTGTGCTAATATGGAGAAAAGTAAACTAAATGACTTAAAACCGCTGTTTTGAATGAAGGGAGGCATCTGTGTTGATATGGAGCCTCACATGAGGATAAAGGCGGAGTAAGGAAGAAAAACCTGCCCCTCTCAGTGACCTCATAACCTAGGGGAGTGATCGAAACCCCAGATCACTCCCACTACTGAGTACAAACTAGGAATGAGGCGTGGAATGCAGGAGTGCGTTCCACGGAACCGCCAGACCGGAATTGACATCGCGGGATGATGTGCGCGTCACTTCCGGGGGCGGGGTACGCCATGTGACCATAAAAAGCAGCAGAATGTCTGCGGCGGTGTGCTTTCAGAAAACAGGCCACTGGGCTATGCTGGGTGAGTACCCTGGGGTGATAGCACCCGGAAAGGCTGAAAACTATACAGGTAGATATCGGTGCTTTGCGCCATATGGAATACATAGAAAAAGTAACATATGATATGTCTTAATTTCAGAGACATCTACCATCATAAGAGGAAACATGTGAGCAGGACCCCGCTGAGAACCTACCACACATCCCCTGATGAGGATAAAGCATCCAAAACACGTCAGGAGTGGAGTATGGTGGCAAAATAGAAATATTGATAAGAGTCTGATACCAGGCTGTCACTAGCCAAAGGACCTCCTGGATACTAAAGAGTCATTGTGTTTCCTGGCCTAAGGGAAAAAGCAGGTGAGATCTTTCCAATATAAAGGGGAAGTGGGCTTTTATTGTTCCCATATACAGGTATATGCACCAGGTGATTTTAAGTGACATAAGACGATCTTGACATATTCTGGTGTATATGAGGGTTGAAGGTTGATGATGAGATAAATTCTGCAGATATCACCACAACCTAACTAAAACTTATGAAGAAGAAAGTAAGTTTTTTATCTGTGGTATAACACTTGGGCTTGGTGGGGTATCACTTGTGTAGTTTGTATAGTTTATGTTAGACAATCTAGTCTTTTTAAATTAAATTGAATAAATGTTAAGTTTTACCGTAACTTCTTAGCATAACTCCATGTACCGTATATACTCGTGCATAAGCCGAGTTTTTCAGCCCAAAAATTGGGCTGAAAAGTCCCCCCTCGGCTTATACACGGGTCAATACGGTAATATAAATCTTGGTGGCCCCCAAATGCTGGCACTCGCCCCCTGTGTGTTAAGGGCCCCCCGCTGCTTAACTTACCATCCCCGGTCTTCTGCACCGCCGGTCTTCTGTGCTCCGTCTTCCATGCTCCCGTCCGGCTGCATCCGGGATCCCCGGCCGTCGCATCATGACGTCATCGTTACTGCGATGGCCGGGGATCCCGGATGCAGCCGGACGGGAGCATGGAGGACAGAGCACAGAAGACCGGCGCGGTGCACTGCAGAAGACCAGGGATGGTAAGTTAAGCAGCAGGGGGGGGCCTTACAACAGAGGGGGGGCGAGTGCCAGCATTTGGGGGCCTGTATACCCCTGGGGCTGCTATATACCCCTGGGGCTGCTATATACCCCTGGGGCTGGTGTATACCACTGGGGCTGTTATATACCCCGGGGGCTGCTGTATACCACACCACTGGGGCTGCTATATACCCCTGGGGCTGCTATATACCCCTGGGGCTGCTGTATACCACACCACTGGGGCTGTTATATACCCCTGGGGCTGCTATATACCACTGGGGCTGTTATATACCCCTGGGGCTGTTATATACCCCTGGGGCTGCTGTATACCACACCACTGGGGCTGCTATATACTCCTGGGGCTGCTATATACCCCAGGGGCTGCTATATACCACTGGGGCTGCTATATACCACTGGGGCTGCTGTATATACTGCTGGGGCCTGTATACCACTGGGGCTGCTGTTATATACTGGTGGGGCCTGTATATACCACTGGGGAGGCTGCTCTATACCACTAGCGCTGCTGTATATACTGCTGGGGCCTGTATATGCCACTGGGGAGGCTGCTGTAATACTGCTGGGGCCTGTATATACCACTGGGGAGGCTGCTGTAATACTGCTGGGCCTGTATATACCACTGGGGAGGCTGCTGTAATACTGCTGGGGCCTGTATATACCACTGGGGAGGCTGCTGTATACTACCACTGGGGAGGCTGCTGTATACTACCACTGGGGGGACCTGTATACCACACTGCTGGGGCTGTATACCTGTGCTGGGGTCCACCCTCGGCTTATACACGAGTCAATAGGTTTTCCCAGGTTTTGGGGGCAAAAGTAGGGGGGTCGGCTTATACACGGGTCGGCTTATACACGAGTATATACGTATATAAGATTCTCAAGAGTCCCAGCAGTCAGACCCCCATTGTTCGGTAGGTTCTTCCCTATGAATGGGAGATGATTATATTGGGAAAAAACAATAAAGTAAAAAAAAGCCCTTGCAGCCTCATATTTTGCACAGTAGCTAGCCATGCATTACACAAGATAGAAATTCTGGGGAAGCAGCATTGATCAATAAACAGAAGATAATTGTGGAGACCCGGGGGTCAGGGGGCGCTCTCGTCCGCAGGCCCAGCCGCCTTTACAAAGACAGCGTGGACCAGGGCTCATCCCCAACTGAACGCCCGAGCTCCTTAACCGTGGGCGGAACACTACTCAGACAACACAGGGTCAGGGAATCACAATATCAAGGCTTTATTGGATCCCCAAACAATTAACAGCATATAACACATAACCAAGCAAAACACAACATGTAACAGGCAACAGAGTCTCACCCTTCCGCTGGCTCACCAGGGTTTAGAATGCAGCACGGCAAAGTCTGAAGCCAGGTGACTGTATCATCCCAACCTGGGTTGCTTCCTTGTCCTTATCCAGTCTTTATCACGTCCGAATCCGATAATCCGATACTGAAGTCCTTGTGGTTCTTTAGTCCGTGTTCTGATCCCCTTGGTCGGCACCGAAATGCCTAGGCCTGGGGTTATGGCTAGCTAATCGGATCCGAAGACCCTAGATTAACTGCCTGTATCCAATCCAGTGACCTCGAGCCGGGACCGAAAATCCCTAGACTCAGGCCACTAGACAGAATCTAGCTCCAATCTTCTAAAACTGCTGGTCAAAGTGAACATTCCTCCTTATATACCCTCAGCCCTCATTGTAGGATATTGGGGACGTCATGATTGGTGCAATAACACAGTCTTTTCATTCGCTGAACTCCAATCCTCGTTTAACATATTTTAGGTACTATTGCAATCCAAATGCTGATTGATATAGCACCTTACAATGGAATGTTAGTCTGAGACAATCAGTCTGCAAACCATGACAATAACACAATAGTGGCTGGAGCCTCAATCCACATTCACAGGGTAATAGACAATGGACGATTAGCATAATTAAGTTCTCTGGCCTGCTATGACAAACAGGTTAGATAATTACATTACCAAGCTAAACTTTAACCACAGAAATCTATGACAATACTGTAAGAAATTCTCTTTGACCATTACAAGTTTACAAACCTATATACAATATGATATGTCTGGATGAATAAGAAATCCTCCTACATTATATATTAAAGGGTCCATTTCGTCACATACCTCCCCCTTCTTATTTAGCCAGACAGAGCAGTCAGATATGATCAGTCTCTGGTTATCCTTCTCCTCTTGGCGGCATTGTCTTTTTTAATGGAGAAAACAGCAATCGAGGCTTCCATCTATACACCTCCCCCAGATTACCTCCCCCAGGATGGGCAGACATATTGGGGATAAACAGTAAAATGGGATTCAGGAGTTGAGCTCCTATGAATTTCTGGTTATCAATTCCCCCCCAGTCAATGACCACAGTCTGGCTAGGTGTACTCACTGTTGATGGCTCAGAGAAGAATGATGGGGTCTGGGAACATGGATTATCCTCAGAAGGTGGGGTAGCAAGATCCACATCAGGGTGCTGCTTGGCTTCCTGGATGATGGTGATGGCTGTGACACACTGGCTGGATAGTCCTTGTCCTGGGTCAGCTTGCAAAACAACCGATGTGGGGGGGCCATCCATGAGCCCCACTTTAACCTCCTCCTGGTTAGCCCCTGAAACAACAGGTGTGGGGAAGCTGCTCACAAATCCCACATCAACCTCTTCCTGGTCAGTCTCCAAAGCAACAGGGATAGGGAGATTGTCCATAACCTCCAACTTGTCCTCTTCCTGCTCTGGCACGGTGTTGACAGGATCAGTTTCTTGCAGTTCCAGGGCTTGGAACTGGTGTCCTTCCAGACTGTCACTGGATCCATGATGTGGCACACAGTTTAATTCCTTTGAGTCAATCTCGGCGGGGTCCTCATCATTCTCTGCATCCTTCTGGGCATGCCACTGGACCAATCTCTGGATCAAATCCGACCGAGTGTCAGTGTCTCTGGCTTCGATTTCTCGGAACAGACATGCCACCTCTAGTTGCAGTTTCCTATAGCGGCCGTACTTCCACTCCAGTCCTCGTCCCATGGCTGAGCTGGTGGGGTTGGACATGGCAACGTCCGAAACCTGAATGCCTCACCTATGGCCTGCTGGGTATGCTTATATGCTTCCCTGGTTGTTGAGCCCTTGGACGGTGTCCACGAACACCAGTCCCCTGCAGCTCCCCTGGATAAACCAGGCTGAGTAGTATCCCACTGCTGCCACCAATTGTGGAGACCCGGGGGTCAGGGGGCGCTCTCGTCCGCAGGCCCAGCCGCCTTTACAAAGACAGCGTGGACCAGGGCTCATCCCCAACTGAACGCCCGAGCTCCTTAACCGTGGGCGGAACACTACTCAGACAACACAGGGTCAGGGAATCACAATATCAAGGCTTTATTGGATCCCCAAACAATTAACAGCATATAACACATAACCAAGCAAAACACAACATGTAACAGGCAACAGAGTCTCACCCTTCCGCTGGCTCACCAGGGTTTAGAATGCAGCACGGCAAAGTCTGAAGCCAGGTGACTGTATCATCCCAACCTGGGTTGCTTCCTTGTCCTTATCCAGTCTTTATCACGTCCGAATCCGATAATCCGATACTGAAGTCCTTGTGGTTCTTTAGTCCGTGTTCTGATCCCCTTGGTCGGCACCGAAATGCCTAGGCCTGGGGTTATGGCTAGCTAATCGGATCCGAAGACCCTAGATTAACTGCCTGTATCCAATCCAGTGACCTCGAGCCGGGACCGAAAATCCCTAGACTCAGGCCACTAGACAGAATCTAGCTCCAATCTTCTAAAACTGCTGGTCAAAGTGAACATTCCTCCTTATATACCCTCAGCCCTCATTGTAGGATATTGGGGACGTCATGATTGGTGCAATAACACAGTCTTTTCATTCGCTGAACTCCAATCCTCGTTTAACATATTTTAGGTACTATTGCAATCCAAATGCTGATTGATATAGCACCTTACAATGGAATGTTAGTCTGAGACAATCAGTCTGCAAACCATGACAATAACACAATAGTGGCTGGAGCCTCAATCCACATTCACAGGGTAATAGACAATGGACGATTAGCATAATTAAGTTCTCTGGCCTGCTATGACAAACAGGTTAGATAATTACATTACCAAGCTAAACTTTAACCACAGAAATCTATGACAATACTGTAAGAAATTCTCTTTGACCATTACAAGTTTACAAACCTATATACAATATGATATGTCTGGATGAATAAGAAATCCTCCTACATTATATATTAAAGGGTCCATTTCGTCACAACTGTTCTCTTAACAATGCAATTATCTAATTGTAGATTGTATCAGTTATCTAAGAAGCCTGACAAGCAAATTGCTTAAGTCCTGGGGCCATACAAGGTTGCCATTAACTATAACGCAGCCTTTAATTTAGAATCTGAACTTTTGTATTATTAGGTGAAAGTAATTGCCAATGTCGTAAAAAAAGAAGATATGGTTTAGACATTATAATAAAGTTCTTATCTAATAAAACCACTCTTCTTTTTACTTGTCACTAAGAAGACAATACTCTGCAGAAATCGGAGAGGTCCTGTTTCTAGACAGCTGAGTAATGGGGAAAAGCAGCAACAGCTGGACAATGATTCATTCTTTTTCCCCTACAAACTCTGCTTTGAAGACTTCAATCAGCATTGTGTCAAAAGGAGCATAGAGGAGCCCAGATCAGGTAATATGACAAGCCTTAAACAACTGGACTGTTTATTAAGTCACAAAACAGTCTGCGATACGGTGCGATTTCCGTCTAGACAGAACGAGTGGAGAATACATTATGCTGCTGTTACATGGGATCCCCGGGCTCTATGTATGTGCGGGCGTGTAGGGACGTTTCCAAGGACAGCATAGTAAACCATGAGTTACTGTCTGGGAGGAAATCACTCCCTAAGGCAACAATAACATGGCTTTATGAATGAGCTGCAAACGTCAGCCGCATGACACATACATGGTCTTGATGAGTGGTGTGAAATGAGTGTATGATCGTCAGTATAAATCAGTCTTTATAATCCAAGTCCATTCATTCATGTCAGGAATCTAAAGGTGTAGAATACCTTTTTGTGCGTTTTCTGTATCTTCTCTTATAGTTTAATACTATTATCTTTTATACTATTTATGCTATTTTGTTTTAACACTCTACTTCTTCATACTTTATACTCATATAGCTCAGAATACTATGTATTTGTGGATTTGATAAAGTCTAAAAAGAAAAAGGACATTTTCGACAAAAAATATTATTCGAAAACGGTAAAGAAGCAAATTAGATTATGTTAATTTGTGCTGCTATGAATTGTCACTGATTCAATTGTTCTATTAAAAGTGGACAGTTCTGTAAAGGAAATCAGAAAATTAATAGATGTGGCCTCTATAGTACCAAATTCCCAGCTTCTGGATCAAATCACTATTATTGTCCAGTGTATCTACCTGTGTATGAACATACAGTATGTAGGGTGAGGATATTGCTGACCTTAGATAGTGGTTTGCTGGGGAAAACAGATATCTTGGGCGTCTACTGTCATTAGGTTATAGGTAAGTAATATGCATGGAAGTCAATGTGATTTATTTGGGGCACAGATTTGCCCCAGTCTATTATCCTATATAACCCTTCCTTTGTAGACCCCTCGAATGTGCTTATATGAATGGCATACAATATGAGTAGGGTTATGTCCGGATGACTGTTAGACTGGATCCACTGTGAGCCCTTGAGGACAGGGTCCCACTCCCTCCTGTCCCTGTTAGCACGGTCTACATGAATATATTGTACTTGTCCTTGTCTACCCTCTTATCACGTAAAGCGCCATGGGATCTAATGGCGCTATATAAATAATAATAATAATCCAGCAGCAATCCATTGTACGGTTGTACAGACTCAACTTTTTTGCCTTGTTAAAAAAACTGATTTCAACTGGATCCATTTTTTAACATTGAAATCTATAGAAACAGATGTGCTAAATAGCAATAGCCATGTGTTTTCTTCCATTTGAAAGAAAAACAGATTGCTAATTAATGGATGAGTTTTACTTACACTTCAATGTTAAAAAAACATTCAGTTGAAATCCGTCTTTTTTAGCTAGACAAAAAACTTGTGCTGGAGTTGAGTGAACCTTTGGAAGTTCGGGTTCAGGTGGTGCAACCAAACTTCTGGTTCACTGGTTATGACCCCGATGTTAACCTGAACCTCAGTGGAAGTCACTGATTGGCAGTTCAGCTCTCGCTCCACAGACAGACCGCCATAAGTAATATACTTCAAGAGGTAGGAGGCCAAGGTTTTTTTTCCCCCCAGATTAATTTCTGACAAACACTACACCCACAACTGTGCTTTAAAGCCCAGTGCGAGCCGATCAAACACTGCACGTGGTTCACACTGGGCCAAGTGCCAACTGTACCCAACCACAGTCATGCTCACTACAGTGCTCTGCAAATGTAAAGCAACTGAACTCTGAACCCAAACAGGTTTGCTCAACAGCATGAATTTTGGCAACCTGAATTGCACCTTGAAAGGTTCACTCATCCCTAGTGCTGGATCCATACTAACAGATGATTGATTGACAAGTGAACATAGGCTAAAACAGATTTTGGTGAATGAGCCTCATCATGCTTCTGACTTTGAATGCACTATATGCACTTACTAATCTTCGTATTGAAAGTTATCCCCCTCTATGGCTCTCCCACCAAACATATCTATGTCTGTTATGTTGGATATTTATTTGTTGTTTTGGTTTGCTATAACATGAGTAAGGATGAAAAAATACATATGTCCATCAATTTTAAAGGAATGCTATAGTCAGAAAATGATATATGTATTAAACCAGGGTTTTGTGTTATATATTTTTTTAAATTTTATTTTATTTGTTATCTTTATTAAAAACAAAATTAAACAAAAGCTTTCGCAGAGGCAATTGGGGCTTTTTTTACTTAATCTTCCTATCCTTTCAGAAAAAGTTTACATCAAGCTCCTTATCATCAGAGGCAGGCTACAATGATAGGTAACACCTCTATACATAGGATCAGGGCTGGCTCCAGATATTTGTGGGCCCCAGGTGAAAGAGTCTCCATGGGCCCCTTTAACATTCTGTCCGTGCTGCTGCACATCCGCACCATAAGCCACACCCCAGGTTTAAAGAGATGAAAATAAGAAAACATTTCTTCCTATTCATTGAAGCTTTCCCGGTAAAAATCGGACAGCATCGGATCCGATTTAGCCCCCATTTTCTCCAATGGGGATCGGATCAGATCAGATGTGCACTTAATGGCATCCGATTTGCATCCGATCCGATTCTGTCAGATTTTTTTCAGGAGCCAAAATCGGAGACTGCTCCGATGCGATCCGATTAAAATAATATAGGAGTCTATGGAGGATCGGATCGGATGGAAAATCGGATCCGATATCGGATCCGATTTTCTGTATTGAGCATGCTCAATACCCTAGACCACTCCCAAAACCTCCACAGCCCTCCCCCAGCCATTTAAATCGGATTCGATAAAAAATCGGATCGGATGGCATCCGATGGCATCCGATGCTGTCCGATTTTCATCAGACAGCATCAGATGTAACAAAATCATAATGTGAAAGTAGCCTGAGTAGAATTATGAACTAACCTGACTGATCTTCTCACTCAACCTGACAGGTTTACAACTGGACATCGAGCAGGGCTCAACAACACCTCTCCTTGGCAGACTCAGTTTTTCTCCTCCTTCAGACCTTACTTGTTATCCCGTTCTACTCCATTTCCAGTTGTAGCCATGAAATATGCAACATCGGCCATTTTTGTCAACTTGATGGCCTTAAATCAGCCATGCTACCTATACGCAGTTTATTTTTTCAGTGATGCTTTCTAGCAAAGACCAAAGTATCCCAAGTGACAGTGAAATGACAGGACTAAAAAAAAATTTGCAAAAAGGTTTTTAGTGAAAAAAAATAAACAACTAAGAATAATCTTGTTATATATGTAATAATTTAAAGAGCACATAATAGAAATTTATGACAACTAACTTAGCAGTCAACACAGCCCTGATTAATATGGACACAATGCTTAGTTACTAATTGGTTATTTAGGATTAATAGCAAACAGACATTGCTGTCAACACCTAAAGATTCTTATAATGACTTGTAAGTCATCAATGCATCATCCACCTGCATTACTGGGACCCAGTGGAGAAGGATATGATATGGCTTGGCCCGAGAGGTCAAAATGCCAGATTATTCCAGTCTGACCACCCTCGTGAGTATCCTAGAAAAACAGCCATACTGTTGATTGAAATAATGAGTTGGGAATCAGCTCATGTGTAACCTATTCATTCTATACTGGACAGGAATAAACTACAAGGGTTTCTACGGACCGTCAAAAGATCTTTGTCTTGTTTTAGCCAGTAGATAGCTAAAATAAAAATTGTGAGTCCTCAGTGGTTGATACCATTTTAATGTCTAACTAAAAAGGTGATGACAAATAGAAAACCTTTGAGAGGTCACTTAATCAAGTATTGCTTACATGGAACCGGATAGCTGATTCGTGCTGCTGGAAAGACAGGCAGCTTGAATAAGAGTATGGCTCTATAATTTTAGGAAAGTATGCTTTAGGGCTCGTTGACTTGAGCATATTACAGGAATGTGTGTGCCATGGACCGTACACAGAGAGCACTTGCAGCCATTATAGCAAATATGTCAGAGTACATGATAGATTTTCCACAAGGACCAATGGTCTGCGTGGAAAAACTCACAGCATACAGTATTTTGGGCTTTACAGACAAGACTAGTGCATGTAAATAGCAGAAATCTCCTGTGCAGGCAAGCCACATGGAGCTGAACACGGAGTAAATGGTGGATATGACATGCTGGAGTTTAGTACATTTAAAAGCTTGTTTGGGACCAAGTCACTTGGGGGTCCAGCCTCTAGTCTTGGATAAACTAACCTTTCACTCAAGGGAAAAAGGTGAGCAAAGTCTCCTTGAATAGTCCCACGAGTGACAAGGTCTCCGGTTGGCTTTTAAATACATGTTTTCTCTGAAACGCCGCAGCATTTTAAAGGCGTAACTACCTGTTTAAAATTATGGATCTAGACTTGATTTAAGCTACATGTCCGAAATCACTGAGCCGGACTCTCCATTTTTTCGGGCATCAAGGATAATCTGCCAGGTTGACATTAACACAATATCTGAAGAGTCACATACAGTGTTGGCCAAAAGTATTGAAACCCCTGCAATTCTGTCAGATAATACTCAGTTTCTTCCTGAAAATGATTGCAATCACAAATTCTTTGGTATTATTATCTTCATTTAATTTGTCTTCAATAAAAAAAACACAAAAAGAATTGTCCTAGAGCCAAATTGGATATAATTCCACATCAAACATAAAAAAGGGGGTGGACAAAAGTATTGACCCTGTTAGAAAAATCATGTGATGCTTCTCTAATTTGTGTAATTAACAGCACCTGTAACTTACCTGTGGCACCTAACAGGTGTTGGCAATAACTAAATCACACTTGCAGCCAGTTGACATGGATTAAAGTTAACTCAACCTCTGTCCTGTGTCCTTGTGGGTACCACATTGAGCATGGAGAAAAGAAAGAAGACCAAAGAACTGTCTGAGGACTTGAGAAACCAATTGTGAGGAAGCATGAGCAATCTCAAGGCTACAAGTCCATCTCCAAAGACCTTAATGTTCCTGTGTCAAACATGGCGGAGGTTTCCTGATGTTTTGGGGTTGCTTTGCTGCCTCTGGCACTGGACTGCTTGACCGTGTGCATGGCATTATGAAGTCTGAAGACTACCAACAAATTTTGCAGCATAATGTAGGGCCCAGTGTGAGAAAGCTGGGTCTCCCTCAGAGGTCATGGGTCTTCCAGCAGGACAATGACCCAAAACACACTTCAAAAAGCACTAGAAAATGGTTTGAGAGAAAGCACTGGAGACTTCTAAGGTGGCCAGCAATGAGTCTAGACCTGAATCCCATAGAACACCTGTGGAGAGATCTAAAAATGGCAGTTTGGAGAATGCACCCTTCAAATATCAGGGACCTGGAGCAGTTTGCCAAAGAAGAATGGTCTAAAATTCCAGCAGAGCATTGTAAGAAACTCATTGATGGTTACCGGAAGCGGTTGATTGCAGTTATTTTGGCTAAAGGTTGTGCAACCAAGTATTAGGCTGAGGGTGCCAATACTTTTGTCCGGCCCATTTTTGGAGTTGTGTGAAATGATCAATGTTTTGCCTTTGGCTTCATTCTCTTTTGTGTTTTTTCATTGAAGACAAATTAAATGAAGATAATAATACCAAAGAATTTGTGATTGCAATCATTTTCAGGAAGAAACTGAGTATTATCTGATAGAATTGCAGGGGTGTCAATACTTTTGGCCAACATTGTATAACACCTAATCCTATGTCTTTTGTGTATAAAGCTGCCCACTTTGGACATTATTCTAAGTAGTCTCAAAAGCTTGCTATTTGTCTTCACATTTTCAGTTAGCGGATAAAAGTAATCAACCACCGAACACTTATTTATTTTTTACAAGAACCGTAATAAGTTTCAAACATAGTTTTACTCTCCAGTTTACTTCATTTATACAAGCTAATAATTGTCAGACAAGTGTCCGTAGGAGCAGTTGTTCACCAATATTCGGCCTATCTAATCAAATCTCAAATCACCTGATAAATGAGCATGTCGCTTCTTCGTCAGGTGCAGTGATTTTTATAGAAGCATATTAATCATTGTACTTGGCAGCACATTGTCTGTGAAATCAGGATGTGCCGCCGATAAGATGATATTGTGTGGGAACAGAACAATTGTATTAGTGATTATTTTGATTCCATTCATTGTTTTGGTCGTCTGTGTAAACATGCCAGTAAACTGCTACAGGTAGCATAACTGATCGTGGTCATTTAAAGGGGTTGTACAGTCTTCTGATGAACGTTTACAGAGCATGATTCACACACTGTCAGGATCTCGGAGATTTCAGTGGTCAGGTGACTGCAAGTATGCCATTTACATAAATCTGGATACATTCAGACTAGACTTGCTCTATTCGGTTACACTGAGCGAGGCCGTGCACGACTAGTCGACCTACAACCGTTGTTGTCAAATTACCACTCTTGCCAGCAGCACAAGAGACTTCTGACAGTGTGCAGTGCGTGCGCTGTAAGGATTCAGAAGTTGGCAATTACATCAAGTGACTGCATTCTTTTAGCAGAAGACTGGACAGCTCCTGAGATATTAAATGTACATTTTGAGCCCCATTAATAATGGGTGCTGATTGAGCCATGACAATCTATATACGGGAAAGCCAATTATGCTGAAGCTATATAAGCAACAGGATTAGTAAACGATACAAAATATTGTGAAGTGGTTCTAATATTTAGTATAAAGAAGGAGCGGCACTCACCAGACATTGCTGTGGCTCTTTTATTCCATCACAGGGTTACACATGCAGGGGGGAGGGGGTGCAGAGTCGGACAACGGCTAACCGTTTCGCGCTGTTAGCGCTTCAACGGGTCCAACATTGGTGATGGAATAAGAGAGCCACAGCAACTTCTGGTGAGTGCCGCTTCTTCTTTATACTAATTTAAGGACTTATGCTTGAGCTGAGCAACACCATTTTAACCGGTCACAGCTCACAGCCTGTGTGGTTACCAGCCCAGATAAAGGTCAGACCAGTGCCTGCATTCTCTCTGCTTATAAGGTCCTAATAGTTGCTTACCTGGTTCAGATGCGCAGCGTGGTTCTGTTGGATGGAAACAGAAAAAGAAATGATCTTTTAGAAGTTACTGAGTCTAAAAAAGTGATGAAATGACATGACTTTGCTTCAACATAGAAATATGTAACAAATCTAAAAAGGAGCAATATCCCAGGCTCTTGTGCTTAGGGTTAATGATGATTTATTGTCCAAAAACAATGCATTTCAGGGGAACAAAACTCTTCATCAGATATTCAAGGCAGGCATTCATATCTGATGAAAATTTTATTCCCGAAATGTTTTATTTATGGAATATAAATAGTCATTGACCCTAAGCGCAGGAGCCTGGGACATTTTTCCTTTTTGGTTTTGCTATAGAGGATACGACACCAGGTCCAGTGATCTTTTGGTGGTTCCAAAGAAGACACCCGCTGCCTGCCATTGCCATACTATACCTGGCCACTACAGTGTAGGACACTTTCACAAGGTGACAATCTCCTTTTCCTTGGTCCAATAGTATCACTAGTCATACATTACTACTCTATGTGGCACTCGGCTTTTTGTATTACAGCTGTTCTGTAACTCGATATAGAAATGGATGTGATGGTGGAAATCCTTATTGCGAAAACTAAGTCACAAATAAAATGTCTTAGAAAAACGGAAAAAATCCAGTGATGGTCCATAACACTTCACTTCTAATGAAGAATATTTAAAAATGTAAACAGTGGCATCTTTAGAGTTAATGAAGTAATTTGCACCTGTCTACTAATAATTATGTATGAGCTTAGTCTGACTTTACAATATGTTTTTTTGATGTTTTTAATCATGAATAAGGTTCTATGCTGAAACGCATTGGTTCACCTTGCCACATTGTGATGACTGTCATCATATTTTTAATATTTTTCATTTATATTTTCATTATATTTTTCATTAAAAGTGAAGTTTTATAGACCATAGCTGAGTTTCTACCTTTTTTCTATGATTAGCCTTTTTGCTGTAGCTCTAGACTAGAGCACCTACAGCCATCTAATCAAGCCATGATTCATGATTCCTGAATGGGGAGAGCTGATATCCTTTTTCATATTGTCATTACATAGAAAATATTTGGTTCTAGACATCAAGATAGATGTAGCACTTTAAACTTGAAGGGAACCAACCAGCAGGATTTAGGGCTATAAAGTGAAGTCAGTGCTTCACAGGCTCTGGGATGCGGAGTGCAATCATACCTTTACTTCAATGATTACATGAATGGTTGCAGAGAAAACTGTTATCAACACTGGGTAAACAGTACAGCAAATTATGTGGAGATGGGTTTATTTTTATTACTTCCCTGTGGATTCTAGGCCAAACCCTACCCCCTCCCTCTGTCATGGCAATAAATAGTTAATCTAATATATAAAGCTGAATGTGTGTGTGTATGTATGTATGTATATCCAGGATTGGCATCTACACTGTCACAACTACAGCCACAAAATTTTGCAGAGTCACACGTCTGGACCCCGAGAGCGTCATAGGCTATGTTGTGAGGCGAAATTTTAACCCTGCGCGTTCCAATTCACCAAACAATTTTGCCCCTATCTACATAATGGGGAAAAAGTGAATGGAAAAGTGTTGGAGGAAAATCGACAGCTGTCAGCTATAGCCACAAAATTTTGCACAGTCACACGTCTGGACCCCAGGAGCGTCATAGGCTATGTTGTGAGGCAAAATTTTAACCTCGCGCATTCCAATTCACCAAACAATTTTGCCCCTATCTACATAATGGGGAAAAAGTGACAGTTACCAGTTGACAGATGTGAATGAGAGGGGCTTAATGATAGCGCCAAAGACTAACAGCACATACCAGCATATAGTCACTAAGGTGGGGCCCCAACATGAGATATTCACCACGCATGGGGACATGTATACACACCACACGCACACAAAGAGTAACAGCAAGTGTATAGTCGCTAAGGTGCAGCCCCAACATTGGATACTCACCACGCACCCGAACAAACACACACACACCACAAAAAGACACCCCCACGGGGACACACACACCATAGAGACACACACAAACACAGGGACACACACACATAGCCACCCTATATGGACACATGCACTCACCCCACAGGGACACACACACACACCACAAAGAGACACACACACCCCACACAGACACCCCCCCCACAGGGACACACACACACCCACAAAGAGACACACACAACAGAGACACACACCACACAGACCCCCCCCACAGGGACACACACACATACACACCCTATAGGGACACATGCACTCACCCCACAGGGACACACACATGCACATACCCCAGGGACACACACACCACACAGACACATATGTGCACAAATCACCTCACACAACTCGCCTCATACGTGTGCTATCTTTAATTTCCAAACATCAACATCTGATTAAAAACAGCCAATGTGAGATAATTGAGATACGGTCATACCTATATCTATTTACTGTTGCTACAACTGTCAATAATTGCATATTGCTTTTTGAATTTTTTCTCTTGTAATGATTTATTCTCAATAAAAACGATGGTTCAAAAAAAAACAAAAAAACAGCCAATGTGCAACACATGTGCCATATAGGGAATTAAGGCAGATGTCAGTCACATGAGCTGTCTATTATGTGTATGTGTGAGGTAACATATAATGCCTGGCCAGGGGGAGGGTTTACTGTTGGCTGGAGATTTATTAGGCTGCCTATAGCAATCAATCACAGCTCAGCTTCTATTTTCTTACAGGTCATTAATATGACATATTCAAATTCTATTTTGTTATAGCTAACATCAGTTATTTATTAACCCGGGCGTAGCCGGGTACTACAGCTAGTAACCGATATAACTCTTATAGAAGTCATTCAGAAATCTTCCAGTGTACTAACAGCATGTTATGTTTAAGCCTTTGCTCCTCTTACTCTCCATATCCTCCCCCCTCCTTTCAGAATTCCACTGTCTCAAGATTATGTAGCAGTGCTGAAGCAGTTCTTATCAAGATGTTCCCGGACTGAATGTACTAACCAAGGCTAAAATGCTAACTAAGGCGGCTGTCACACGTATCTATATCGTGAGCGATATTGTAAGCGATCGCTAACAATATCGCTCAGATCGCTGGTGAGATGTCACACAGACAGACTCACCAGCGATGTGGGCCAGCGAGATCGCTGGTAACTATGGTACACATCGGGTTACTAGGCGCCGCCGGCGCTTAGTAACCCGACGTTTACCATAGATACCATCTCCCAGCATAGGCTCTGCCGCTGGGAGATCGTTCATCGTGGTGTCATACACCACGATGAAGCAGATTGTTCAAGCGTTTATCGCTTGATATGAGCTCCTGCTCACCAATCTGCGATCTAGCGATCAAGCGATTTTACATTGTAAAATCGCTTGATTGCACGCAGCGATTCACAAACGATATCACTTAAGCGATCAAAAAGCAGATCGCTTAAACGATATCGTTCGCAATATTGAACCGTGTGACGGCCGCCTAACACACACTATATAATTGAATGTTCTCTTCAGAATAAAATGTAGATTCAGGATAATATGATGCAATCACCCCTAGTAACACCCCTAAGAAATGCCCCTTTAATGATAAGTATTAAAACTGCTAACCCCTCCTAAAATAAAGGTCTTTGTCATTAAGCTCTACTTTGACTTGTTGTCAGCGTGGTTCTTACGGTGGCGTGAACACACTTAGACAAGGCATCAATTTGGCGGCAGACAATTAATAGGACAGCCCACCCAAAAGGTGTGGAGGGCATCCATTACACCTCCATGTCACCATATACTAGGCACATTACATCTGACATCGTGCATGTTGATAGCATAATGTCAGGCGTCCTATGTAGCTGAGCTCTTCACTCCCTCCCGCTTTTCAGAAATTTTCCCGTCTGTCATCAGCTGGTCACAAGAGTGCAGTAGAAGACCCGGCCCTCTCCAGTCTCTGCGCATCCCCAGCTGATTCCTCTTAGAGACCGCGGTCACAAGCAGGAGAGGAGACTGGGACAGATCGCTGCTATTGTGACCACAGATGACAATAGTGGTGATCTGTGCCGGTCTCCTCTCCTGCTTGTGACCGCGGTCTGTGACTGTGAGGAGAGGAGACTGGAGACACGCAGAGACTAGAGGGGGCAAGGCTTTCTCCTGTGACCGGCCAATCACAGACAGAAGAAGAAGCAGTGAGAAGCTGGCGGGAAGCCGGAGACGAAGGCGGGAGGGAGTGATAAGCTCAGCCAGGTAGGACGCCGGACATTGTGTTATCACGATGCACGATGTCAGACGTAATGTACCTGGTATATAATGGCAGGGAGGGGGAGGGTTTGGCTTAGAGCCCACAGGGGAGTAATAAAATAAACACAACCCCACATAGTGACGCTGTGCTGCACTTATGCTAATGTGCTACACTGTTTTCCCGATGTTTGATAACAGTTTTCTCTGCAATCAAATCTTGAATCATTGAAGTAAAGCATGATTGTACTCAGTATTCCAGTGCCTGTAAGGCACTGGCTTCACTTTATAGCCCTAAATACTTCTGGTTGGTCCTCTTTAACACCCAACACATTAACATTAGCATGTTATAGAAAGATATGTAGAGACAGAAAACTTTAACTGAGCAATAACACGGCACAGGTAAATGAACATGCCAAGTTAGGAGTTACGATACACTTTTCTGTATCAGGATAACTTGCAGCATGGTGTTACTTGTAAGAAATGCCTGATCTGTGCTGTTTTTATTATTCCCTAGAAATAGTAATTGTGGAGCCGATGGGCACATATATTGCATGTAGATTAGGATCCATTCAGCAGCTTATGCAACACACACATAGAATATACCCATAAAGTGTGCCTATAATAACAAACGGTTAACTACTTTCCTGTCTGCTTGTAAGAGACCTGTAATACAATGTGTAACCTCCCAACCTCTACAGGAGCATGAAGATTAGAGAGGAGAACAATGAGGACTTGATGAGTTTGTTCTTTCAGAATACTTATACAGGATAATAATGTGTGAATGGAAATGATATATGAAGTCCCTGGGGACAATGAGAGCCAAGCACTTTCCTGTTTCAAAAGCAAACATACAATCTGAAAAAGTTACAGATATAGAGAAACTCCATAGAGTAGAAATAAAATAGTGAAAGAAAAAACTACACGTTACCTAAAGGGTTAATTACATCTCTGTCTTTTATGGACAAAATGGGAATCATTTCTTCTAGGTCCTGGTCGCCAAAGAGAGGTTCACAAAATCAGCTGAGAGCAGCAAAGAAATGCTGTTTGGGTGACACCTAGCAATGAATGGAAGCTATGGAGAAGCACCGCAGAGCAGAGTACTCTGTTGCCCTAACTGTTGCAGAGACAGCATAGTTCCCATTCATTTCTATGGGTGTGATACAAACAGAACAGCATTGCTAAACTCTACTGCTTTTGTATATTCCATGTGATACAGATGGTGCAGGGCTCAGCTGGGACCACTATTCATCCAATGAATAGCACACATTCGAGTACTATCCGTCCATTCAGTGGGGAATTCACAGGAGCAGACATTCTCCATTAAAATAAATGGGAGCTATGGACCTGCTGACTGCTCTTGGTGTTAAATGACTTCGGGACTATCAGACCACTTAATTTCATTATTTAATACTGATATAAATAGGCAATCTGCAAACCACTTTACTTAAAGGAGTTTTCTTTTAAACAAAGGTAAATTTGAAGTTAATTTTCACCAGTAGATCTTGGAATAATAATAATTTCCACAATTGGATGTATTTAAAAAACAATTTTGCTGGGCTGAGATAATCTTATATATGTGTCTCTGCTATGTACTGTGTAATGGTGGTGTCTGACCGTACAGGGACATGGCCTGATCATACCACATCTCCTGTGCTGAGATAATCTTATATATGTTCCCTGCTATGTACTGTGTAATGGATGTGTCTGACTGTACAGGGACATGGTCTGATCATACCACATCTCCAGTGCTGAGATAATCTTATATATGTGTCCCTGCTATGTACTATGTAATGGCTGTGTCTGACTGTACAGGGACATGGTCTGATCATACCACATCTCCAGTGCTGAGATAATCTTATATATGTGTCCCTGCTATGTACTGTGTAATGGATGTGTCTGACTGTACAGGGACATGGTCTGATCATACCCATCTCATGTGCTGAGATAATCTTATATATGTGTCTCTGCTTTGTACTGTGTAATGGCCGTGTCTGACTGTACAGTGACATGGTCTGATCATACCACAGCTCCTGTGCTGAGATAATCTTATATATGTGTCCTGCTATGTATAGTGTAATGGATGTGCCTGGCCATATAGAAACATGGTCTGATCACACCACAGCTCCTGTGCTGAGTTAATCTTATATATGTGTACCTGCTATGTGCTGTGTAATGGATGTGTATGACCACACAGGGACATGGTCTGATCACACCACATCTCCTGTGCTGAGATAAACTAATATATGTGTTCCTGCTATGTGCTGAGTAATGGTTGCGTCTGACTGTACAGGGACATGGTCTGATCATACCACATCTCCTGTGCTGAGATTATCTTATATATGTGTCCCTGCTATGCACTGTGTAATGGTTGTGTCTGACCATACAGTGACATGGTTTGATCATGCCACAGTTCTTGGGCCAGGAAAAAAGCAAAAGAGTAAACAGACATCACAGCACAGGATTGCAAATAATTCTTTCTTGAGATAACACATTTTTATAAACAGGCAGGGAAATGTTTTGCCTCAAAAAAAGAATGAGCTATTAGCCCGTGCTGTAATGTCTGTATACTCTTTGGCTTCCTCTCCAGCTCCAGGAGATGTGGTATGATCAGACCATATCCCTGTACAGTCAGACACATCCACACATCCATTACACAGTACATAGCAAGAGCCACATATATAAGATTATCTCAGCACAGGAGATGTGGTATGATCAGACCATGTCCCTGTATGGTGAGACACAGCCAATTACACGGTACATAACAGGGACACATATATAAGATTATCTCAGCACAGGAGCAGTGGTATAAATCAGACCATGTCCCTGTACAGTCAGACACGGCCATTACACAGTACATAGCAGGGACACATATATAAGATTATCTCAGCACAGAGCGGGAGATCGACATGTCCGTATCAGTCAACGCCATAAGTCATAGCAGGCACATATTAAGATATCCAGCACAGAGCTGTGTATATCACCATGTCCCTGTACAGTACACGCCATTACACAGTACATAGCAGGGGCACATATATAAGACTAATCTCAGCACAGGAGCTGTGGTATAATCAGACCATGTCCCTGTACAGTCAGACATGGCCATTACACAGTACATAGCAGGGACACATATATAAGATTTTCTCAGGATAGGAACATTTTTTAAACATCCAATTGTGGAAATTATTATTATTGCAAGATATATTGGTTAAAATGAACTTTTCTTCGTGGGACAACCCCTTTAAGTATTACGTTGTTTTACCCCTAACAAGTCACAAATTGAAGTGTCGGTAACTACATGTACTTAGTAAATGCGAAAAATGATTACAATCATTGAGGGAGTTTTAATGCTCTCATGTCTGTCAAACTACAAACAACAGAACAAAGAGAGGAGCTTTGAGCTCAGGACAGGGAAAATACTGGACAATGGTGGGTGCAATACATGTTGGGAATTGAGATAAAGGAAGTTCCAGTCCACATGATGCCGTCAGCATGCTAATGAAGAGGAACCACGCAAATAAAGGTATATAGCATGTTACAGAGCTTGAGAATTAGGACAGTCCCAGGAAATATTAGATGGTATTTTTAGTTGTAAAGGATGCGTTCAGCAGTCCGTGTGTGTACACGTACAATATTCTGTAGTTATGGCCATAATCTATGGTTATTTTATTGAATATACAAATTAAAATATGCCTGTTCCTGTTGATTATTTTTATTTTTTCACAGATTTAGCCCAATTTGGCCAGATTCAAATACATGTTTAAAACAATATTACATAGGACAGCAAGATATGGCTTTGTGGAAATGTTAGAAATGCAGAAAGTATTGCGTTCTGCCAACCAGTTCCATATACTCACTGTATGGAAAAGTCCATTGGAACCAAGGCTAACCATGCATGCACTCCACATTGGGTAAGATTAGTCTTTATGTGCCATACTTGTGTGTTGTTTTATTACTGTAGCTATATAAATAATATGTTAGCCTTACTTTTCTGTAGAATTCTGAAGTCAGGAGAGTCCTGGATTTCTGTCCCTTGTCTAAACCATTTGACATTTACAGGCGGCGTGCCCTTTACCCTGCACTCGAGGACCACAACTTGACCTTCCGATGTTGTCAGGCTTTGTAGCTCCTGAGTTTTAAAAGAAAAAGTTTATATGTCAAACAAGGCAATCTGGTGTCCTTACTTTCCTGAACAGCTTCAGGGTCTGCTCGGTCAGTGGAGTCAGAGATCACATTTCTCACAATGCTGCAGTATTATGTATATGGTTCTCTGAAATTTCCTGTATGGATCAGCAAAAGAAGAAAAACCACATGAAGGTTTTAAAATCAAGGGTGTAAATTTATTAAAGACTATGCAACACTATAATGTTAAACAAGAATAATGTGTTAAACAGTGAGAAAGGTATTGTGGCACCCCAGGGGTTAATGTGCCACAGTAATACCACAAAGGGTTAACTCCCCACACAACCCACAAGACTACACTAGTGCCTCCAGCCAGAAGGGGGAGCTAAAGCTGCTTCCCTATATATTCTGGTGTGGAGAGGAAGTGGGGAAGAGAAGAGTGGTGGGAGGAGCCAATGTTGTTTACTTCAGAGTGGCAGTGACAGTCAGTTGGAGTTAGTGCAGTTCCTGGGAGGGCTGAGGAAGAAGTCTGGTGGTGTAAAGGGGCTGCTGTAGGCCTCTCCACAGCCTGTTACCCACTTCCAGACCTAGCCAGGTCTGAGGGAAGGAGTAAGAGAAAGAGGAGAACACATCTGGGAGACCAGTTACCTCATAACTCGCCCCAGAGAAAGCGCAGAGACCGGATACATCCGAAACTGTGACTGACACACGCAGCACAGTAAACACCGGACTAGTGGAGGTTATATATTACACTGTACCTCAGCGAAGCAACACGGCGGGGTCAAAAAATACAAGGAAAGACTCAAGTTGCTAGCAAGGGCATCTGTGAGGAGAGACATGCCAGCATCCTAGCTGAAGCGCAGCAGGGCCACACACACACAGCGCAGGAGAGGGAAGCTGGGACCCGGACAGGGTGGGAGCAACCCGGCCCCGGTACAGACTCCGTGGACAGTACTCTGCTAACAACATCATCTGCAGTAAAGACTTGGAAAACTTCAAAACCGTGAGTTTGTGTGATCTTTGTGCTCAAATCCTGCGTACCCTCACAAGCAGTATCATCTCTACTACTACCCTATCCTGCAATATCCATAGCACCATCTATAGACTGTTACTATCTCTGCCCCGGGGAACCAAGCTCTACCTGCGGAGAGCCATTACATCCCCAGCTGCCAAACATCATCCCCGGAGGTTCTGCAGCAGCGGTGGTCACCCTGACCACAACCGTGGGTGGCGTCACGACAAACTCCCCTGTAAATATTCCCCCATTTACTTGTGGAACATGGGACCACGGTCCGGACCAAGACCGCCGTGATATTCCCAGCAGTACTCCGGTCCGGTACCGAGTACCCCGTCCCAGTGGGCTCCACAGTATCAAAGCTATATGACCTACACACTATGTACATGTCAAAGATACAAACTCAAACAGCCTGTAAATTATTGACACAAGTCAATTCCCACTAGAAAGGGGGAAAGAAAACTTTTCATAAAATTAAGAGCTCATGGTCCTCATGTACAGTAAATTACCTTAATGGCACACTACACTTAAAAGAATCTGTTAGCAGAATTTTATCATCTCCCAAAAATATTTAACTGCTCCTGTAGTTCTTTGAAAGATGAATCCAGCAATACATTTACATGGGCAGTTTGTGTTTCCATTACTCAGAATTCAGTCTTTGAACTTATAAGCAAATGAGGCCTAGATCTGAAGCCTCTGTCACTCCAGCTCTATTCCCTGCCCAGCACCAATTCCTCTTGTTTGACTGATGACTCCTTTGCTTAGTCACAGAGCATAGAGGCTGTCAATCAAGCAGGAGGTGGCAGCACTGGGCATGGAATACAGCTGGTGTGAAAGAGGCTTCACATCTACAATTGTTCTTCAGCCTCCTTTGCATATTAATTCAAAGCTGACTTCTCAGTAAGGAAAGATGGATTGGTCATGCAAAGATATTGCTTGACTTGTCTGTCAAAGAGCTTCATGCACATAAGAAGTTTGAAGTGTAAAATCCTGCTGGCAAATTCCCTTTACCACCTTCAGGATCAAGTGTGTATATGTACGCCCTTGGCCGCCTCCCTCCCTTTGATGCGAGCTAACGCGATGAGCTTGCACCATTCCCTGCACATATCAGCTGATCTTATCAGCTAACATGTGCAGCTATCAGAACCAATTAGAATCAGTGATCCGAACCACACTGTTAACATGTTAATCACTGACAACCTAAGCACCCCCGGCAGGTATAGTGCTGTTCCCCGCCAGTATCGGCTGCCCTGTGATATGATAATGGGGCCTAGAGTAGTTGCCATGACAGCCAAGGGTTAACTGATGTTACCATATGCTGTAATGACACATTTCTTGCCCGCAATGCCTAAGTGGCATCACTGGCAGAATTGCAATCATTTGTCCTGTGCTGAGGGATGCTGAAGCATCCTCTGCACAACAAAGAAGAAAACATGGATATGCCATAAAAGTGATATGACCTAATACATTTTCAAAACACTAAATTTATTAAACATAAAGATAAACCACAAACAGACAGACGGGTACCAAAATTAAAAAGCAATTAAAACGGCATATATAGCCGAGTAGACAATTCCCAAAAGGGATATAGTGGGAAACCACCCTCAAAGACAGTCAAAGGATTGGTAAGATTTGGAGTAAATCAGATCAGTACATAATAGGTGATCTAAACAAGACAATAGTGAGCAAAATGTTTAAAACATTTACACATGTATATACAGGGTAAGCAATAATTACACTCAAGGATTTTGGCCTTGTTCAAGGTAGTCAATGGATGGTTTCCCGCTATATCCCTTTCAGGAATTGTTTACTTGGCTATATATGCCGTTTAATTATTTATATTTTGTGTAGCCTTCTGTCTGTTTGCAGTTTATCTTCATGTTTAATAAAATTTAGTTTTTTGAAAATGTATTAGGTCATATCACTTTTATGGCATAACCTTGTTTTCTTCTGTGCCTTGTCTTCTTTAGGTGTGCCTAGTGATCCCTTTTTTATTTTCACTGGTGGTGACCTCCCCTTCCTCTAAATAAAATCTCTTTGCACAACACAAGCGACTGGACTATGCAGTGCTGAGGTACTCTAAGGGGCCATGTAGAATAGAGGAAAAGTAGAAAAAAGTTTTAAAAAATATTAAAAAATTAAAAAACTAAGTTCAAATTACCCTTGCTCCATTGAAATACATATTTGTTATTGCTCGGTTAGGAAATGCCTTATCTATCCAAATATAAAATCAGTTAATCAGATCTATAAACTGTTAAGGGAAAAAAAGGCCAAAATTATGTTTTTTGCAACAAAATGCAACAAAGCCGATCAGAACATTCATTCCCAAAATTGTATCATTAAAACATCACTCACGACGCAAAAAAATAAGAATCACACAGCACCAGATCCAGAAAAATGAGAACTTCAAGGAAAATGGCGCCAAAAGTGCAATTCTTTTTCTTTAAACTTCTGAATTTTTTCACCCTTACATAAAGTATATTTGTATCTACGAACTTGTACTGACCGAGCATCATACTGACATGTATAGTGAACATGGCGAAAAAAAAAAACAATAAAAAATGTGTAATGCAATATGTTTTGCAATTCGCCAAGTTAAATGTTCTCCCTGTTTCAGTACATATTGTAGTGCCCTGTCCAGACTCTGTCTATCCCTTTAAGTACCCCTAGACAGTAAGTAGCTCCCACACACCATAGCTCACTCCATAGCTATCCCTCTACGTTAGTTCCTTGCATTTGTGAGCTTTAGATTTGCAATTGCAGTTACATCCACTTATATTTAATGCATTTCTCATTTGTTGTGTTCTAGCACCATTTACTGGTGAAAATATGTGGTTTATATTTATCTCACACTGTGAGAGATTGAAGTAGATTGGGTGTTGTCCTATGGTCAGTGACTCGGTCACAGGCTCAATAGGTGGGGCCACTTCCAACCTCTGTCTAGCTAATGGGACTGTAATTATCCAGTTCTGGCCAAGACTCCTCCTAGAGCAGAGCACATGAGGAGACTCTCAACACCACAAGATTTCACACCAGCCCAAGGCCTAGAATTTCATCCTTCCTTGACTTCCACTGCCAATATACTAAAGGCTTTCTATCTGAATTCTCGCTGTCCAGATCTACACATGTTTCTTTAGACAGTAGGGCATACTGAGTCTATAGGCCCCTTTCACATCTAATGCAGGGCTGCGTTTTGCTTCATTTGCGTTTCTATGCATTTTTGCCGATAAACGCATCAAACGCATGCATTTTTGCCCATTGATGTTAATGGAAACGCATGTAGAAACGCATACAAAACGCATGTGCATTTTCAAAAACGCAAAACGCATGCGTTTTTGCAAAAGCAGACCAAAACGTTGCTTGTGACGTTTTGGCCTGGTTTGCAAAAACGCATTCGATTTGGAAGAGCACATGCTTTTTGCATGCGTTTTTACATGCGTTTCCATTAAAATTAATGGGGCGAGAAAAACGCATAGAAACCAAATGAAGCAGCCCTGCATTAGATGTGAAAAGGGCCATAGAAGAATCTACTGCACTCAGGTTGGAAAGTTTGAGGGTTCCCCGTTCCACTGCAACATTAGTGGCTTGCACGCTATTGTCCACGCGCCAGCTGTCCAGTCCCCGTGGCACATTTGGGCAACTTTCTAAATTTATTTTCAAGTACTGGTGCCTGTGCCTTGGCTAGTAGTGCTACTACGGACCCAAATTCCAGGTCTGTACGATCTTCTTATTACACCTACGCCTCCACTCTAAGCTACAAAAGACTCTGAACCCTCTTCTAAAAGCATACATGTATTACATCTAAAACAATTTGTGCTCTTAAAGCTCAAGAACCCTCATTGCACTTCAGAATTCAACTCCAGGTTGTATTTTTTGTGGCCTACCACAAGAGACTGTAAAAATCTATTCTGTGTTGGATTTCCTTGTTCCTGCTGTAGTAAAGCAATTGTTGTCCCCTAGACTGTGTTTGTAGTCATTCCATCAGCTGAGTACACGGTGTGGGGAGGATAGCAGAGAACATCAGCCTCATAGACGACCCAGGGAACATGGCCTCTGCACCCTCATGCCAGAACAGCAACCATGACATATTAAACATTGGGGTCCCCGTTCCCTGGACTCTCACACTATATGGTAAAATAAATGATGCCATTCAAAAGTACAACTTGTCCCCCAAAATACTAGCCCTTTATATGTCTATGTTGACAGAAAAATAAAAATGTTATGGCTCTTGGAAGAAGGGGAGGAAAAAATGAAAACCAGAAAATGGAAAATCCGCCCGGGGTGAAGGGGTTAAAGAAAACAGTGAAGACTTTCCCATTCCTGAGATAGGAGATTGCATTGTTACTGATAAGATTCTATTTATCCTCCAGCTCCTCCCTCTAAGCTCAGGAATCTCAAACTCCAGGTCTCGAGGGCTGCACACAGTGCAGGTTTTCAGGATTTCCTTAGCATTGCACAGGTGATAATTGAATCACCTGCACAGATGATGATGACAACTCCGTGCAATGCTAAGGAAATCCTGAAAACATGCACTGTTGATGGCACTCAATGCCTGGAATCTGAGATCCCTGAACTAGCCCCTCCCTCTTCCTTCGTCATAGAATCTCATCAGTAACAGCTGCCACCTCCTATCTCCGTAATGGGAAAGTCTTCATGATTACGAGTAAGTCAAATTGGTCAATTGCAGGAAAGAAGCATATTTCTCTGATAAGATATATTATAAATTTGTTTATTTTTATATGTACTATTGATTTAAGGAATAAAAATTAAAGCGACAGTTATGCTTTAACTCTATCTACTAGTAATAACTACGACAAAAACTCCATGAGTACAGCTAGTTGCTGGCAGCGCAGGAGTTACTGTGATGGTTCAAAATTTACAAGACTCACCCCAAATAAATTACCTTTATGACAATTATAAAAGTAGTTATTGTATTGACCCAGCAAAAAGTTTTATGGTCTAATAAGGCCTGAATACCAAGCAGCATGTATTGCACAAATGAGGCACTGGACGCCATCCAGCCAACACCATGTCGTCAAAGCAAGGGGAGTTAGTATTATGCTTTAGAAAAGCTTTTCAGCAACAGGAACTGGCCATCTTATTAGGACTGATGATACACGTTACAGACAAGAACTGACGAAACTGCGAACCCTGCCAAAAATCCTTAATCAGGACAGGAA
Organism: Allobates femoralis; assembly: GCA_033576535.1. NCBI lineage: Eukaryota > Metazoa > Chordata > Amphibia > Anura > Aromobatidae > Allobates > Allobates femoralis. The sequence continues at coordinate 154,923,094 of JARQOC010000003.1, forward strand.
ACTTTCTTTCATCATGCAAATGATTCAAATCCCGCTATGCGAGTAATGCTGATGTACAGCAAAACAAAGACAATACGTGTCCTGGAGAGTCCTGACCTTAATTTGCTCAAAAACTGGTGTCAAGATTATTTCAATTACCATAAACCAGTTTACTATTTGGATTCTATGTCCTATAAAATTCTATAATTGCTCGGAAAGAAGGGACGGCTTGAGGCTACACAATCAACTTGCATTTATATTCTCACATGATATTTTTACTACTTTTCCTGATGGTCTGCAGGTAACCCGTCATTGTTGTATGTAGTTTTGTTCTTCTGTGTTTCTTAAAAATATAATACAATGAGAGAAACCTATATCATGTATTTTATGTAAAGTGTTCTATAGTATGGAAAGTCCAATGTAAGTGTAGAGTCACATAAATCATGACTATGCTTCTCCACTAACACCAGCTCCACCAGCAAGTAAATCAGCACATAAAAGAGTCCTGATTTTTGTCCTGTATTTCTTTTTCATTATTTTTTCCATTCCCCATTTCTCTTTTCTCTATTAGGATTGAAACAATGTTTTAAAACTGTGCGGTGAGATTTTCTGGAATGATGTGGGGATAGAGTCTGGGGATATGTTGATCTTTGCAGATGCAGAAAACCTTCTGTTATTATGGCACATGCTGCTGCATGTCATTTTTGTATAAACATTTGCAATTTTGATCAATTTTATGATGATTTTGCAGAAGACTTTGCTGCACATTTCAAAAATAAGATCAACCAGATCAGATAAGTCTTTACTGCTAGACCACTACAATCCCTCCATATAACAGAACAATGTCGTTCCCTGATACCCTCCTTCTTCAGCTTACCATCTCCAAATCACAGCCCACCACTTGATTCCATTCCACTTCCTTCCCAACCTCACTACTATCCTTATCCCAGGTCTAACCCATCTTTTTAGTCTATCATTAACTTCTCAAACCTTCTCTTCTGCTTTCAAGCATGCAGCAATCACACCTATTTGCCTCCAAACTCCTTCAACAGCACGTTCATGCTCAACTTTTCTCTCACCTCTCATCCAACTTGCTCTTCGACAACCTACAATCTGGTACCATCCCCACCACTCCACTGAAACTGCACTCACTTACTAGCCTTAGGCCCTACTTACTGCCAAAGCTAACAAAAAACTCTCTATACTCCTCCTAGTTCTATCCTCTGCCTTTGACATAGTTTACTACTCCCTCCAACTACAGATCCTCTCTTCCCTTGAGATCAAGGACTTGTCCTCTCCTTGATCTTTCATACCTTTTTAACTGCACATTTAACATCTCCCATTCCCATACTACCTCCTAATCTCTTTGTTGGTATCCCTCAAGGCTCTGTCTTGCAACCCCTACTCCTCTCCATCTAAACCTTAAGCTTGGAACAACTAATAAAAAAGTCCCATTGCTTCCAGTACAACACATACATCTGATGACCCTTCAGACCTACCTCTGTGGCCAAGACGTCACCTCTATGCTGTCTAGAATCTCAGAGTGTCTATCACCCATATCACCCTTATCCTCATCACACTTCCTAAAGCTCAATTTGGACAAAGACATATTTATTATCTTTCCTCCATCCAATGTACCTCCCATACCTGATCTATCACAGTAAATGACGTCACGTTTTCTCCTGTATTGGAAATATGCTACATCAGGCGAAATCCTTGACTCTCATCTGTCCTTCTAAGCACACATCCAAGCTCTTACCACCTCCTGCTGCTTCCAACTAAAAAGTCTTTCCGTAATCCATCCTTTCCTCAACCCTATTATCTACTAAAATGTTAGTGCATGTCCTCATTATCTCCCTCCTCACCTACTGCAATATTATCCTCTGTGGCCTCCCTGGTAACTCATCTGCACCTCTCCAGTCCAAATGTAAAAACACCTGTCATCAAGAAAGCTTACAGCCAGCAATGACAGACTTACCACCACCATTGGAGGTGCTGCAATGTCCCAAGCCTACTGTCTCCTTCCCCATCATCTTGTAGACTGCATGCCCGCAGGGGCCATCTCCCCTTGTATTCCAATCTATCACTTTTAGTTTGCTCATTGTAATTTATATTTGTATTTTGTACGTAAACCCATTTCACATGTACAGCACCATGGTGTCAATGGTTCTCTAAAACTAAGTAAATAATAATAAAAATATACACTGAGAGCATTAGGGAATTTTACAAATTAATCCCAAGATCCACGTCTGCTATATCGCCGGATGTATCTTCAAAACAAAGCAACAAAGGAAAACAAATATCGTAAATATTTAATACCAATAATAAATTACATTTCCATACCTTAGTAAAGGAAGGAGGAGAGAAGGTCTGGTAACCGGACCCGTCCTGTCGATACAGATATGAAGTAGGGCTTTGGACCTAGGAGTGGATGTGAAACATTTAGTAGCTCTGTATAGATATTATACATATTTTAGTCCATAACAATGTATCATAAACCAAAGCAATCATTAGTATCATTGTAAGTTACTTACCTGCTGGACAGGAATAGATATTGGTGTCATTACTGCTGTGGTTATCCCACATTTTGGTGATGATGGTCCAATAGTCAGTGAAACAGAAGTTGTCTTCTTTTGAGCCCTAGGAGGATGAAGTAGACTTGAATTATAATATATTGGTGACATTGGTAGGAGCTACGAGAACAGCACAAGAACATTAAAGATGTAAGCAGCCTATTAAAAACTCAATCCCTCCAGACTTTTTCTTGCATAAACCTGTGGAAATGTATATATAGTGTGGTATAACTGATGGAATATGCTCACAGATCACCATTTTTCCTGGTTTCCACACATTGGTCCTCTTCAGGATCACGTGACTTTTATTTCGGCTTATCGGACCACAATGATGTCTATGTGTTAGCTGGAAGTCGCTCTTGTAATATAAGTCTATAAAGCCTCATTCTGACTCTCCACAGACTAAGGGTACCTTTACACGTTGCAACATTGCATGCAATTTCACTTGCAACTTACTGGGTTGCAGTGAAATATGGACACATTGTTACATTTGTACACGGCAACAAAATAGATGTCTCCATGATTTCACTGCAACCAGCAAATTGCCAGTGAAATTGCATGCAATGTTGCAACGTGTAAAGGTACGTTAAGGCTACGTTCACACGCTGTATATTTTCAGCGTTTTTTAAGGATCCTCAAATCCAGTGAAATGCAGTGATGCTTTTGTTTTGTTTTGCATTTCACAAATTTATGTTCAGATGCTCCGTAATTTACATTGTAAAAGAGACTTCGAGCTTACGGTGAGAGCGGCGACCAAACAGCGACGTGGTATTCAAATCCCCGCCAAGCTGCACTACCTCTCTGATTGGTCGCTGCTGCCGGCAGCGACCAATCAGCGGCGCGGCGGGAAATATGAATTCCACGCCGCTGATTCGACGCCGCTGAGAGCCAGCAGCGGCGACCAATCAGAGAAGTAGTGCGGCTTGGCGGGGGATTTGAATCCCACTAGGGGTACTACTGCTGTGAGCAGCCGGGAGATGACTGGCTCGCCGTGGACCTCTGTACGACAGGTAACCGCAGCTCATCTACTGCCGCACAGAGGTTTGCGCCGCATACCTCTGTACGGCAGTACATGAGCTGCGGCACAAATTTTGAATTTGCGCGGCTCTTTTGAATGCACGTGGCTCTTTTGCATACGCTGCGCTCATTGGCAGCTGTCGGCGACCAATGAGCGCTGGAGAGCTGTCGCGATTTTTCCGTGACAGACATGATTAGACAATTATATAGTAGATTGTAGAACAATAAGCTGGCAACAATTATTGTTACCATTACTTTTTATTTTTCATTGTCATGATGTACTGCGATGGAGAAATGTGCTCTGTATGTTGTATGAGAAACTCTATTAATAAAAATACTAAAACAGAACAACATTTGCTGTGATTGGCAGCGTACATCAGACGGCATGCACCCATAATAGTCTACACTCAGATGTCATACGAGTGCAGTCTATGCCTACACAGGCAATGGAAAATTAAGTTCTCCATCTTCTCTTCACCTGTGCTACGATTCACTCAAACAAGAGAATTGAATCACAGTATGACATGAGTGTCCTAAGCTTAATTGGGGCTGATTCTGGCACATAAGACAACATACACTCATGTGACCCCAGTCACATGTGACTCCAGTAAGTTTGGGGACTTATAGGGGAACTAGCTCTAAAAACTCAAAATGCCCACTGGATAATTTTGGAGAAAAAATTCTTGTTGTTCATATGCAAATGAGGCAGTCCAAATCAGCATAGGCATGACTGCGTGCATAGTCCTAAGCACTCCTCTTCACAGTTTGAACAGGTACCTCCATTGATTGACAGTGCTGAGCTAGGATATTAAACAGAGCTTCCCGCAGATGGGGCATGACTGAGTACAACTGGAAAATGTATAATAATTTACGTTAGGTAGCGCTCGGCGATTGAAAGGTGCTGTCACGATAGTCTCTCTTACTTTGGAGACATGTGACAGCTTTGGGACCTGTGTCTCATTCCCTTATTGAGACTTCATATTAACCATATTTCTTTACTTTGGCAGTTTAGGAGTTAATATCAGTTTCTGTTGCTAGCAAGCTAGCTATTTTTTTGTCCAGGTGTGATCACTCCCATCCCCTTTTTATGGTCCCATGGTTCCATGATCCTTTGCTGGTGATTGAACTTCATTCCAGGTCAAGCTTCCTGAGGTGAAGGAAGTTCTCTGGAGAACCTGACTGTTGCCATGCCATCTGCTGCCTAGGAGAGTGACAGCAGGCAGGAAGTTGTTTTTGTCATCCTCCTGCCTTTTGTTGTTATTATTGCAGTTGAGACTAGTGCTCCGCTGGCCATTTCCCTATTCCCTATTGAGGGCTAACATCAGGGCCAGCAAGGGACTAGGTATCCTGCTTGGCAATGGGTTGAAAGAACCCATATAGGGATGCTATAGGGACTGTAGGGAGATCAGGGCACAGCCGCAGGTGACTGCAGGAGGTCACCTCTTCCCTGTTCTCTATGAGCAGGGACCCCCTGTTATATTTGTTTCCCCTCCTGGTGTTTCCCCACTTTGCGTGTAGTGCACCGGTTGCTGTTGGTCCATGCTCCACTGTCAGGCATGGTAGCCGGATACCCCCTTAGTCTAACGTGACAGGTGCGCCAAATTATAACTATTAATGAGATCAGTGAATCTTGCCCCATAGTTCCCTCAATCAAGAATGGAGTATAAAGCACCAGTCTTGTTGAATGGAGGCCATAATGTCAACAGAAACGTGTTCTTTCCCACAACATGAACACATTTATCATACAGCTATATCATTTTATGATTTAGTAGGGAACCCTGTCCTGAAGGAGCTTTGTTACCTTAGTGTGACTTAGTATTACAACACAAGCAATAAATTGTGTGAAATGCGTGCAGTGCTTATGTATTTTATCACCTCCTCATTCACTGAGGTCTGTGCAGGGACATTCCTATTAAAGGATTCTCTCTCCACATTCTCACACTGAGAAGAGACCTTCGTAAATGACAGGCTGGTGATTAATCTCTTGACAGGAATCACGGCCGCTCCTGCTCGGCATCCCCTACTGAGGATTCCGAATATGTCTGACTGTAGAGACCTTAATCATCAATGTCTACGTATGAAAATGAACTTGGTTATAAGACTCTTCATTTGAAGACACACCGCCTCAGGCTGGAAGAAAGCTGGTCTCACCTGAGCCTTAAAGCAAGTCTATACAAATTTGCTTAGGGCAGGATGTTTAACTATTGAAATGCCAGTGATTAACTGCAGGTGACAAATCATCTTTAGTGTGAGGTGAATAAAAGGAACTATACAGTAGATGGTATAGTTTACTAGTTTGATAAACTTTGCCCTTACTGGGGTATTCAAGTCTGGAAGTGCTTCCCTATTTTATAAAGCATAACTTCACGATTGAATGGGAGGCCAATTGCAAGGACACCTACCAGTCCCAAGAACCAGGGCTCTGATGAGTCCAGTGTGAAAGGAGGAGTTGATCATGCGCTGTGACTGCTGGAGACAGCCAAGTGCTGCTCTTGGCTGCTCTTCAGCACTCACGTAAGGATGAATGGGGCTGCACTGCACAGGATCAATCTCTGGTCTTCAGAGCTCTGATTATTCGGATTGGTTGGAGTTCTTGCAGTCAGACCCCCAGAGATATTGAAGTTATCTCCTATACCATTGTTAAGGAAGAAGTTCAAGTCTTGATAATACCCCTTTATTTATATACTTATACAGTAAATCTATACTTATAATATCTACTCTCATTTTAGTAAAGTGAATCTGTTAGTTTAATATGCAGCCCCAAGTAAAAGCAGCATATCACACCTACAATATATGCTATGTTGTTTGGATTCCAGGAGAGGACATATAATTTATGAGATTGTCGTACATATTGGGTGTTCACCTTCCCCACACCACCATCCTTCAAGGCAGTGATGCTGTCGTATGACTGGAATAGCCCCATTGACTTAAATGGAGGCTATCGTAAGGCAACAGGCACGGGGTGACAGAGAGGTCAAGTTTGTTTACACAAAATAGGCTGTGGGTGACCACGAGATGTATAAGCTGGTGTTAACAAATTTTTGAGCGCCAGAAATTCTTAGGGGACTGATTGGCCAGTGGGGAATGTGAGGTGAATGGCAGGGGCTATATATACCTAGGTCCCTGAGTGCCCGCTGGTCAGTCACCTCAAGCTCTCAACTGAACCCCCGCCCGCCCTAAGTTTTTTATTGCTTATATATGTCTATTTTCTGCTTCATTCCAGTCAGGGTACTTTGTTAAAGGGATGGTTACCCAGCATTTCTGGTTGGACCTGTTTTAAAATTGGTTTGATATGATTTATTTGAATTATTTATGACATTTATGGTCAATTTTTATGGAATTAAATTATAGAATTTTAGTAAGCCTTAATAAAAATACCGACCAACATGATTATTTTCCCACAATACTCTTAAGTGTTAGTGTTTTTCAGTCATGATAAGAAACAGCTTAAATGGAATTGTATTAAAGTATGGGCCTTGTTGCCTCATAAATAGTAGCCTGTCAATCACTGCGGAACGGGGTTTTGGGGATAATTCCCCTCATAAATACATAATATGTCCCACCCAGCAAGAATCCTGCGCCACACTGATGAGGGGCAACAACCCCGAAACAGCTGTCTGTGGTTGGATACCTAGTCCATGGTAAACCCCTGGCCATATCTTTAAGCTCGCAAGGGCTGGATAGTGACTTAAGGGCTACTAATACCCTGGGCTAGGTCCTTCCCTGGTGGGATAACTGGCTGGTGTCCATGTTGTAGACTCTTAACCGAGGCTCCATGGACTTCATCTGCATATCAAATTCTAGGGAGCAATGCACCTTGGGTTTCACTGTGTTTGAGTGCTTTAACTGGTGCCCGCAGTGTTATCCTCCGCTGGTCTCCACAAGGTCAGTGGTTGCTTTGTGATATCTGTCTATCAAGCATTGCTCCCACCCAGCCAGAATCCTGCGCCACACTGATGAGGGGCAACAACCCCGAAACAGCTGTCTGTGGTTGGATACCTAGTCCATGGTAAACCCCTGGCCATATCTTCAAGCTCGCAAGGGCTGGATAGTGACTTAAGGGCTACTAATACCTTGGGCTAGGTCCTTCCCTGGTGGCATAACTGGCTGGTGTCCATGTTGTAGACTCCTAACCGAGGCTCCATGGACTTCATCTGCATAATATGTCCAGTGTATTCATTATTTATTCAGCACTAAACAGCAGTAGTAAGAGTAACATTTCGTGTGGAGTGCTGTCATTAGACATAGCACCTGCAACTGCTGTCATTTGCTGCTTTTAGTTAGGGCAGCATATTGAGCCGACACATTTGCCTTGGTAAACCTGCAAAAATGATAAAATGGATTGGTTTTCTGGGAGACAAACGCTGTACTCACTGCGGCATTGTTGCTTGTTTCGAATTCAACGAAAAGCTTTCACTTTCTGAGTCTGAAGAACTGGCCCCTAACATGGAAGAAGTAAACATTATCAGTAATTCAAATGTAGAAGATATAATAAAATGTAAGTTATTACAGATTTGAAGCTTCAAATGAAAGTAAAGGTTTGAATTTTTAAAAAATATCTTTAGGTGCTTTAATTACTTGCAGATTAGTGGAATCAGGGTAAGGGCCGCTTTACACACACCAACTTCTGTGTCCAACTTCTGAACAGATCTCTGGTTGCAGTGAAATCATGTACACATTGCTCCATTTTGTGTCTGTGTACAAATGTAACAATGTGTCCATGATTTCACTGCAACCAGAGATCTGTTCAGAAGTTGGTCACAGAAGTTGGTGTGTGTAAAGCGGCCCTTATGATAAAAAGACCTGCCCGATAAATGACACACGCTATCCCCAAGGAACGGAGAGGTGGACACTCTGGAGATTGCTGTGGGTACCAACGGTCAGAACCCAGATATCAGTAATTTGTTCCAAACACTATAATTAAGAGATACCATAATATCTTGGAAAAAACACTTTGAAAAGGGGTTTGGGTTTTAACCAGTTTGACACAGGATTTGCTGGTGTTGAGACCACCTTCACAGCCCTTAGTGGCTCATTTTTAAATTTCCCCAAAGTGTTTTTTCTCTGCAACAATAAATGTATTCTGGTCAAAACAAAATGCGAATACACCCCCTGCAGTGCTGTTGCTTTAAGGCCCTGTCACACATAACAAGATCTCTAACGAGATCGTTGTAACATCACAGATTTTGTGACGCAACATCGATCCCGCTAACGATGTCGTTATGTGTGACACGTACCAACGATCTGGCCCCTGCTGTGAGATCGTTGATCGTTACACACTGCTCTGGGTCATTTCTACGTCGTTGCGCTCCAGCTACATCGTTGTATTTGAAAGGGACAATCACCAATGATCTCAATGCTACGTTATGGAGTGACAATTCCCAACGACCTCGGTATAATTCTGGATCGTTGCTGAAGTCGTTGGTGACATCGCTGGTGAGATACCTGTTTGACATCTTACCAACGATGTGAAAAACAACGCACCAACAATCTCAGCATATCGTTATCAGTATCGCTGGTGCGTCGTTATGTATGACTGGGCCTTAAGTGATCCATAAAAAGCTGGGCATAATCCCTTTAACACCTTATGGTGGGTTTACACACACCAATCATTGTATCCAATCTCTGAACCAATCTCTGGTTGCAGTGAAATCATGGACAGATTGCTCCATGTTGTACACAGTCACAAAATGGAACTATGTGTCCATGATTTCACTGCAACCAGAGATTGGTTCAGAGATTGGATACAATGATTGGTGTGTGTAAACCCACCATTAGTGTTAGCCAATTTTCACTTTAATGACCAGACCAAATTTTACCATTCTGACCAGTGTCACTTTATGAGGTTATAACTCTGGAACACCTCAATGGATCCCAGTGATTCTGAGACTGTTCTTTCGTGACATATTGGACTTTATATAAAGTGGTAAATTTAGGTTGATGTGTTTTGTGTTTATTTGTGAAAAAATGGAATTTTGGCGACAATTTCGAAAATGTAAAATTTTCAACTTTTGAATTTTTTTTCCATTAAACCCAGGAGTTACGGTATAGCACACAAAATAGCTAATAAATAACCTTTCCCACATGTCTACTTTACATCAGCACAATTTTGAAAACTATTTTTTTTTTCATTAGGAAGTTAGAAGGGTTCAAATTCATCAGCTATTTCTCATTTTTACATCAAAATTTACAAAGCAATTTTTGTTGGGACAACATCCCATATGAAGTAACTTTGAGGGGTCTATATGACAGAAAATACCCAAAAGTGACACCATTCCAAAAACTGCACCCCTCAGACTGCTCAAAACCGCATAGATTGCGGGCACCATGTTGGATTTCAAGGGCTCCTAAAGTACCTAAACAGCAGAAATTCCCCACAAGTGACCCCATTTCAGAATCTAGACCCCTCAAGCATTTTAACTATGGGTATAGTGAGCACACAGCAACTGAAAACAATAGGTCATCATATTGAAAATGTTCTTTTTTTTCACAAAAAAGTTGCTTTAGCACTACATTGTTACTTTTACAAGATTTAACACATAAAAGTGGACCGCACACTTTGTTACCCACTTTACCCACGGCGATACCCCACATGTAGACAAAATGTTCTGTTTGGACAAACGGGAAGACTCAGAAGTGAAGGAGTGCTAGTTGGAATATGGAATACAAATTTGGCATAAATAGTTTGCAGGTACCATGTCACATTTGCAGGGCCCCTAAGTACCTAAAGAGCAGAAACCCCCCACAAGACATCCCATTTTGAAAAGTAGACCCCTAAAGGATTTTATACAGGAGTATAGTGATCATTTTGAACCCACAGATACTTCTCAGAATTTGATAACAATAGGTCGTCATAATGAATTTTTTTTTACAAATGTGTTGCTTAAGCATCAACTTTTTCATTTTAACAACAAGTAACACCTAAAAGTGTACCGTATATACTCGCGTATAAGCCGAGTTTTTCAGCCCAAAAATCGCGGACGGCAGCGGCGAGCGGGCGCGGAGAGCGGGACAGTGATAAGTATATTTTGCTTTACAGGTGACCGGAGCAAGGCTGGGGGGGCCCTGCATTACTGGGGATGCTGTATACTACCGCTGGGGCTGCTATACACTACCACTGGGGCTGCTATATACTACCACTGGGGCTGTATATACCTCTGGGGCCCTGTATACTACCACTGGGGCTGTATATACCACTGGGGCTGTATATACTACCACTGGGGCTGCTATATACTACCACTGGGGCTGTATATACTGCTGGGGCCCTGTATACTACCACTGGGCTGTATATACCACTGGGGCTGTATATACTACTGGGGCTGCCTGTATACTACCACTGGGGCTGTATATACCACTGGGGCTGTATATACTACCACTGGGGCTGCTATATACTACCACTGGGGCTGTATATACTACTGGGGCTGCCTGTATACTACCACTGGGGCTGTATATACCACTGGGGCTGTATATACTACTGGGGCTGCCTGTATACTACCACTGGGGCTGTATATACTGCTGGGGCCCTGTATACTACCACTGGGCCTGTATATACCACTGGGGCTGTATATACTACTGGGGCTGCCTGTATACTACCACTGGGGCTGTATATACCACTGGGGCTGTATATACTACTGGGGCTGCCTGTATACTACCACTGGGGCTGTATATACTGCTGGGGCCCTGTATACTACCACTGGGGCTGTATATACCACTGGGGCTGTATATACTACTAGGGCTGCGTCTATACTACCACTGGGGCTGTATATACCACTGGGGCTGTATATACCACTGGGGCTGTATATACTACTGGGGCTGTGTGTATACTACCACTGGGGCTGTATATACCACTGGGGCTGCGTGTATACTACCACTGGGGCTGCTGTATATACCTCTGGGACTGCTGTATACCACACTGCTGGGGGCTGTATACTTGTGCTAGGGTCCACCCTCGGCTTATACACGAGTCAATAGATTTTCCCAGGTTTTGGGGGCAAAAGTAGGGGGGTCGGCTTTTACACGGGTCGGCTTATACACAAGTATATACGGTACCCTACAGTTTTTTTACCCACTTTCTTATGAGTGAGGTGATAACTTACATGTGGTCAGAAGCTCTCTTTGGACAAATAGGAGAACTTGGAGTGGAAGGAGGAATATTGGAATTTTGGAGAAGCTGAAATAAATTGTGGGCACCATGTCGCATTTTCAGGGCCCCTAGGGTGCCTGTACACCAGAACCCCCCACAAATTACCCCATTTTGGAAACCAGACCGCTCAAGGCTTCACTCACATCTGCATATAAAATCTGCAACTGCAATGTGAGAAAACATCGCACTGCACTCACACCAATAGGTCAGAGCATATCTGCTACTTTATCCTGTTCAAAATTTGGTGTAGGGCGCAAATCGCAGCATGTTGCGAGTTTCTGCGTATCTTCAATACAAGTCAATGGGTTCGAGAAAAAGTGCACCACACGGACCGCAGACGCAATGAGTTTATTACATAATCCTTTACATACTCTAAAATCAGGAGTGATAGACAGATGTCAAACAGCTATGTAATGACCCACTCCACACCATATCATACGCTTGCACTCTTTAGTGCCTTTTATTTGGCACTAAAGGGTATTTAGTCTTGTAATTAGCAAAAAAAAAAAAATTTATTTGAAAAGAAAAAAAAAAAAAAAACGCGGGATCCCCCCTAATTTGTGATCACAAGTTAGGGTAAAGCAGACAGCTGGAGCTTGCTGACCACTTTACCTTGGCAGGTAATCTAAAACAGAGGTCACCCCATCCTATTTTTTCAAACTATTTATTTATAATACGGTATAGGGTCCCCTCCATTTTGAAAAACCAGCCATAATAAATGACAGCTGTGGTCTAGTATTCTAAGGGCGGGAAGATTCAATATTATTGGCCCTACCCAGCTTAAATATAGCAGGCCGCATCCACCCTGGAACTGGCGCCTCCATAAGATACGCCTATCCTGCTGCTTAGCTCTGGCTCTTCCGACTACCCTGGTGCCGGTGGCAGTTGAGGTAATGGTATTTGGGGTTGTCAGTTGGATAATGTCCGCTGGCATCAAGCCCAGAGGTTAGTAATGTAGAGATGTCAATCAGATACCCGACACTACAAACCAAATCAGTAAGGACAGAAATACAAAAAAAAAATCATTGATTTGAAAAAACAACTCCTCAACACAAACCCTCTTTCCCCAATTTATTGAAAAATAAATCCAAAGTCATCCAGTTAGAGGTCCCTAGACAATTCTCTCCCATCCATGTCATCCCTCATATTCTATTACAACAGACACCCTGCCAGTAGACTGACGTGTGATGACCTCATTCTCGGGGTCACACAGGGGTTAACTGTAATCTCATAATAATCTCAAGAGCAGGCACTGGAGATCACCATGGGATCACAGTTGACTTGTGTGACCTATGGATCTTCACCTGTAATGATCTCACTGAGGTCATCACATGTCAGGCTCCTGGCAGAGCAGAGACTGCTCTGCGCAGGTGCCATCTTCTCGGAAAAAGATGCGCAGGAGAAGGACCAATCTGAGGGCTGCACAGAAGTCAGAGGTAAGGAGGTACTGAGGGAGCAAACCAGAGGGTGGGGGGACAGATTGAAGGGTGGAGGCAGAAATGGACACAGGACGCTTTTTTTTCAGTGGGTGCTGTAGTCGGTGTAGTGGTTTACATTTCTCTCTCATCTGATATGTTTGATCATCATGTGATATGAGAGAGAAATCATTTTTACCAGCAATGTCAATTTTTTAAAATCATGATCATGTGACCAGGGACTGAAAAAAACGGCCCCATTCTTAATCTCCAAGTAGCTGAAACCCTGGAGATTTTCTGAAACTGGAGGGTGCTACAGGCTTTTTCCTTTCTTATTTCTCTAGATGTCTGAAAGGAAGAAGTACCCTGAAATGCCGACATCTAGAATCGTACGGCCATCGCTATAGGGTTAAATAGAATTTGTGACAAAGGTTTTTTTCTATCTCTTCTAAGCACAGCATTATCACGATGGTCTCTCTTATCTGGGAGACTTGTGATGGGTTTGGGCCCTCTGTCTCATGTCTATATTGAGAATTCATATTAAACATGCTTTTTTCCTTTGGCAGTTAAGGAGTTAATGTAAGTCTCTGCTACCAGCAAGCTAGCTAGGTCTTGTCCAGGTGTGGCCACTCTGTGTTTACTCCTTCCCCTTTATATGATCACATGATTCCAGCATGCTTTGCTGGAGACTGAACTTTATTCCTAGTCAAGCAGCCTTTGGTGAAGGTGTTTTTCTGGAGAGCTGACTACTGCCAAGCCGTCTGCTGCCAACGTAGCTAGGCAGCAGGCGTGAAGTTGTTTGTTGTGCCTTGTCTGTCTTCTCCTTCCTTCTTGTCTCCATTATTGCAGTGGTGGGACTAGCGCTCCTATCAGCCATTCCCTATTGAGGGCTAACATTAGGGCCAGTGAGGGCTTAAGTATCCTGTCGCGATGAGATGAAGAACTCATAAGGATGGTAGGGAGATCAGGGAACAGCTGCAGGTGAGTGCAGGAGGTCACCTCTCCCCCGTTTCCTATAAGCAGGGTCTTCCACTCTATTTATCCCTCTGGTGTCTCCCTGTCTGGTGCTCTGTGTAGCGCACCGGACATCGTTGGTCATGCGCCACTGTCACGCACGGTAGTTGGACATTCCCCTTAGTCCAAGCGTGATGAGCATGATGTAGAGAGAGATTCCTCGACTCAGCTAGACTGACGATTGTTTCAATGGTCTAGATGAGGATCTGTTTTGGAGTCAGAAGCTCCTGGTTTATTAGGAGGTGCACAAAACTTTCTGACAAGTGGCGTGTATCTGTATGCGCCAGGCCAGAAATCTTAGATGTGTGGAATAAAGATTGCTACAGCTTTTGATATATTAGACGAGCTGTGGCATCATCCAGGGGCGTAACTACAATAGGTGCAGGGGTTGCGATCGCACCCGGGCCCCAAAGTCCCACTGGCCTATAGAAAAAGACTAATACTATTAAAGATTTGCAATAATTGGGGGCCCCATAAGAGCTTTCGTATCGGGGCCCCGGGGCCTGAGGTTACGCCACTGGCATCATCCTCTGTCGCGCCCAAGCTTGGCCCATTTTGGCGGATCTGGGAGAAACTGGGATGAAAGAGCAAAAGGTTGCAAACTTCAACTCAAAGTAGTGCAGAAAAATGTAGCAACTTTTCCAAACAATTTACTCTGTATTCTGGCAAAATTGCATTCATGATTTAGGTCCACAGACCCTAATTCCAGTGATCTGTTTCTTACCGAGCTGATTACCTCAGAAGATTATCACTAGAAAGGCCACTTTACACACCAACTTATCTGTCCAACTTCTGAACAACTTACTGGTTGCAGTGAAATCGTGGACACATTGCTCCATTTTGTGGCTGTGTACAAATGGAACAATGTGTCCATGATTTCACTGCAACCAGAGATCTGTTCAGAAGTTGGACAGATAAGTGTGTGTGTAAAGTGGCCCGAAGAATAGTAAACCTGCTGCCATTTGTACCCTATATTAATTAGCTGTCTATAACACCTGCTCTCACCACTGGTTGGTAGCTTTCTGTCTATGCACAATGTACACAGTAAGCTGCCAATCAGTGGTGGCGATGGGGTTATATAGAGCTCTGTATTCAGAAAACTGGTAGATCTGCACCAGATAGGATTTTATCAACACTAGAAGAAGCTGTGTAGATGAAAGGATAACAACATGAAAAAGCTTTCAAGTAGTGTGAACTTTGGCATGTCGCTCAGACAGTATAGCACTTCTTTGTACCAACATCGTCGCCAAATCAGTGACTTGTCAAACCTCTAATGATGATCCTTTTTAATAACTCCATCACTGACATACATGAGAAACATATTGTTAACAAGCCGAGTTCCAGGAATTTGAAGGTATTTTAAATTGTTAAGTAATTACTAAAGTTATAAAAAATACACAGGTTCATCTGGTTCCCCTCTTTTTCAGATGATTTCTATTGTTGCTATAATTGCAGTAAATAATGGAGAGGTGAAAGGTTTTTTCACTTCAGATATTGCTACAACAAAGGAGAAAACCAATGTAGCTGTGGATACAGTTCTCAATTTTGCAGGAATAATAATAATAATATACTTCTCATTTCTCTTAATATATCAGTTTTAGTAACTACCATACTTGCATTACACATGAAAAGTTTGCATTGTTCTGTTCCACACTTGAGTGTTATCATCTCCCCTTGTTAATGTTGCTTTACCATCTCACACTGACAGCAGTGATTGGCCGGTTCATATTGTGCTTGAACACACCTCAAACTGGATTATTAATTTATTCATAAATTTCTTGGGAGTAATAACAGAGAAATGGCTCCAGAGCTGATATTCATGAGTAAATAATTATAAAATAGACATGTTTCCTCATTAAATGGGTATGGGCTGCAATACCAGACAAAACCTGCATACAAGTGTGATGCTGTTGGTGGCACATCCTTTTTCTAATCTGAAACAACCTCCTCTATACAACCACTGAGGCTGTTTTTTTTTTTTTATTTCACCGCTGGAGTGGTGCTAAATGTAAGACCCCTACCCCCCGGTCTTATACTCATCCTCCAGCATTTTTTTCTGTTTCCAATGTTGCTCCAGTCAGTCTCTGGCATTTCTGACCTGCCAGCAGCTCCAGTGTTTCATGGAGTGCGCTAGAGATGACAAATCAATACAAGTCTAGTTCTGGCTCTCAAAATGTTGAATCAAGCACTTGTTATGTAGCTTCTGATTTCCGGCCACTCAGATATTACAGCAACAAGATGGCGTCGTGGGACCGGGGCGGTGCCGAAAAAGGATGAAGTATGAGTATAAGAGCATGGGCAAAGGATTTAGATGTAAGCACCACTCCAGCAGTGAAAAGAGAAAAAAACACTGGAGTAGATGCTTTAATCTAAAGGTAAACGCCATGATATCGTCGCGTTATCTCCCGCGATTTGGTGAGCGCCACGTTTTTGGCACTCTCCCCAGATCGGTTTGGGGATGGCACAGTAGAAATGTTGCATGCAACTTCCGGGCATCAGGCGTTCGGAAATTGCCTGACCAAGACCGAAGCGATCTTGCCTTTCCACATTGCCACGTAACACACCAACCACATCAGCGATGTGGGCATAGTGTTTGACCTGCTGCAAGGAGATAGGTGTGCCAGAGTGTGTTCCATCCCTACCACCGATGCCTACACAACTGCGTTACCACCAAGCCACCAATCGCTGCAGACAGGGTGCGGAAAACAGCACGCTCAGGCACACCTACGGGATTGATTCCAGAATGTCTGAACTCGCTTTCTACATCGCTATCGCCCTGTCACACACCACGATGCACTGAATCTCCTGGTGGATATCGTCTGATTTGACTGCAGTGCAGGGCAATCAGGCGACACTCCACCAGCGATTTCTCGCTGTAGAATTGCCCAGTCACTCGCCACTACGCACATGCGATGTGGTTTCCCATCACCGAATTCGGAATTGCCAGCGATCTCGCCGGCAATATCGCGGCGTGTGACTGTACTTAAGGTGCCTGACCATTCATATACTCACCCTCTGGTGTCTTCACCAAAGCCGTCATCTTGAGCCCATAACATCTAACTTTCTGGAAGTCAGACGTTACATCACAAGTTTCTGAATGCAACTTTGTGAGAGTGAGAACAGGCTCTCATAGACTTGCAATGAGGAGTGACCTCAGATCAGGTCACAAACTGCTGGAGACCAACTGGATCATCAGTGATAGGGGAGATGCTGATGCGTATAAGACTGGGGACAAGGACCTTAGATTAGCTATGTTCACATGTTCAGTTTTTGTAAGCCAAACCAGGAGTGGATGAAAAATACAGAAGTGTGCATGTTTCTATTAGGTCACGTTCACATGTTGAGTATTTGGTCTGTATTTACATCAGTATTTACAAGCCAAACCCAGGAGTAGAACAATCAGAGGAAAAGTACAACAGAAAAATCACCACTTCTGTATTTTTCATCCACTCCTGGTTTTGGCTTACAAATATTGTTGTGGAAAACTGACAAAAACTGAATGTGAACATACTCTGCAGCATGGAGTCATGAGTTGAAATGTCGCCAAGACAACATCGTCAAGGTGTTTGTATGTTCTCCCCGTGTTTATGTAGGTTTCTTCTGGGTACTCCCACACTCCAAAAACATATTGATAAGGGATTTTAGAGTGAATCCCAATGGGGTAATGCCTGTAATGTGCTGCTAGTGTTATATATTAGCAAAACTTAAAGTGTAACGCGTTTACATTTTTATTTAATAATAATGTTAGAGCAAGAGATTTTAAATAAACTTTTAAATATACTTTATTAGAAAATTATGGTTGAAAACCATTTATAAACCTTCCACAAGGTGTCCCCACTGCACTGTGTGTGAAGCAGACATATGTTCATTATCAGTTCTGTCTTCACAGTGAATACGGAACATGTAACCATATAAGGGAAAGGGGCGGGGCCTTCACTACTGACTGCAGCTAGTGAGAAAACAATGATTAGCTCAGATTACACACAGTTGCTAAACCATGTCAGGATGTCAGGATCAGTGTAAACTCCACTTACCTCGACACCAGTTTCTGATCTGTCATCTAGCTCCACATAGCTCAGTCAGGATCTCTGTTAACCCCTTCTCTGCTGTCACATCACCGGGGCCGCACCGTCCATTGGACAGTGTGATCCCTGAGTCCCAGGCGGCAAGCAGGCAGGGGAGCGGCTTTGCAGAAGGGGGTGGCGCCTGCACCACACAGCGGCTTCCTGTGCGATGGGCGCCACCGGCTGCAGCATGGGGTGAGCCCACAAATGCCCACTACCACCCTCAGCTCAGAATCTGAGAGTCCTCAGTGTTGATACCTTTTAATGGCTAACTGAAAAGATGGTAAAAACAAGCAAGCTTTCAGGACACTATGGCCCCATGGTATCAACCACTGAGGACTCTCAGATTCTAATATTTTTCTTAAATGATGTTAGTAATTTACAGAGTTTAAAAAAGAAAAAAGGCTTTGATAGAATATAGAAAAAAGGCTTTGATAGAATATTAGTTTACCTTCAACAAAAACTTCTGCAGAAGACGTGTCAGATCCAAGGGAATTTGATGCCACACAAGAATAACGTCCGGTGTCCTCCTCAAAGGCTTCAGCAATGACAAGCACGTGAAGGCCGTCACCCTCAGAGGAGATGATAATGTCAGGAGAGTTATGCAGCTCTCTTCCTTCACAGAACCACCTGGAAACACAAAAGCATCTCAGATATTTAACCTGGCAGAGAATGGGAGGAGGGAGAGGGATGGGTAGGGGAAACAGTAGTGAGAGTCATACTAGAAATAAGCAGTCTATGACAGATCACCAATGACTCACTGAAGAGATGGATCAATAAGTATGGGAATAAAGAACAAGAACAGCTCACGAAATACTGTGCAAGTCAGTGATAAATAATTTTTATAGACAACATAATGTGTTTGTAAAGTTAACTGAATGAGCAAAGGCTGATTAATGAGCTGGAGGATATACTATCTTCTTGGATGATTTACATGTCTAGACTCCAGATACACAGGCATGATTTTCCTGCTTGACCTTGAAGATAGGCAGCCTTGGCCAAAAAACTAAAAACACATGCTGGGACTTGTAGTTATGAAACAGCTGGAGATTCTCAATATCTTTGACCGCTCTCTGATAATATCATAACATGCAATGTCCCAATGTTCAGTTGTCTCCACAGGAATGAATGACCTCCCTATATCACACTGTAATGTCAATGTAATGAGGAAAATATTAGAATCTGAGAGTCCTGATACCTTTTAATGGCTAACTGAAAAGATGGAAAATAATAGCAAGCTTTTGAGACTCTAAGGTCTCTTCGTCAGGCTTAAAGAGGACCTGTCACCCCCTGGTGCTTTCCAAACTGGAAGCACCACTGAATGCAGCGTGTATGCTGCATTCAGGGAAGGTGTCTCCCATGTCTCTACCCCCTCCTGTAACCTGAAAAAAAACACTTGCTAAAGTTCATACTTAAGAGGTCCGGTGGGTGTTGTCTTATTTCGCAGTCCTGGCTGCTAGCACAATCCTCTTCCACCTCCTGTCCAGTGTTCCGCCTCCTCTTCTGTGTGTGGCCTCCTCCTTTTCAGCACCTGTGCCTCAGTGTGTCAATTCACGCAGGCGCACACCGAGCACTTGGCAGGAGCGGTTCCCGGCTGCTGTAACGGCGCATACATGTGAGCAAGCACCAGAGCCCACCCTACATACAGCATAATCTTTAGCAGGGTGGGCCCAGTTCCTACCTAGTGTCCAGTGTGCACCTGCGTGAATTGACATGCTGAGGCGCAGGAACCGAAGAGGAGGGGCAAACAAACAAGAGGTGGCGGAACAAAGAGGCAGGAGGCGGAGAGGACTGTGCCCACCAGACTTCTTGAGTATAAACTTTATAAAGTCTTTTTTTTTCAGGTTACAGGAGGGGTAGAGACATGGGAGACCCCTTCCCTGAATGCAGCATACACACGAAATTCAGTGGTGCTTTCAGTTTGGAATGCACCAGGGGGGTGATAGGTTCTCTTTAATAATGACACAAATTCTGAACACACACATATATACAAATGGAGGGTTAGATAAGCAGAGCATAGTGGTCAGTGTTGGGAGGGGGAAGGGGGGTAGCGATCACACTTGCTTTGCTACATATCCTATTGTTAAAAAAATCAACCTGGGGCCAAAAATAAAATGCAATGATCTCGTTAGTGACATATAACTAATAAGAAACTAGAGAAGACACAATAATTACACTAATATATGTCGCTCCTGGGTAGTATTAGCTCTACTTGTGGTGATCAAAGGCTGCGTTGACACGCAGCGTAATTGCTGCGTTTTTTTTGTGGTGCGTTTTTTGCTGTGCTATTTTGCGCCGGTAAAAAAACCAGGTGCATTCACACACTGCTTTTTTTTACAGCCACATTTTTCCCCCAGGAGGCGCAGGAGGAAGTGATGTCACACTGGGAGAGGAAGAATCCTGTGTTCCTCCCCGTGTGTGACATGTCAGGGCTAAAGTTTTGCTTTCCCAGTGTATCTACATACACAGTGAAAGCAAAATAAAAAAGATAAAATGTATTAAAAGAAAAAAATACTTCTCCGCCGGCTGTCCGGGACCTGAAGTGAAGACGTCTGATCGCTGCCAGGACCTAAAAATGTAATTGGCCGGTAGCGATCAACTCATGCATCATGTGATGTATCACATAATCGCTACCGACCAATCACAATTTAAAGTCCTGGCAGTGGTGATCGGACGTCTTCTCTTCGGTTCCCAGACAGCCGGCAGAGAGATATTTCTTTCTTTTATTTGTAATACATGTTTTCCCTTTTATTTTGCTTTCACAGTGTTTGTAGATACACTGGAAAGCAAAACTTCAGCCCTGACATGTCACATGGGGGCAGGAACACAGGATTCTTCCTCTCCCAGTGTGACATCACTTCCTGCTTTTCCTCATGCGCCCGCTTTTATAGGCACTGGAATTGCGCATTGTCTGAACGGCGATGCATATTTCAAGCGCTTATAATGGGATCTATGGAGGAAAGTGCGCGCATATTTGCGCCAGCAGTTGACATGTTCATTCTTTTTATGTGCGCGTTTTCAGCCCCAAAAGCGAGACCGAAAAAAGTGCAGCGTCCGAATGGCAAAAGTCAATTTCCATTCACTTTGCCGGGAAACGCAGACACAGATGGAGAAACGCGCAGTATAAAAAGACACAGGAAATACGCATAGTGTGAATGCAGCCTTAGGCTAAGAGCAGGTTACGTCTGAGCACTTGGCCTACAGTGCACTTTGGGAGCTTTTCCAGCCATACACTGTAACATTCCCATAAGCCTCTATTCAAAAGATGGATGACAAAAGTGTGTGGTCAATGGTAGATATTATTGGACTTGTTAAATGATGTTCCGACCTATAGCCACTGCACCATATTTAATTTCAGGCTTAGGAAATCAGGCTTAATTTATTAGTCCATCAGTCCATTCCTCGATCACAGTACTTACTGTATGTACTTTATACCATTTTGTATATGCTGGAGAAAAGCTGACACAGATGTCACAAAATCTCATTGCTAAAAAGAAACACTTTTGATTTTATTCTATGGCATTTTGACTCTTTATGGATATATTGTATGTACTTTCAATGAAAAAGGTTTCCTTATGAAAGGTTAATAGCTGAAATAATAATAATAAAAATAATAAAAAATTATAATACACTCCTTAACATTGAAATTGCAAAACTGAGAAGGAAACGTTGAATTATGAAATCAATGGAAGAATAAACTTGTTAGTGATATGTAAATAATGAAAAAACGGAAACAAAAGTTTCAAAACCTCTCCACTATATTCAGTATTGAGTATTAGTGGTACACACAGAAATTACACACAAGTACAAGTTATTATCTTATCATAAGTTTATTAATGGTTGTCTGAGGAATATTTTGCTCCCTTTTCTACGGCCAACAAATGACATCCCAGATGTGCTCGATGGGAGATATGTACATTGTGTAATCCCATACTGTAATTCTGGGAGTAGGTCTGGTGTGCTCTCATGAAGGCCACTCTATGATGTTGCCCACAGTCTCCAAACCAATCTAGAGGCTACCGATGCATCCAAGACAAAAGCAGGACTCATCATCAAAAATGATAGACCCCGATTCTAGCCTCCAATTCCGTCTACTATATCCCTTAATAGAGGGGGTGTGAGCTCAATAGAGCACTTGCATTTAGATGACTGGTCCATAGTGTGGTGCCCTGCTCACGCAGGTAGCCACAGACTTCTGATGCACAGCTAGGTTTCCACAGCAGGTACCTACTACATGCAACATCTTTCACCCCGGCATAGTAGGGGGAGCTCAACTTGCTGCCCTTGGGCAAGATCCCCTATAAATACTGCTGCTGGGGGAGGTGTTAGTCAGAGTGTGCAGACGCTAGGAGAGCTGCAAAGACGTCCTGGTGGTCGGTGCAGCGGTTAGGCCTGAGCCAGTAACCTGGAGTGGCCCTTCTGACATCCCACAAGCCTAAGTGGGGACAGAAGGCAAGGAGCAGACAGCACAAAGGGAGTGAGGAACTAGTGGAAGTTCGCCCAAAGACGTACCGGACATCGGGGATCCGCACCTGTAGGATACTCCAAGACTACAGAAAACCCTGTCACACCGTGGAGGCTTCAGCCACCCGGTCCCCCTGTGGATCAGAGAGAGGGAGCCAGACACAGCAGTGTTCCACAGCAGTGATCAGAGAGGGTAACCCGAGGACCGCACAGGAGGAGAGAGCAGAGAGCAGAGACAGGAAGAGAGAGGAAGTCAGTCTGGCTGCATACAGACTGGGCTTCATTTACCACAAAGGAGGCCTTATACCCCCTTGCTGTGGGGACCACTGTGCACCTGGTCACCTGTCAGTGCCCTGGGCATCTTTACCTGCGTACCACCAGTAAAAGGTAAAAGAGACTTCTGCAGTGTGCGTGTGTCATTCCTCTCCGTTCACGTTACCCCTCATAGACTGCTCCATCACTCCCCATTCCAATCTACAGCTCCCCTCCAAGCTGCCCCTTCTCACTACGCTGCCCCGGAGGTCCAGCCCTACCTGTAGAGGACTATGCCAACTAAGCCGCATTACCATTTACCTCCGGCGGACTGTGGCGGCTTTGGTGACCCATCACCAGAAACTACAGGTGGCGTCACGAGAATTATACATAGCAAATCCCCTGTAAATATAACCCCTTTTTAAAGTGTCACCCAGGACACGGGATCAGGCGCGGCCACCACTCCCTGTGACACAGCAACGCTACCTACGGAGCCTGATACCCGAGTATCCCAAAGCCTGGGGCTCGACAATAGTCAAATGTCATGGACTCATCTTCTGATGGTTTGTGAAGACCCTGTGTGACTACTTAGGCTTGGTATGTTACATTCAATGTCACGTGCAGTGCACTGTGCACCATTCCTTTAATTTAACAATCTGTCAATGCAGAAGCTCTCTGTCCCTCACTTCCTGTCCTTCCAATTTATCATAGTTCTTCCAACCATTGGGACAAGCAACGTTGAGCAGAGCTGCCATTGCAGCCTACATGTATTACGATCTGCCGAAGAGATAAACAAGATCTATCAGTTCAATTTTTGAGGCTCTCATGTGTCTAAAAATATTTCTTTCAATCTTTCTTTTATGTCCCTGACTCACCGCGGCCGGCGGACTCCGGTTGATACAGGCGATTCTTCTCCTTCCTTCTTCTTGTGCCAGCGTCGCCCAGGAATACCAGATCGGGTACGGGGAGGCTGCTTCAATGCCCTATCCATGATGTACGTTCTGGATGCTTTGGGGAGCCTTGGATCCCTCAGTGGGTACACCGCTGGTTAGACGACTGGAAACTGGCTGGTGGTGGGGTGCTCCTGTAAAGCTGATCCTCCACGGGGCTGGTTCGCGTGGCAGAGGTGAACTGCTGCCAGCTTCGGTACCAGTGAACCGGCTGTGAGTTGTGGGCACGGGAGTCTTTTAGGAACCCGTGTAGATATGCCCAATCCCGGTAGTTAAGGCCTCAGGTGCGGACACCCGACCGGTGACGGCCCAGGGGCCCGCACGAGGTGCGGAGCCCCCGCTCCTCTCCAAGTTCTGTGTTCTAGGTTCTGCTCTAGATTCCAGACTATCTAGATTATTCTGTGTTCTCTTACACTACCCTAACACTCCACCCACCAGGACCTATGATTGGTCCCCTGTTCTAGGTGTTGTATGTTGGGTTGGATCTCAGAGTTAACTATTGCACTGCTTTGTCAGAGAATATTGCGGCTGCAATACTCTCTTGTGACGCACTCGTTGCGGGGCGCCACACTCCCCCTTGGTTAAATCAGCTTGTCCCCAAGCGTCAAACTACTCACATTACAGAGGTTTTTGCATTTTTATACACATATATGACACACTTTTATTAAAATAGAAAACAGGTAAAGGCATGCTTTGATGATATAAGCAAAGAAAAAGGTAATCACTTTGTGCGGACCCGGCGGGCGGTCGGCTGTACTTTAACTAGAGTCCAGGCTGTAGCCGCGAGATCACACGGTCAGTGATTAACGGGAACAGAGTCATTGATGAAGTTCAAGTTTTAAAGTCACTGGCTCTGAGAACGATGGTGCACCCGGATAGCAAACCACCCATCTGCACAAGCATAGCGCTCGTAGGTGATTATATCGCCCCGGTATAGGTCGCGATCGGGATGTCCTCTTGGCAAGTTTGACTCAACGTCCCGGCGCCCCACAAACACCTCCTCATTCAAACCCACCTCCCAAGCGAACCCCCACCCGGTATTTAAATTAAAGGTGGAAATTCTACCTTCACGGCGGAGTTCATCAGGCAGCGGTGGCTGGCGGCGAGCCTCGGCACGGGCCTGCATGTTGGCGCGTTCTCGGGCTTGCCACTCCTCTCGTCGTCTCTGGCGTACATCTCCGTCGTTACGGCTCGGGGTGTAGAGATGAGTAACGGAGCTGGTGGTTTGGCGGGAAGCTTGAACTTGGCGGGCTGTCTGTATCGGAACCCGGTGGAACGGCACAGGGGAAGGTGTCGGCGTTGCACCCGACCAGTGTACCCGAGCTGTGTGCCCGGAAGGAAGTTCCTTGTTGTCTCCCCAAGCGAACCCGGTGTCGAAATCCTCAGCGGTGCTGTGGGTCTCGTCGTCATCCTCTCCGACCTCTTCCTCGATGACCACATCAGGCTGCTCGATGATGAGAGATATTGAAGCTTGTTCCGTTGTACAACAGGGCGGTGGTGCTGCGGATCCTTCCGTAGGGACGTCCTGCAGGGCTTCCAGGCTGCCTGCTTCTTCATCTGTTTCCGCAGGTAAAGGTGTTTCAATCCCAGTTACCAGGTAGGCCTCGGCAATGGCAAGGGAAGCCTCCGGTACGGGGATAAAACAGGCGACTGTCTCTGTAGTGGTGAAACATGTCGCGGGTTCCTCGGTGGGAACCTGGTAAAGATCGAGTTCTTCAATGGAGCGTGTTATGAGCTCCGGCTCAAGAACGGAATCGGTTACGATGTTGGTCGCTGGAACGGGTCGAGTTGCGGCCTCCACCGGAATGACACAGTCTATTGGCTCAGGTGACGGAGCAGGACAGGTGGCAGGCGACAATGAGGCGGTCGAGAAGCTGGTGACGTCGTCTGGGCTTGGAGAAGCTGTACCCGGTCGGCTCTGCTGCATCGCATGGTGTAGTCGTCTGCCTAGGGTCGCGCTCCAGCTACGGATCGTCCATTCCACTGTCTCTAGTAACCGCACCCGGAGGTCTTGTAGAGCCTCTAGCCAGAAGTCGGGGCTGCCATCTATAGTAAGGGCAGGATCCGGACCCGGTTGGCTGACGGCTGCTCTGGCCTCCGCCTCGACCTCCCGCATCAGGTCTTGGAGTCTCATGCTGGCCATTCTTCTTGGAGGGGAACCACACCCGTAGAACCGGTAAGACGTCCTGGTAGAGCTGGTGAAGAAGTCTTCTCTTTCTGTCGGTGTGTCTATGACACTCCCATTTCCTTTGGGCTTTTGTAGTCCAATCGTGGGAAAAGTCTTTGGGGTCCGCCCCCATGGTTGATTCGAGCAATCAGGGCGGACAAAGAGTTTGGTGCCTTTTGTCTTTAGCCCTCCCACAGTGAGGGGGGGGTTGACTCACTCCTGGGCTTCACGTGGCGGCTTCTTGTGGCGGGAACGCCATCTTGGGCGCCATCTTGACCCAATGGTGTAAAGGCGGGAAAGTTCTTTTAGGGACGAACAAAGTCCAATTGTAGACAATAAAGTCCAGTTTAAGCACAATATACCCGTTGGATAACGGGCCTGCTCGTATCCTGTTCGTGACGCCAAATTCTGACTCACCGCGGCCGGCGGACTCCGGTTGATACAGGCGATTCTTCTCCTTCCTTCTTCTTGTGCCAGCGTCGCCCAGGAATACCAGATCGGGTACGGGGAGGCTGCTTCAATGCCCTATCCATGATGTACGTTCTGGATGCTTTGGGGAGCCTTGGATCCCTCAGTGGGTACACCGCTGGTTAGACGACTGGAAACTGGCTGGTGGTGGGGTGCTCCTGTAAAGCTGATCCTCCACGGGGCTGGTTCGCGTGGCAGAGGTGAACTGCTGCCAGCTTCGGTACCAGTGAACCGGCTGTGAGTTGTGGGCACGGGAGTCTTTTAGGAACCCGTGTAGATATGCCCAATCCCGGTAGTTAAGGCCTCAGGTGCGGACACCCGACCGGTGACGGCCCAGGGGCCCGCACGAGGTGCGGAGCCCCCGCTCCTCTCCAAGTTCTGTGTTCTAGGTTCTGCTCTAGATTCCAGACTATCTAGATTATTCTGTGTTCTCTTACACTACCCTAACACTCCACCCACCAGGACCTATGATTGGTCCCCTGTTCTAGGTGTTGTATGTTGGGTTGGATCTCAGAGTTAACTATTGCACTGCTTTGTCAGAGAATATTGCGGCTGCAATACTCCCTTGTGACGCACTCGTTGCGGGGCGCCACATCCCTACCACCTGCTATAGATTGGAGCTAGGTGCTTGATGTGATCAGTTGCAGAACTCACCTACGTTTGCTACTTCCTTAATTCTCATTCCCTTACAACTTGTCCTTCATGGTGTTGAAATTTCAAATTGAATGAACAGGCTGTGGATACTCATTTAGATAACAAAAATATACACAAATATTCTATTAATAGGTGACCAGTGCATTTTGTGGCAACATTCATAACAAATATTATTTAATATTTTCTTTACTTGGCACTCATTATTTTATCTCTGTAATTTTCCTTTGAAGATTTTGCTAATAAGATACCTTCAATCACAGCAAATACAAATAGATCATTCTCACTAATCAATCACTGGTTTGGGACATAGCCAAGAAACACACATTCAATGCCAGAACATTCAGACTAAAATGACTGGTCGAGCAAGCACAGTGAGGAACATAAGCTTGCCATCGTTTCAACAGTGTGCTCTTTGATTGATATCTGTAAGTTCATAGGTAATTGAATGGCAAGGGTTGAATAACTTTCCACTTCATCTTAGAATTAACAAACATATATTTTGTGTTGCACAGTTGTGATATATTATTTATGCCATTGTATATACTCGTCTAAATAATGACTATTACAATTTTTAATTTTTAAAATAAATGACAAATGTGGCTGATAATACCAGATTGGCATTGTTCACACACAATTTGCGTTTTTTTTTAGCACTCTTAAAAGCACTTGCGTTTTTTTAGGAGTGCTAAAAAATGTCTCTTGTGTGTCTGAAAGGAAATTTTGCCTTTTTGGACTTTCCTCAAAAACGCAGGCAAAAACGCAAGCGTTAACGCAGGGTGCATAAATGTGCCTTTTAAAAACGCATGCGTTTCCCATAGGGCCCCATGTTATAGAAACGCATGTGCGTTTTCCCAAAAACGCATGCGTTTTTTTAACATGGGCCCTATGGGAAACGCATGCGTTAACGCAGGGCACATATAGGCACTTGCGTTAACGCATGCGTTTCCCATAGGGGCCCATGTTAAAAAAACGCATGCGTTTTTGGGAAAACGCGCATGCGTTTTTTTCCAGCACCCAAAAACGCTGCATGCAGCGTTTTTTGGACTGGAGGAAAAAAACGCAAATGGAGCTGAAAAACGCATGTACACTCAAATGTACCCTGCGTTAACGCACCTGCGTTTTTTTTAACAGCCCAAAAACGCAGGGATGGGCAAAAAAACGCATGTTTGTGAACATGGCCATTATTACATGTAATGCCAGGGTATAGCTTTAGGAGTGGAAAGATTATACTCTTTAGTGAAGAGTTAATAAACAAAGACACCCACACACATTCAGAAAAAATCCTTTATTAGAAATAAAACACACTGACAACCCTTATTATCCCATTTATTAACCTCAAAACGTACCCTCTGATGATAATCCACAACGAGGTTCAAATCGCATCTCAGCTCTTCTGCATTAGAGGTCACGCTGAAGATGCATCCTTTCATTGCAACTTCTGAGCACAGAATGACAGCACCGAGAGCTGCAGCCATTTCAGTGGAGAATCAATGAGGCCACCTGAGGACACAGCTGAGGTACCATAGTAACCGCTAACCATGGTGGTTAGCAGTAACCATTGTACTTCAGCTGTGTTCTCGGGTGACCTCACTGACTCACTGCTAACACGTCTGCAGCTCTCGGTGCTACGCTAAAGAAGCATCCTTTCATTGCAGTCTCTGAGCAAAGAATAACAGCAACGAGCTGCGGCCATACTAGTGGTGAATCAATGAGGTCACCTGAGGACACAGCTGAGGTACCATGGTAACTGCTAACCATGGTCGGTTAGCAGTTACCATCGAATTTCAGCTGTCTTCTCGGGTGACCTCACTGACTCACCTTGACACATCTACAG
The DNA here is from genome assembly GCA_033576535.1 of Allobates femoralis. Taxonomy (NCBI): domain Eukaryota; kingdom Metazoa; phylum Chordata; class Amphibia; order Anura; family Aromobatidae; genus Allobates; species Allobates femoralis. The sequence continues at coordinate 154,952,088 of JARQOC010000003.1, forward strand.
CTCTCGTGCCCGCTGAAGAAGAAGCATCCTTTCATTGCGGCTTCCGAGCACTGAATGACGGCACTGGGAGCAGCACTGTGTCAGCGGTGAGTCAGTAAGGTCACCCAGGGACACAGCTTAGTTACCATAGTAACCGCTAATACACCATGGTTAGCGATTACCATGGTACCTCAGCTGTGTTCACATGTGACTCATCGATGACGTGGCCACTATTCTGTGCTCAGAGGCCACAATGACAGAATGCTTCTTCTTCAGCATGGCATTTGGAGCAAAAGAGCTGAGATGCAATGAGGGACCTCGTTGTGGATTATCATCGGAGGGTACATTTTGGGATTAATAAATCTTGGATAACCTCTGTAATCTGTATACAGAGTGGAACTAAACATAGGCACCAATGAAAAGCAAGGAATGTCGGATAACCAACACGATTCACTTCCCTGTCGTCATTACTTGTGTACTGTGATTCCACCAACTTTATCAGTTATGTCCAGAGATATCGTTGATTACTATGTTTCTGGAGCGTAACTACAGTAGGTGCAGGGGTTGCGATCACACCCGAGGCCTGCAGCATAGGGGGGCCCCAAAAGTCCCTTTGGCCTATAGAAAAAGACTAATACTATTAAAGATTTGCAATAATTGGGGGCCCCATTGCAGCTCCAGCACCGGGGCACATGGGCCTGAAGATACGCACTGCTATGTTTATATTGTAACTTTTATAAGATAGCTGTAAAAATTATTATTTCACAGTGACATCACTATGTCTGTAGTGGCCCAATGTCCTCTGCCACATAAATAGATACCAGCAATATAAACTGCACATGAAGTAGGAGAACTGAGATTCCTTCGGCCAGGATTCATTACTAAATCATTAATACTATCCTATTGAGAAAGGTTCACATTGCAATAGTCTATGTAGGAAGAAAACATGAAACCCATCATAAGACTTTACACAAGTAAGGCATCTTGGGTTTGATTACAAAGCCCAGCTTTCTAAATCCTTTAATCCCCACAAGTCGTTATCAACCTCATAAGAACAACATCATAGGTATACAAATGTCATAGAAATGCTACACGCACGTCTAATTGATATCCATGATATATACTTCTCACAGTGAGCTGCAGTTGAGTGAAGTCGCTGATGAGAGATGACACGAGCAAGATTTATGTTGTATTCCACTCACAGAGGAATGTCAACAGCTTCACCACACTCTTAAAATGTGCAAAGTATTTGGTCTCTTCATAAAAATGTTTGTATTTACTAACAGCAGAGAAATTTAAGATAAAAGTGCTATGACATATATAGATGTTTCAACAATTTCTTTCTGGACCAGTCAATCTCAATAGGCAAATGTAATGCAAGATATCAATCTAATTTCGGCAAACTGTTCTGCGTTATCTCAGTCATACCTCCAAGAAAGTGGCATACACATGATCCTTACCTCTCCTGGTAATTATCTGACCAAGGCCCCAAATACATAAGACTATAGACCTGGTTCGTCAATATCAGAAGGTTCAGCTGATGTTAGTTCAATGTGTATTGGAGGCTTAACATGTGTAAAACGTTGCCAATCACAATGGTTGTAAGAGTATCCAAAAAAGGGAGAATTTAACTTGTTGTGTTGTGTAAAGGAAACTTGATAGCTGATACATCCTTCCCAAACCTGAGCAACATGCATCAGCCACTGGATGTTATCCCAGTCACGTATGTTTGACTCTGAATCGGGTTTCAGAGAAAAACATACTTTTAAAGCTGTACGGCAGAATAGTCGGACAGGCGGATCAACGACAGCTTCTCCCAGCTCGCTGACAGTAACTGACTGTGTCTGCTTATATGCACATGTAGGCCAAGACTTGCCAATTCAGGCCAGCGGGCGGGGGAGAAGCTGCTGTTAAATGTTTCTCTATGCAACACTGCAGCGTTCCAGAGTCTTACATACCTGGCTGAGATAATATATCCAAGGCGTGACACATGCTGCCCAAGTTTGGACAATATATCAGCTGTCAGTTTCCCTTTAAAAGACTACCCATGGTCGTTTAATTACTTATTTAGACAGGCTTACCACACTTTGCATGTGCACAGAACAATCATTAATAGTTTTAGAATAATATTGTTCTGGCAGGATGTGGCCGGTTTACACAGGTGTCACAGAGGGACAATGGAAATGTCCAACACCCAAAGCAAACAGAGGGTAATGGCATAGTTTTGGGGAAGGAAGAACCTAATGGTAGGGAGCTGGGAATGGGACACCACCTGACACTGGACTGTATCTGTCCCTACTTGCCCTGTCGTCTTTATGCAGGTCCTTCCCCTCACTGTCAAACAGTGCCTAATCCCTGGCTGCACCAACCTCTCACCTTGTCTAGTGCCAAGGCCAGTGAGTACACTAGACTGCACCACTGATGTAATGAGACATGGGGATAGATAAACACACAGGGGAAAAAGACAGAAAGGATACCACTCAACCTGGTATCTGCTGCCCAACTCACAGCAGAGGGATGAATGGCACCAGGCAAGTAAGACTTCAGCAGCAGCTAGACTGTAACCACAGGAGAGCTCCACACACCTAATTGGTTTGCATAAAAAGGACAGTATAACTGACAACAGGGAGTGGACCATGTCACTACTTAAAGGGCTGGGGGTGTGGTCCCAAACTTGGCTGCAAATAGAGAAACAGGATTAGGAAAAATCTTTGCTCACCCAATAGAAATTAACTACATTTAAAATCCACAGGTCCACAGCTGTCACAAGTCTCCTACTGGCTTGTGACAACAGGACGATGTGCTGCTGAGAACGATGGGTTATAAAGTGTAACCACCGTTTAAATTTTTATTTATTAATAATGTAGAGCAAGTGTTTATAATAAACTTTCAAATATGCTTTATAAATGAAATCTAGAAGAAAAAATTCAATAACCTTCCAGAAGATGTCCCCCTAGGCTGTTTCTAAACCAGACATATTCTCGTCAAGGAAATCCTTATTCAGCTCCACACACTAATACGGCCTTATAAGAGTGGGGTCGGGGCATATACAGCAGGCCTGGCTGCAGCTGATCAGTGTATTGTTAGTTTACCTCAGGCTAAGGGACAGTGCTGAGCTCATCAGGCTGTCATTGCAAGCTCCTTTGATCTATATTCTCCTCGGCAGTTACATTTGCTCTGCTCCATGCTATCAGCTGATGGCCCCCACACAGCTCCAGATCTCTATCTCTGATCTGTCTTCTCTCAGGAGCTGTGCAGGGGCCATCAGCTGATAGCAGGGAACAGAGCAAATGCAACTACAAAGGAGACATAATGGATCAGTGGAGCTTGCATTGACAGCCTGATGAGCTCAGCACTGTTCCTTAGCCTGAGGTAACCTGACGGTCACATCAGCTGTGTCCAGGAGTATGAATGCTGTTTTTAGCCTCCGCCCTCACCCTTACAAGACCGTATTCAGTGTGTGAAGGTAAATACTGATTTCCCTGATAACGAGCATATAGAAAGAGCCTAGGAGGAGGGGACATCTAGAAAGTTTGAAAGGTTTTCTTCCAGATTTAATTCATAAAGTATATTTAAAAGTTTATTATAATCACTTGTTCTACATTATTATTATTAGCTAAAAATTTAAACAGCGGTTACACTTTAAGCAAGCTTTTTACTCGTTCATCAAATGACTGATCGACTGATTATCAGAAATGAGTGTTCCTAGGGAAGTAATTTCACAATAAAAAGCCAGTGTAAATGCAGTAACATAGTAACATAGTTTTTAAGGTTTAAGGAAGACTTTAAGTCCATCTATTTCAACCCATAGCTTAACATGTTGATTAGAGGAAGGCAAAAAAAAACCATGTGACAACACTAAGCTCCACATTGGGGAAAAAAATTCCTTCCTGACTCTGATATGGCAATCAGACTAATTCCCTGGATCAATACCCTATCAAAGAATCTAGTATATATAACTGGTAATATTATAGTTTTCAAAAAGGCATCTAGTCCCTTCTTAAATGTTAGTAGTGAGTCACTCATTACTACATCATGTGGCAGAGAGTTCCATAGTCTCACTGCTCTTGCAGTAAAGAATCCACGTCTGTGATTATGATTTAAGCTTATTTCCTCCAGACGTAGAGGATGCCCCTTGTCCCCGTCTCAGGCCGAAGAGTAAAGAGATCATTAAAAAGGTCTCTGTACTGTCCCCTCATATATTTATACATTATTATAAGATCACCCCTAAGCCTTCATTTTTCCAAGCTAAATAACCCAAGCTTAATAACCTGTCTTGGTACTGCAGACCCCTCAGTCCTCTAATAACCTCGGTCGCTCTTCTCTGCACCCGCTCTAGTTCAGCTATGTCTTTCTTATACACCGGAGACCAGAACTGTACACAGTACTCTAATGGTACCTTTACACGCCGCCACAGGATGGTAGCAACAACCGGGTACATGAGAGAAATGTATCTTGCACCGCCAAATCAACCCGAGGTAGCGGCGTGTGAAGATGGTTGTTGCCACCCGCCAGTGGCGGCACCTGTTTCAGAGCACTGCCCTAAAACAGGTGGTTACCAAGCCGATGGTTGCGGCCTGTATCGGCGTGTAAATAAGGAACAGAAGGTTGTTTCGACACCATGCTATGTACCTGGTATGTACCTGGGGCGTGACACAGGCTCCGGGAAACCACCCCCCTTCAGCGATCATTGGAAGAAGCTCCTGCGTTACGATTGGTTGTCGCTGCATAGGGCGGCATATTTAAGGAGCTGACCACTCACACTACACAATTGCTTGAGCGTCATGTATTAATCAGCCTCCTGCGCTGGCTGGCCAATCATGATGCTATGCATTGTCCAATCATCGTACGAGCATCTCGTAATCCACAATTGTGGCACGCCTATGTGTTGTTCCTGCTGCACCAGGTCCGCCCATATTACTTGTTGTAGCGGTGTGTAAATGAGGTAAGGTGCTCTGCAGAAGGTAACTTGAGACACCCGGCGGTGTATCCAGAGATAGATGTAACTACCTAGCGCATAGGCACCGTTTGCAACCGTTTGTGCGTGCTCGTGAAGTAGCTGGTTGTTGCCACCATCCTGTGGCGGCGTGTAAAGGTACCATAAGTGTAGTCGCACTAGTGACTTTGTAGAGGTAATATTATGTTCTCCTCATGAGCATCTATGCCTCTTTTAATGCATCCCATTATTTTATTTGCCTTTGCAGCAGCTGCCTGACACTGGCCACTAAATGTGAGTTTGTCATCTACCCATACACCCAGGTCTTTTTCAGTGGTAGTTTTGCCCAGTGTTTTACAATTAAGCACATAATTATACATTTTGTTTCCTCTGCCCAAGTGCATGACCTTACATTTATCTCCATTAAAGCTTATTTGCCATTTATCGGTCCAAGCTTCTAGTTTACATAAATCCTCCTGTAATATAAAATTGTTCTCCTCTGTATTGATTACCCTGCAGAGTTTAGTGTCATCTGCAAATATTGAGATTCTACTCTGTAAGCCCCCTACAAGGTCATTAATAAATATATTAAAAAGAAGTGGGCCCAACACTGACCCCTGTGGTACCCCACTGTTAACTGTGACTCATTCTGAGTGTGTTCCATTAATGACCACCCTTTGCTTCCTATCACTAATCCAGTTTTTAACCCACTTACACATATTTTCCCCTATCCCCATTGCTCTCATTTTATGTATCAACCTTTTATGTGTCACCATATCAAAAGCTTTTGAAAAGTCCATATACACCACGTCCACTGCATTTCTTTGGTCCAGTCCAGAACTTACCTCATAGAAGCTTATCAGATTAGTTTGACAGGAACAGTTCCTCGTAAACCCATGTTGATATTGGGTCATGAGGTTATTTTTCTTCAGATACTCCAGTATAGCATCTCTTAGAAATCCCCTAGGATTTTACTCACTGTAGAGGTTAAGTTTACAGGCCTAATATTTCCAAGTTCAGTTTTTGTCCCCTTTTTGAATATTGGCACCCCATTTGCTATACGCCAGTCCTGTGGTACAGACCCTGTTATTATGGAATCTTTAAATATTAAAAATAATGGTCTATCTATGACAGTACTTAATTCCTGCAGCACTCTGGGGTGTATCCCATCCGGGCCCGGGGATTTGTCAATTTTAGTGATTTTAGACGATGCCGTACTTCCTGCTGTGTTAAGCAGGTGACATTTAATTGAGAGTTTTTGTTATCACTGATCATATTGTCTGTCATGGGATTTTCTTGTGTAAATACTGTTGAAAAAAGTAATTTAGCATATTGGCTGTTTCCTCATCCTCATCCACCATTTCACCAATTCACTATTTTTAAGGGGGCCAACACAATCCATTTTTAGTTTCTTACTATTTATGTAGTTAAAAAATATTTTGGGATTATTTTTACTTTCTCTGGCAATGAGTCTCTCTGTCTCAATCTTTGCTGCCTTGATTTGCTTTTTACAAATGTTATTTATTTTCTGTATTTATTTAATGCCTCATCACTACTACTTGCTTTAATGCCCTAAATGCTTTCTTTTTGTCACTTATTGCGCCTCTTACCGCTTTATTTAGCCATAGTGGTTTCTACCTATTTCTAGCATGCTTATTCCCATAGGATATATATTGTGCACAGGTCCTATTCAGGATGCTAATAAACGTCTCCCATTTGCTTTGTGTACTTTTATGTCTCAGGACATCGTCCCAGTTTATTGCACTAAGATCGTCTCTCAACTGTTGGAAATTTGCCTTCCTGAAGTTTAGTGTCCTTGTAGCCCCTCTACTACACATCTTATTAAAGGATATTTGAAAACTTATTATTTTGTGATCACTATTACCAAAGTGACCTCCAACCTGTAAATATGATATGCGGTCCGGCCTGTTGGTTAATATTAGGTCCAGCAGTGCCCCCCTTCTTGTTGGGTCCTGAAGCAGTTGTGAAAGATAATTGTCTCTCATAGTTGTCAAAAACCTATTACCTTTGCTGGAACTGCAGGTTTCTGTTCCCCAATGTATTTCAGGGTAGTTGAAGTCCCACATAATAATGACTTCTCGCTGAGTCGCTGCTTCATCTAGTTGCTTTATGAGGATATTCTCCTCCACTTCCATTATTGTTGGAGACTTATAACAAACCCCTATCAGTAATTTATTATTTTTTCCCCCCTCCCCTTATCTCCATCCACAGGGACTCTACAGTTTCCATTAGATTCACCTATATTATCACACAGGATGGTTTTAAGGATGATTTTACATATAAACCAGTGACCTGATCCAGATTGTGTCTGTTCCTTTACGTACCCCTGGACATTGAGTAACTCCTCCACACTACAGCTCACTCTCCTGTTGCCCCTCTATGGTACTTTCATATAAATCCATTTATACTTAATGTATTTTTCATGTATTTCTCATGTGTTTCTCATTTGTTGTGTTCCAGCAACATCTGCTGGTGGAAATGTATGGTTTATATCACTTTGTATCGTGAAAACCTGAGAAGTAAATTGGGTGTTGTCTTAATGGCCGGTTACCCAGTCACAGGGCTCAATAGTGGAGCTAGCTCCAGCCTCTGTCTGTCTAGACAGACAATGCTGGAATTTCCCCAGTCTGGACAAGATGCCACACAAAGCAGAGCACATGTGAGGGGTCTCCTCACCACTTCCAGGCCCATGGCCTGGAAGTTCATCCTTCCCTGATTTCCACAGACAAGATGCTAAAGTCTTTCTACCCTGGATCCTCGCTGTCCAGATTTATGTGTGCTTCTTTAGCAGTAGGGCATACTGAATGTAAAGAAGAACCTACTGCCCGCGTGTTGGAAAGATTGAGGGTCATCCATCTTACTGCAACCTTACGCTATTTGCTTCAAATACTTTTGCACATGCTGTGACTAGCTGCGAATTAACCTAGTATTCCCAGGTCTGTACAAACCTCTTATTATAGCTAACCTTTTAGTGATTATATACAGACTGATGGCTTTTAAACAAGAAATACTAATAAATATAATGGATTCCATTTGCATTAAAACAATTGTTGCTGAGGAAAGACAGTCACATAGGGCGCTCAAGTGGGTGCTCAGTGTTTGATAGTCACGCCATTTGACCCTATCACTAAATTCTTAGCTATACTCCTGGTGACTAGAGAATAATGTAATTTATCATTAACCACAAAGTTGTTCAGTAAATGCAATATTCAGCTATTTTAGGATAATGGAAAAAGCAGTGTTAGTTGTGGGCTTCTGTGAAATGTCCAGGGAACCTGAACTTAGCAGCAAGACTGTAGATCCGACCAAGAAAAAGAGACAGTGAGGCCAGGTCTTGTAGTAAAACACTTTTTCAGCTACTGTAAGTTCAAATTGTGTCCCAGGTGAGACCTTGGAAGCTAGAAGCCTGCAAATATAGAATTTACTGTTCTTGGACAATGTCATATTACTGGATAGTACAGATATGGGTTTAACAGCAGCTTAAAGATAAACTATAGCAAGCTATAAAGGCTACACAATGTTCAGAGCACTTCTATAGCTTTAAATTTACTTGAACAATCACCAACTATACTATTGTGTGTCAGATTTGGCTCAGACACTGCGCACACAGTATATACTGTACATACTATGAGTGGACATACAAAATGTTCAGCCTGCTTAGCTATGCAGTAGGCCCAATTAGCAACCAGGCCTACTGCACCCTAGAAGGAGCTGATTACTGTCTATAAGATTACATGGAAGGAGCTGGGCAATAATAATAGAAATAATATTTATTCATTTATATAGCACTATTAATTCAATAGCGCTTTACATACATTTGCAACACTGTCCTCATTGGGGCTCACAGTCTAAACAGGCAAGGAGTTTTATGATTGCTCTGTATTTCCACATTTGACATGTTAGGTCGTCATGAAAAAGTATGACAACTTTGTGCAAACCCTACAAGTTAGAGGAGTCTTTTTGATAATAAAGTCTCCTTTTGGGACAAGTCAGATCAAGTGAGATCACTAAAGCTGCATTTACACTGAAAGATAATCATGAATGAGTGTTCTTAATAAAGCTTATTTCATGATTATCTTTTAGTGTAAAGAGGCTGTGATGATAACCTGATGAACAAGCAAAATTATCATTCATTAGGTAAAATGCTATTTTGCGCAATGCAAAAATCATCATTCTCAGCTGTGCTAAATCCTGTTCACACAGGACTCACTCTGGCAAAGACCATAGCAGCGTAAAGTTGCATATTCACCATCGGGGAAAGCAGCGTTTTGGACGTAGCGTCTTGCAGCCGCATCAAAAACGCTGCGTCGTGCAGTAGCAGCATAGTGGATGGGATCTCAAAAAATCCGACCTCACTATGCCTCTCCCCACTGCAGCTTATTTTCAGCCGTGGTGTGGGTTGCCAGACTTCTGCATCTCCGCAGCATGTTAATTTCATGCAGCGAAGTCAGAAGAGATAACCATCAGGTGCATGCAGGGAAAAGCCGCCCTGCACTGAACGCAGATCATGGATACAGGGCGGCTGTGGTCTCCCTGTGTGCAACCCGCGGGTTCCCACAGGTCTGAAGGCGCCTCTGGATCATGAGCACATATCTTAATAGCTCAGTCTGTATCATTTACTGTGGCCGGCTATTAAACGATGGTCAATTTGTAAATGTTTATTTACCAAAGATCGTTTAGTGTCGCTGGCCGATCCATGTAAACAGACCCTATTGATATAAGTGTTCAATCTCCTGGCAGCGCCACATTGAATGAAATCAGGCACTGCACAGTGCCTCTTTAATTCAATGTGTGGATGTGTAATGTAGGACTACGTTGGTGGTCCAGATCCAGAGGTGCAAAATTCTTGTGTAAGAAACAAGATCCTAACAAGTTTCATCCAATTTTACACTTTTCCATATATGTGATATTCTCACCTTTGGTATTTGTTTGTGAAACCAATCATCTAAAGTGTGAAATGAGCTTTAACTGGTTGATGCTGCAAGACCAAAATCTCCAACCCAGTGGTTGTAATATCAAATCCCTTATGCAAAGTGCAACAGGCCCCTATTGTAATCTGATACCAATAACTTTTTCTGAGGTCAACAGGAATTTTTAATCCACCTAGGCTCTAGGCTTCCAAGCGATTCAGCCCTCACTATGAGATACTCCTATCGAACTGTTTCCCATGATAAAAAAGGAATGTGGAGGAGTTCGAAACGACTGTTGGAAATAAAGGCTATAGCTGTGTACATCACTGATTTTTAAAAATGTTTTGGTCTCTTCAAAGCCCGTAATGAGACTTTATTTCATGTATCTGCTAATCTAATATGCATCTTTTGCTATGTTTTGTTCTGAAGGAAAAATCACCTTAAAAGAAGTTTATTCATTCATGAAACATTTTGTTGCCTTCAAATTGTATCAAACTAATGCTGAAAAATAATTAATTGGTTTACACTCTATGGTCAACTGACCAAAAGTCACATCTGCATTGGACACCATAGTTGCTGCTGAACAGTGTGAAATCCTGGAGCAGACGATGTCAAATATCGGGTGGTACGCAATGAACTCATATTCATCTAACCCATGGGTTAGATCGTCTTGTGATCGCCAACTCCTTTACTGCAACGCCCAACCATCACCTCCCTATTTTAAAGTCTTTGAGTGACGCAATCTTACTTGTATCTGTAGCCAAAGGGTTTTAAGCCCCATGTGATTAGGCTCGATGCGATTTCACCCAGCATAATTTTGAAGAGACCCCAATCGAGGCTGTTTCCATTGAAAAACTAAGGTTTTAGTGTTAGTTCAAATGTACCGTAAACTCCATGCATGCAACTTATTATCCTGTTCATAGTAACAATAGTTAACATAGCTTTCAAAGTTAGAAACTATAAAGTCGATCTAGTCCAAACCATACAACAATATTTAATTATCCAGAACCATGCAAACAAGAAAAAACCCAATTGGCAAGTGTGAGCATTCTTTCGAACATGGAGAAAAAAAAAAAAGTTCTCATTCTGACAGTCAAAAAACTCAGACCATAATCTCCGACTTTTCAACGACCCATATTTGAAAGCATTTATTGATACTGAATCAAATGAACATTTATCGTTTTTCCGATAAGCTAATAGGGATCAGGCCCTGTCCGTTAAACTGTACAGCCGACCCACTTTTACAACAGAATTTGTCGGATCCGCGCAATTCGCACCATAGACTCCATGTTAGGTTCGAGTATAGGCAATCCGGAGGATCATCTGTCAATTTTTAACATCTTCCATGCCAACGAACTAGACGCATTTTCCGCACTGTCCGCAGCCCAAGCCTAAGCATGGGTTAAAGTGAATCAATTTGGGTCGTATCGTAACGCACCATTCTTTTTTACTGCATATTGCCGATTTACACCCTAAAGGCCTATCGTTTTTCCAAGCAGTATAAACCACAAATGTAAAAACCTGTCATGGTTATTTCAGGTGCCTTATTCTACACTATTGAGATTTTGGCGAGCTCCCCAAGTCCTGGACGCCCTTCCTTCAGTTCCCATGCAGTTATGGCATTTTTATACACCGGAGACCAGAATTGTACACAGTATTCTAAGTGTGGTCGCACTAGTGACTTGTATAGAGGTAAAATTATGTTCTCCTCATGAGCATCTATGCCTCTTTTAATGCATCCCATTATTTTATTTGCCTTTGCAGCAGCTGCCTGACACTGGCCACTAAATGTGAGTTTGTCATCTACCCATACACCAGGTCTTTTTCAGTAACAGTTTTGCCCAGTGTTTTACAATTAAGCACATAATTATACCTTTTGTTTCCTCTGCCCAAGTGCATAACTTTACATTTATCCCCATTAAAGCGCATTTGCCATTTAGCAGCCCAAGCTTCTAGTTTACATAAATCCTCCTGTAATATAAAATTGTCCTCCTCTGTATTGATTACCCTGCAGAGTTTAGTGTCATCTGCAAATATTGAGATTCTACTCTGTATGCCCCCTACAAGGTCATTAATAAATATATTAAATAGAAGCGGGCCCAACACTGACCCCTGTGGTACCCCACTATTAACTGTGACCCATTCTGAGTGTGTTCCATTAATAACCACCCTTTGTTTCCTATCACTAAGCCAGTTCTTAACCCACTTACACATATTTTCCCCTATCCCCATTGCCCTCATTTTATGTATCAACCTTTTGTGTGGCACCGTATCAAAAGCTTTTGAAAAGTCCATATACCCCAATCCACTGCATTTCCTTGGTCCAGTCCAGAACTTACTTCTTCATAGAAGCTTATCAGATTAGTTTGACAGGAACGGTCCCTCGTAAAACCATGTTGATAATGGGTCATGAGGTTATTTTTCTTCAGAAACTCCAGTATAGCATCTCTTAGAAAACCCTCAAGGATTTTACCCACAGTAGAGGTTAAGCTTACTGGCCTATAATTTCCAAGTTCAGTTTTTGTCCCCTTTTTGAATATTGGCACCACATTTGCTATACGCCAGTCCTGTGGTACAGACCCTGTTATTATGGAATCTTTAAATATTAAAAATAATGGTCTATCTATGACAGTACTTCATTCCTGCAGCACTCTGGGGTGTATCCCATCCGGGCCCGGGGATTTGTCAATTTTAGTGATTTTTAGACGATGCCGTACTTCCTCTTGGGTTAAGCAGGTGACATTTAATTGAGACTTTTTGTTATCACTGATCATATTGTCTGTCATGGGATTGTCTTGTGTAAATACTGTTGAAAAAAAGTCATTTAGCATATTGGCTTTTTCCTCATCCTCATCCACCATTTCACCCAGACTATTTTTTAAAGGGGCCAACACCATCATTTTTTAGTTTCTTACTATTTATGTAGTTAAAAATATTTTGGGATTCTTTTTACTTTCTCTGGCAATGAGTCTCTCTGTCTCAATCTTTGCTGCCTTGATTTGCTTTTTACAAATGTTATTTAATTTTCTGTATTTATTTAATGCTTCATCACTACCTACTTGCTTTAATTCCCTAAATGCTTTCTTTTTGTCACATATTGCACTTCTTACCACTTTATTTAGCCATAGTGGTTTCCTCCTATTTCTAGCATGCTTATTCCCATAGGGTATATATTGTGCACAGGTCCTATTCAGGATGCTAATAAACATCTCCCATTTGTGTTGTGTACTTTTATGTCTCAGGACATCGTCCCAGTTTATTGCACTAAGATCATCTCTCAACCGTTGGAAATTTGCCTTCCTGAAGTTTAGTGTCCTTGTAGCCCCTCTACTACACGTCTTAGTAAAGGATACTTGAAAGCTTATTAAGTTATGATCACTATTACCCAAGTGACCTCCAACCCGTATATTTGATATGCGGTCCGGCCTGTTGGTTAATATTAGGTCCAGCAGTGCCCCCCTTCTTGTTGGGTCCTGAACCAGTTGTGAAAGGTAATTGTCTTTCATAGTTTTCAAAAACTTATTACCTTTGCTGGAACTGCAGGTTTCTGATCCCCAATGTATTTCAGGGTAGTTGAAGTCCCCCATAATAATGACTTCTCCCTGAGTCGCTGCTTCATCTATTTGCTTTATGAGGATATTCTCCTCCACTTCCATTATTGTTGGGGACTTATAACAAACCCCTATCAGTAATTTATTATTTTTTCCCCCTCCCCTTATCTCCACCCACAGGGACTCCACATTTCCATTAGATTCACCTATATTATCACGCAGGATGGGTTTTAAGGATGATTTTACGTATAAACAAACAACTCCTCCTCGCCTATTTGTACGGTCATTTCTGAACAGACAATAGCCCTGTAAATTAACAGCCCAGTCATGGCTCTCGTCCAGCCAAGTCTCCGAAATCCCCACCATGTCATAATTATTTTCAAACAAAATCAATTCTAATTCCTCCATTTTGTTGGTGAGGCTTCTGGCATTAGTGAACATGCACTTTATGCATCTCTCTTTACCTCTATTCCTTCCTACTAGATTGACTGTTCTAACCCCACCCCCCATGCCACCCCCAATTTTATTACTTGTGCCCAGGTTACTGTTTACACTATCTTCCCCTCCTATACAATGAATACCCTCCCCCCCAATCCCTAGTTTAAACACTCCTCCAACCTTCTAGCCATTTTCTCCCCCATCACAGCTGCACCCTCCCCATTGAGGTGCAGCCCGTCCCTAGCATAGAACCTGTAGCCAACAGAGAAGTCGGCCCAGTTCTCCAGGAACCCAAACCCCTCCTTCCTACACCAATTCCTGAGCCACTTATTTATCTCCCTAATCTCCCTTTGCCTCTCTGGTGTGGCACGTGGTACAGGCAGTATTTCAGAGAATACTACCTTGGAGGTCCTTGCCTTAAGCTTGCAGCCTAATTCCCTGAAATCATCTTTAAGGACCTTCCACTTACCTCTAACTTTGTCATTTGTGCCAATGTGCACCATGACCGCTGGGTCCTCACCAGCCCCTCCCAGTAATCTGTCAACCCGATCAGCGATGTGCCGGACTCGAGCGCCCGGTAGGCAGCACACTGTTCGACGATCCCTGTCTTTGTGACAGATTGCCCTATCTATTCCCCTAATAATTGAGTCCCCTACTACCAGCACCTGTCTGGCCTTCCCTACTCTCCTGTTTTCCCCCTTACTGGAGCAGCCACTCCTCTGGCTTTCAGAGGTCATGCCCTGCTGCAGCAGTGCTGTACCTGAACTCACACCCCCCTCATCTGCCAACATAGCAAATTTATTGGGGTGTGCCAGATCAGGGCTAGCCTCCCTAGCACCCTTCCCTCTACCCCGCCTTCTAACTGTCACCCAGCTAGCTACCTCACGGTCCTGCAGCTCCATACTACCATCCTCCCCCACATCTATCCCATTGAGCAGCTGTTCAGTGAGCAGCAGACTCCTTTCCATATTGTCTATGGATCTCAGCGTTGTCAGTTGTTCATTTAGATCCAGTATCTGGGCTTCCAAATGCACAACGTACTCACATCTCACACAGCAGTATGCACCCTCGACCGGGCTGGTCAAGGAATGCATACATGTGGCAAGATGTACACTGGATGGCATTGCCAATCATGGAGCTCATTTCCTAATGGGGATTGCACTAGACAGAAATGATAAGTAAAAAAATGCAAAGTATTAATAAAATACAACCAACAATTCAGTAATTCCTCCCTTCCAAACTCCCTGAATCCAAAGTCACTGAATCACAAGTCACACACTTACTTCTGTCGCACTTGCGCTCTGTCACACGTAGCTCGCGGTCACACTCGCTAGAAAATCAGATATAAAGAGGTTTTTTTTGTTTTTTTTTTTTCCCTTAGCAGAAAATCAGCCTATAGCTCAGTGTACTTCCACTGATTTTTTTTAAAGCAAATGTTTTTGAAAAGCCTCTTCAAAAGCCCTTGTAAAAGATTTAATTTCTATGTAAAATCCTTTGCTGTTAATATAAGCAATCTTTTCTGTGTTTTTGTTCCTGAACAGCTTTTGAAAAACACCTGGTGGAAAAAAAATGGCTTATGTCATTTCTATGAAACATGTTCTGATGGAATCTGCTTCAAACCTGGTGCTATCAAATCTAAATGCTGCAAAAAAAAAAATAAATAAGTGCTTGAAAGTTTAATGGTGGGTTTACACGTTGCGATATCAGCTTCCAAGTCCGACCAAAAGTCACGTGTTTCGTGCGTTGGACCCGATATCGTTCGTGTGTTGTACGGTGTGAACATCCAATGCGATGCAGAAAGGATGGCAAACCGATATCGGTGGTCGAATGAACATGCTATTCAACCGCCCGATATTGGATGCCGGTTGGAGCCGGATCGTCCTGTGTGACAGCCCAACTCCGATGTCTGCTGCAACGTCACCCATTCACTCCCATGTTAAATGGTTGTTCCTGGGTCGGGGGGCGTCCACATAGTAGGGACATTGTATCCCGATATCGCAACGTGTAAACCGCCAATGTGATTCAGGAAAAAGCAGGCACAAAATGCGCGCTCCCGTGCCGTTGTATACGATATCGGAACGATATCGCGATGTGTAAACCCACCATAAGGTTTTTGAAGCAGAACCTCAGAGGTTTTAGTTTTTGAAGAGAATCTTTAGAGTTTCCGCTTAGTTTCTGCTTGAAAATCTTCCGAAAAACTCAGTGTGCACATACTCTTATTTTTTTCTTAGTTTTTGAAGCAGAAAATCTCCTAACTACTCTCCAAAATCTCAAAACTATAAAGACGGATTCTCCACTCCAAAAACTCTACAAAAATACTTTAACTTCACTCACAAACCCAATTTTTCCCACATACAAGAAAAACGTACCAATTGGTCCAAGTGTGATCCATTCTTTTCGATCCATTCAGTCTAAAAAACTCAGACCACATTCAGATGCCGTACGACTTTTCAAGGACCCATGGATTTGAAATGCTGATTTTAATCTGATACTCGAACCAAAATCGAACATTTTACTGCGTTTTTTCCCGGACTAAGGCCGGTTTCACATCACGGCAAGATCAGGTCCGGGGCTGTCCGATGTAAACCTGACAGCCCCGGACCCGATTTTGCAACAGAACTTTGTCGGATCCGGCGCAATCCGGCACTATAGACTCCCATGTTAGGGGGTGCCGGATTGCGCCAGATCCAGGAGGATCCAATCTTGTCCAATTTTTGCATCTGCCGCAAGTGCCGAAACCGCAACTATACCGCACTTCCCGCACCTGCCGCAAGCCCCATAGACATAGCATGGGGCTTGCCGCAAGTGAACCGCAAGTGCGGCCGTTATGCGGTAATCGCGGCATTGCGTTTTTTTCACTGCAACTGCCGCATTCAGCGTTTACCGCTGATGTGAAAAGGGCCTATCAAAGCTTAATTTAAACAGTCACAAAGCAGTATGAAATCTGCATCAAATCCGTACCAAAAGCGCACCATGTGGACAGGGTTGATTTAGGTGCCTATTTCTAACACTAGGTGCAGATTTTGGAAGACGAAGATCTGCACCACAAAGTCGGCGTGCGAACGGGCCCTTAACCTTCAGATTAACCCCATATCTGCAGATTAATGGCATTTTTATACGCAACAGGATTCCGTAACAAAACTTAACTTGCAGTAGATTCCGCCAGGATGAGTTTTGGATTTAAAAAAAAGAAAAGCTCCTCATATGAACAGCAAAGGCTGGCTTCACATTTGCGTATGGGAAGGCAGCGTATTGCTGCGTTCCCATACGCAGTCAAACGCATGCGCACTGCGTTCCTATGTTTAACATAGGAACGCATAGTGCTTGCATTTGCTGCGTTCGGGTGCGGATGCGGACGATATCTGCTCCTTCCGGTGTCCAGCATCCGCACCCGGGACGCAGCCAGTTGCATTTTTTTGTGCGTTCGGGGAGCGTGGAAAATCAGCAAGCGTCCCCAAGCGCACAAAAAATGCATTGGCTTCAATGGGTCCGCAGTGTTCTGCGCTTGACAGCGCAGGAGAACGCTGCGGACCCATTGAAAAATCTCCCGGTGGCCGCCGGTGATGTCACAGGAGCTCACCGACGGCCACCGGGAGATCAGCTGAGCCACTGCTGTCCTCTTCCTCCCCGCCGCTGGTAATCTGCTAGCGATGTCGGCGGGGAGAACAGCTGATCTGACAGCTGTTTGAATCTTCCCGGGAGATTCAAACAGCTGTCAAATCAGCTGTTCTCCCCGCCGACATGTCCTGGAGCTTACCGGCGGCCGGGAGGCGGAGATCTCCGTTGCTGATCTCCGCCCCCGGACACCTCTGATTGGCTGCTGGGCTCCAAAGTGATGTGTCCGCAGGCGGACATTCTCCGCTGCGGACACATCTTTAGGCCCTGCTTTGCACTGCGTTTGTGTCTGCATGCCATCAGCATGCAGACACAAACGCAAATGTGAAGCCAGCCAAAGTGAGTCTTACGAGTGTTTTTGCAGTGCATTTTAAGAAAGATTGTGCATTGAAAAAACTCAAAAACTGAGTACATAGCCTTACAAATAACATTAGGTTCTAGGATCTTGAAGTGTCACCTCTGGTAACATCTGTGAGTTCACGTCTCTCTTAGGTGTGTCACGACAACATGATATGGGCAGTCATAATAATTCTTTGGCAACAATAAGGTGTGAAGTCAATAGGTCCTCGTGAAACTGTATAGTTTAGGGCAGCTGACACGGAAACTGTTGAAGGATTTATACCGCTCACTGTAATGATTATCACTGATGGGATTTACAATTTGACATGCCAGTGTAAGACAGGTAGTGGCCTGCTGAATACTTCTTTTACTTCATTAGAAAGAACATGTAAAAAGTTAACAGCCACTGTGCGTATCTTCTGTAAGGCTCATTAAATGTAATGTTTGTCTCGTATTTCCACGCTAGAAAAAAAACTTTTTAATGTAAAAAGATACTACACAGAATAAATGAATATTTTCTAGTGATGGCGTACAAGCCTAAGCTTGCTTGTTGTATCGGGTAGATTTTATGTCTACCATGATGACTTTTTAAAATAACTTGGAATTTGTCTACAGAACATATGGAATGATCCTCTACCGTATCACATAACAAATTCTTCAATTTGACACCTACAGTGCTGCGGAGGAAGACAAGCCAGACTGTATACCCCAGAACACTTCTGGTGACTGTAGAGGTGGGGGAAGCAATCCGACCTGCTAGTTTTTCTTCATATTTAAAGCACACCTGCTACTACCAGACATTTTTTTTTACTTTATAGGTTACTGGATAGTATCCAACACAGTTTACCCTATTGATACGTTTTATTTTTCAAAACTGGTGCCAAAAAAAAATGAGGTGGTTACTCATAGCAATAAATCAGATTAATTCTTTCATTTTCAATATAGTTGAGAGTGCAAATAACCAGACAAATATAGGACAGAAGGATGTCCTTTTGGTATGTTTGCTAACTTGGGCACATTGGCATACAGATGTGTCCTTACTTAGGGTAATTTCACACGTGCATTTTTTTGTCCTGTGTTGATATTTGTTTAAATCTTGAAGCATCCTGATCAGGCATGTGTCCCTATAGTTAACATGGGGCTGCAGGGACATGCATTGGTATCAGTATTTTGGTGGATCCACCCCACTGCGTCCATTTGACCTCCTCCCTGAACATACAAAGCTTTGTTTTTGTGGCATGACAAATATCCTGATGCGTATGCATCCACAAATGGAAAGGGTCTCAATGGCGTCTGGATCCAGTCTATCCTGATCCTTTTTTGCTACTGAGCATGACCAGAATCAAGTCTAGCTAAAGAGTACTTAAAATGCAATGTTGCAATGTTTATGGGAAAATGCAAAGACAGATCAGGAAAAGAACCAATGCAAAACTTATGCAATCACAGAATTTTTTGCCTCATTAGGCAAAAACAATGCTGCGTTTGCATGCATTTTCACTTGCAGCAATGGATGCAGATGGACTGTTTTCATCCTGATCAGGACGGACCGCAACTGTAAAAGTAGCCTAAGGCCAGTTTCACACCACGGTTTTTCGGCTGTCAGGCTGTGTCCAGTGCTTTGCAGGAGGCACCGGACACAGCCTGACAGCTTCGGACAAACAGAACCGGAGGGTTAATATGTCCTCCGGTCCTGTTTGCAGCCGGATTCGGCAGAGCGCAGCTGCAGGAGCTGTCCCTGCTGAAATGACAGAATCGTGGCTAGCGGGGAGCTACCCGCGATTCTGAAATCTCACCCGGGGACAGCTCCAGGTGCTGAAGTTCAGTGCAGCCGGCACTGAGCTTAAGCACCTGCCGTCCAGGAACCTGAAAGATTCTCTGTCGGGTCCAGCGTGATCCGGTGCCACATAGACTCCCATGTTAGGGGGCGCCAAATGTGGGAGAATCCGGCAGGATCCGGTTTGGTTTAATTTTTTGCCCCGGACACAAAAATAATAATAATAATAATAATAATAATAATAAAACTTTATTTGTATAGCGCCAACATATTCCGCAGCGCTTTACAGTACAACGGTACATATAAGAAAAATATACGGTACAGAAAGGTAATGCAGAACAGTAGTTACATACAATAAACATAGAATCAACTTAGGAAATACAATAAAAAGACAAAAAATGAAGGTGACCCTGCTCGAAGGAGGTTACAATCTAAGACAAAAATGATGCGAGCTCCGATTTTGTGTCCAGAGCAAAAAACGAATGCAGCCTGATGCTATCGGACAGGGACAAAACCGGATGGCAAATCACTGCCATCTGGCCCTATCTGTCACCATAGGGCTGCATTGTGTCAAAGTTGGGTCTGGGGCTGTCAGGTTTGCATCGGACAGCTCCGAACCTGATCAAACCGTGGTGTGAAACCGGCCTAACTTTTCCACTTAGGGAATGTGCACACAATGTCTTTTTCGGGTAGACTCCAGCCTAAATCTGCCTTAAAAAAGAACTCAGAAAAAGCTCAAAAGAATGAATATAAGGATTTCTATGTAAAAACAACTTGTTCATATGTTCAGGCTTTTCAGTGTCGTTTAAGGCTGGGTTCACACTTGCGGACACTACTTTAAACCTGAAGCTGCTAGGTTCACACTTGCAGACCCCTCCGCAGCGTTCTGCGGAGGGGATTCGCAAGCTGAGTGCAGCCTCCGCAAGCACCTATGTTTATAATGTTAGCGCACGGTGCTGCGCTTGAATGCGCATGACCGTGCGCTCCCATTCATTTGCCTGTGTGATTTGTACGCAGGCATCCGTCTGCGCACAAATCACACAGGCAAATGAATGGGAACGCACGGTCTTGCGCAGTCAAGCGCAGCACCGTGCGCTCACATTATAAACATAGGGGCTTGCGGAGGCTGCACTCAGCTTGCAGATCCCCTCCGCAGAACGCTGTGGAGGGGTCCGCAAGTGTGAACCCAGCTGCTTCAGGTTTAAAAGTAGTGTCCTGACAAATTTTCAGACGTCTTATGTTCTATTCTTTACAACAGAAGTCAAAGGGAAAGCTCAAAAGATGCCCAACTAACAGTTTCTTCATTATTGAATGGAAAAGAAAAGACTGGAAACAAGAGACAACTCAAAAGTGATGGAAAAATGCTAACAAAATAATGTTGTTGGTCAAAAGCAACAAAGCAATTGCTGAGCACACAACCAAAGAATTAGCAAAAAGATGCTTCAGGTTAAGGAACAACAACATATTCTGATGCAGCTTCCACTTGGAAAACCCGGGAGGGAAAGGGGGTGGAGGGGGGCGCATAGGCATCCTGAAAAAGATGTGTGCACATTTCCTCAGCTCCACTTATTCCAATAACAATAGGTGTCCATCTTAAAAAAAATAGTTCCACAATACTCTGTTGGAGAGATGTATATTTATGGGTTTCTGTGCTGTAGCAGGTTATGAACACACCTGTCAAAGTATAAGCAACTATCCTTTTTGGATTGTAGCATGGACCCTATAATTATTGTCGTTGCATGGTGGTCTCCCCAAGTAAGATGCAAGCACTGTTCATTTAAAGGTCCTTATGCACATTGAAGCAAAGGGTACCTTTACACACCACAACCGCGGCGAGGAATATTGACGGCTATATGTCCCCTGGAACCATCGCCGTCAAATTGCTTCCCAATTGCGGCGTGTAATTGGGGAATTTGGTGGAGATATGTTGCCCCGGTCGTCTGATTTCAGAGTGAGGCGACATATCACCGCCAAATTCCCCATTACACGCCATAATTGGGAGGGATTTCGACGGCGATTATTGCAGGGCAACATATCGCCATCAACATTCCTCACTGCGGTTGCGGCGTGTAAAGGTACCTTAAAGCAGACAGAATCTGCCAATATTTGTGTAATTGGCAGACAATCAAGTGTCCATGTCTATGGGGGAGATAGCTGTTGGGGCGATTAGCTATCTAATATGTATATGGTTCCTACTGTCCCATCTGATCAATGGGCGTATCATCAGTCCAATCTGCATCTATCAGTTGAATGGCAGGGTGTCTTTTTTTAAAAGGAGATGTTGTCTAGTCTACAGGGTGGGCCATTTATATAGACCACCTAAATAAATTGGAATGGTTGGTGATATCAACTTCCTGTTTGTGGCACATTAGTATATGGGAGGGGGAAAAACTTTTCCAGATGGGTGGTGACCATGGCGGACATTTTGAAGTTGGCCATTTTGAATACAATTTTATTTTTTCAATGGAAAGAGGACATGTGACACATCAAACATATTGAGAATTTCATAAGAAAAACAATGGTGTGCTTGGTTTTAATGTAACTTTGTTATTTCATGAGTTATTTTCAAGTTTCTCTTTGTTTACAGCCATTGACATGTCACAGAGGTTAACACGTGAAGAGAGGATAGAAATTATGTTTATGTCTGGTGAACGCAGTACCCGGGTCATTGCAGCAGACACCTTACGAGACCACCCATCCTACAGTTAGCTTATAAATGGCCCACCCTGTATTGATTGATAATAACCAACTGCTAATAAATTCCACACCCATTGTCACTGTACGTAATGCCCTGCTTTGTGCTGCCATTGCCTCTGTCTTTGAGGTAGATGCTCAGTCTTTCATCTTCATAGGTATGGGGAGCTCTGTGGAAAGTCCCCTGACAGCTCTCTGCCTGATGGACATAGCACTGTCATCGTAGGTGAAGGTTCATCATCCCACTCGCATAAAAGTGGCCATTTTGGATATGAAAACAAGGAGCAGATCTCAGAGATGGAGGTTATAGCGGCTGACCTCAGGACATTTGGTATAATAATACCTAATATGGGGGTGGAGGGTTGCTTTATTCACAAAAATGTTTCTTAGTACTATGTCATTGGCTCCAGGTTAGCATTCAAAGGTGTCAAGTTCTGAAGGAAATTTTTGTCCATTACATTATCAGAATCTGAGGTCTTCAGAAGATCTTCTGGTACTCAGTAGTACAGATAAGTACCCTATACAGTACTGTGCAAGACCTATAGACAGGTGTGGAAAATAATGCTGCAAAGTAGGAATAGTTTAAAAATAGAAGTACTGGTAGTAGGTAGTACTTTACAAACTTAAACAAGTAGAAATATGTAGAAAATATTGAATGATTTAATAGTTATAGTATTGAGTATATGTTTAAAAATGTCCTTCACATACTCAGCTCTGATAACGCATGTGTGGTTAGATATGTCCTAAGGATCATATTCTTTCTAATGCTATTAGAGCTTTTGACTATGGTACTTCTAATGAGTGCTAAGTAGCAATTTCCAATCGTTTTCTCTTCATTTACTACATGGTTGTCATTAGTGAACTTTATACTCAGCGAACCAAAGTCATAGTCCAAACATAAAAGAAATCCTGATTGTATTTTGTTTGACCTGCTCAGATTGCATAAGAAGTTGTCAATCACTGGCAAGTCTTTGAAGCACAAAAGATCAAAGGAGACTCTTATTAAAATCATGATTCACTGGGATGGGATTGTCCTCCACAAGCTGTAATAGACATAAGCCGGGAATGATTCATTATTTATGCTGAGTTGCGACTGGCTCTCACTCCATCAAAGTTAGCACTCATACTGTAAGTAATGTATGTATAGGGGTAGTACATTCGGCTGCTAGAATACAATTATGGAAACACAAGCAAATAATAACTTACTGTTTTCAGTAGGGGAGTAGATCAGTTACACGTATTTCCACCTGTAATAGAAACTAAAATATGAGCTGTTGCTAAATACTCTAGATTGTCCGGCATCTGGCTTGATCCACTGAGGCAGCCAGATCAGGGAATTGCTGACTTCTTCATTAGCAATCCTCCATTCAGCACCTGGGGCGCCACTGTCCTGTACTATGCCCCCACATTGTCATGATGTCACATGAGGCCAAGTCTGGCTGCCATAGACAACTGAACTGGATGCTGGTCCAGGGTAAATGGAATCTTTTTCCTTATCTCCTCTATATACTTGAGGGTTGTGTGTCTGGCTGAAAAGTTCTCTAGGACTTGATACAATGTGTTCAAACGCTCAGATTTTGCAAAATCTTCTATTAATCCAAAGACGCCATATGGAAATCCACAATGGGCAATCTACACCAAATTGTGCAGTTTTGGGGGAAAACAAATCGGTATAAATTACTTCCCTACTGCCCCCGTAATTCCAGTATATGACAGTTTCAGCTATACCCCTGGATGCAGTATTTTTCACATTTGTTTAAGGTAACTGTGACAGATGGTTCATGCTGTCCGAACAATGGGCAGCATAAGTCAGAAAATGACTTTGCTATTGCAGTCGAATATTTGAATGTAAGAGAAAACAAACCTTGACATACTTTGAAAAGTTGATCAGGCACTATGGAGCTGAGGTTTCTAGGGCTTTGAGGGGGGTTCCAATCAGGAAATGCTCAGGTTCTTGCAGACTAGTGTCCTCCTCTTTTTCTTGATTGAATCAGCAATGCTACACTATGTCAATGTATTCTGCGGAGATATTTGAGCCTTCTCAATCTGCTCTCGGCTGTGTGCATGTACCTAATGGTGTAACTTGTAGCTCATGGGCCCCATGCAAAAGCTCCAATGGAGCCCCTGATTACTGGAAATCTTTGATAAAATTAGTCTTTTGCTATAGGCCAAAGGGACTTTTTGGGCCTCCTGGACTCCAGGGTTTTGGTGTGATTGCAATCCCTGCACCTATTGTAGTTACACCCCTGCATGTACCGTACCTGAAGAGCCCTTTGCCTAGTGCCGAATACAACAACCTATTGAAGCTCTACCAATATTTTAGCTGTTATTACTCAATTTTCAATACCCATCTCACTAGTTTCGAACTTTTATGACACATTTAAATAAAAACTTTTACATGTGTAAGCATAAATCTTTATATTCTCTGCAATGCAATAAAAGTTTCTATACAACTAGAAGTATGTTCAATTGGTGGTATACCGTAATTGTTTTGACCATCAAGCATACTACAAACTCCCTTTAAGGTATAGAACTCTATTAAGTGTATCTAATTTTAGATATGTACAAAAAAAGTGAGTGCAAGAAACCTGTATGTGTTCCACACGGTATTTGCTCTTTTCGCTCAGCGTAGGTGCAATGTAAAGGACAAAGGCCACTTATGTTTTTGGGACTTTGTGTTCACTATAAATGAAAAGACGAGATGCAGTTTTATAAAGAAAAGCATTTCGAGTGTGTAAAGCTTCCCTCAGACCCTGTTTATTGTGAAATGAATGTATAATGCTCAAATTAAAAAGTAATTTGGGAGCTTAAAGTAGCTTCTCCTTACATAATTGCTCAATATACATTTTATCATCTGAAGCAAAGCTATTCAAATAACACAGCAGTATGGGCTTAGCCGACAATGACAACATGGTCTTTACGGTCTGACAACACTTTCACTATTTTAAGTCTATGCTCTTTTCATTGCTAAGTTTGGGATTAAGTTGATTTATAGGTATTTTTTCACATTGAAGCCAAAGTTGTTGCCATGTAATTTACATAAATGTTTCTGTATCTGTAGAGATGCCCTTTCAAATTCAATATTTGGGTCCATTGAGGACTATCGTGTCAATTATTGCAACTTATCATTGATATCTGTCCAGGGCCGCACCATTCATTGGACAGTGTGAGCCCCTACACTCAGGCGGCAAGCTGGCAGGGGGAGCGGCTTAGTAGAAGGGGGCAGCACCATATCGACACAGCGTCCCCCTGTCATGGCGCCGGTGGCAAGGCACAGGTAAGACCCGCAGAGCGGCGGCCCTGCACACCACTGATACAGGGGCGGCGGTGCTAGTTACTGATAGCACCCGCCCCCTCCCGGTCCTCTACTTTGGCTCAGGTGGCAGGGGGCTTGGTGCACCCCTGTATCTGTCCCACGACAGCTGGTTACTTTTAGTTTCATAACTAGACATGAGCGGATCGATTTGAGGAGAATCGAATTTGAAACTAATTTCCTGAACTTTTTGCGCAAATTCAAACATTTAGGATTTGATTCACTGATCAGATAGAAAAACAACAACCCCCCCCAAAACCTGCCTGCCACCATTTCCACATGGCTGAAGCATCAGAGGTTTATGTCCGGTTTATGTCTTTTCGGAACAGGTGAACTCTGGCGCTCAAAGGATGAGAATAAATATATATGTAAAAGAAATTTATTGAAATTTATTATGGGTCAAAGAGTAGGTAGTAGGCAGGGTCCACCTAAAAAACCTGTCAAAAAGGAGAAGATAAAAATAAGCTAGAAACTACGGCACTGCCTAGTCAATACAACACTCTCATATTTTCAACTATTTGTTTTCCTGACTGGGCAGCAAAGTAGTTTTTAGCTTAGTCTGGGTTCACATTTGTGTTCGGCACTGCAGTGTATGCTGCGCATACCCATACGCAGTGCCAAACGCAAACACTGTCATGTGAACGCAGCGGAGATTGTTCGCATGCGTTCACATGAAATGGCACTCTGAGTGTGCCCGGCCACCCAATCAGCGGTGGTGGCCGGGAGGCGGAGATCAGCAGAGGAGATCTCCTCCCAGACGCTGCTGATCTCTTCCTCCCTGCCGCTGGTTTAAAATAGCCGGCGGGAAAGTCAGTGGCGAAAACACTTCACCGCCGTCTTTCCTGCTCCGCTAATTCAAATGATCAGATGATGCTGTTCATTTGAATTAGAGGGCGGCAAAACCGACTTCACGACTTCTGGTTCGGCGCCGCCATGTGCAGCATCAGTTAAGGAAGCTCCGGTGCCCTCCTCACAATCCACAGCAATCCCCAGACCCTGGAACGCCTAACCTAAATGAGTGGCGGAGGATGCAGCACACCGGTCACCATGGATCAGTATGTGACAAGAGGAGGTGAGACGGAGACAAGCGGGGTGGCGCAGGGACCGGAGGCAAAGCGCGGGAAGCACACAATGGCGGCGGAGGGCCAGCTGGTCCAGCCGATCCAGACTGCTCCCACAACAGCGGGGAGCGAGAGGGCCATGGAGGAGGGGAAGGTATCAGAAGATCTGGAGGGAGAAGTTTCCCCAGAAACAAATGCTGAAGGGGCACAGGGGTCCCAGTATCAGGGAGAAGCATGGCTGGAGTGAAGACCAGCTATTACTGCACCAGGGCTGCAAGGGATAGACTACAAGCTGCTGGCCAAGGAAATGGCAATTCATTTAGCAGAAGAATTCAGACAGACAGTCAAAGACTTGGTGGCAGCAACTACAAAAGATTTGCATACTAAAATCAAGCACCATGACCAACAACTGCAGGAAGCTGAGGATAGGATTGCTGCAGCAGAGGAGAGAGTGTTGGATTTAGAACAAGTGCATGATCTACAGAAACAGTCACTCTACACTTTGAACAAACTTGATGATACTGAAAATAGAACTCGCCGTAGCAATCTTAAAATCGTGGGTCTCCCTGAATCCATTTCCCCGGGACAGTTTGTAGAGGTATTTGAGGCTGAACTACCTAAAGAACTGGGTCTTTCCCATAAGTGCAGAACCGAACGTACCCACAGAATAGGACCCCCAAGAGATACCCCCAGGGAAGATGAAAATAACGGCTCCACACGTGATAGAGACTCTGATAAACCGAGACACGCCATTGCCAAATATCTCAACCACAGAGATAAAGAGGAGATACTGCGTGCATATAAGGCTAAAAGACATCCACTCCTGATCCTAGGTCACAGAGTCTTACTATTTGCTGACTATTCAGTTGAGGTGACTAGGAGGAGGAGAGCCTTCAGCGACGCCTGTACAATATTGTTTAAAAGAAACGTCAGGTTCCAACTTAACTACCCGACCATCCTGCGATTCAGGTCACCAGCAGGCGACATGGTGTCTTTCACAGATCCTGCAGAGGCTATGAAGTCAATTAATGAAAAAAACACCACGCCGGACAGAAATGGGTTGAATTCGAGTAGCCCAAGAGGAGTGGGAGAAACTCATGTACCGGAAAGAGGATTAGACAGTGGAACTGTATCATCACGGACATACAGACTGCGGTCAGAATCTTTGTCACAAAGCTCCCAGGAGAAGATGCAGTCTCCTAGACAACAACGCCAACCCGCGTCCAGATGGAGCAGGAGAAAAACGGGTCAACCCACTTGATTGGAATGAGACAGGGACATGAAGATACTTCTTCCTTTGATCAACCCTGAGTGGCGACCACCTGCGTATAATCTGATATGGATCCGCCTTTTCAAGAGGATGGAGAAGGAGATTTACGATGTCGAGACGCTCCCCCTTTTTTCTTCCCCCCCCCCCTTTTTTTCTCTCTTTTTTTTTTCTTTTTTCAGATTTGACGATTTGAGGAGGGGGGGAGGGGGTGGGGGATGGGGAATGTTAAAAGTTGTGCTAGTTACATACCTACTATTTATGAGAGGTTCTGTGAGGTTTTTCTACCTGCTATGCGTGGGGATAATATTTCACTTTACAACAATGCAAGACGTTAATAACTTCATGTTTATGTTCTTGGGGTCTGGGACCATATTATAGATAGTATTATCGGATATTTAAGTGAAGGAGGAGGGCAGAGCTTCTTGCTTCAGCCAGGAGGAAAAAGCGAAGTCAACAAGACTTAAGGATGGAGATGGAGAGAATGGGGGGGAAGAAAAGTTGGGGGGAAGTTTTAATAACATGGGAGAAAAAACAGCCTTGCTAACACTGATATGTTTGATGTCCTCTTATGCTACCATCTGCCTAAGCAAATATGTTCAGATGCATTACAACTCTACATTCAAGAAATATACCACACACCTATCATTTGAAATCGCTCCCACACAGCAAAGATGGTGAAATGGGTTTCGTGGAACGTTAAGGGCCTACGATCCCCGGCCAAACGTATGATGGTTCTTTGCCACCTCAAGAGAATTGGAGCTGATGTGGCGTTGCTACAGGAAACACACCTCGCTCCAACCGACTTCTTTAGACTCAAAAAACTATGGGTGGGGGAGGTATATGGCTCAGGGGCTGATGACAGGAAAGCTGGGGTCATGATCCTTATTAGTAAAAACCTTGCCCACAGAATACTATCCTCATCATCAGATGATAAGGGGCGACTATATCATATGTGTATTCAGATCCAAAATGTCACCTATAGTCTGTATAATATTTAGGCTGCGTTCACACATCGCGTATTTTGCGCGTTTTTTTACGCGCGTATTTGCTCCAAAAACGCATGTGCGTCTGCGTTTTACAGCAAAGTGAATGGACATTCACTTTGTGCCTTGCAGACATCGCGTAATTAAACGCAGCGTTTTTGCAGCAAAAAACGCGCGCGTAAAAAGAATGAACATGTCAATTCTTTGCGTTTTTTTACGCGCGCGTTTCCATAGGCCCCATTATAAAAACGCGCGTCTAAATGCGCGATTGAAGTAGAAGCGAGTTGTTCTCTCGCGTATTCTTATCGCGTTTTTAAACGCGCGTTTTTCCCTTGAAAAGACGCACGTAAAAAAACGCGATAAAATACGCGAATGTGTGAACGCAGCCTTATGCCCCGAATACATTGCAAAAACCCTTTTTTCAAAGCTTGACCGACCAAATCCTGATAGACCAAGAAAGTAACAAAATACTAGGGGGAGATTATAACTGGGTGCTTAATGAGACGGAAGATAGAAAGAGGGAAGATGTGATAGGTTCTTCGAGAGGTTATGATACACCTTCTTCAAGACCAAGTCTGCTAGAAAATCTGCTCACCAATTGCAGTCTGGTTGATACATGGCGCACATTACATCCCCTTGAAAGGGAGTTTACCCACTTTTCTCATGCTCATAAAACATGGTCGAGACTGGATATGTTTTTCACCTCGACCCTGTTGTTTCAGAGAGTGATGGAGGCGGAGATGGGAGACATGGTCATATCCGACCATAGTCCGACGATACTTGAGACCAAAGATGTCTTCCCCAAGGGAACAGATTATTTGTGGAGGTTCCCTGATACTTTGACAAGAGATGAGAATTTTGGTAAACTGCTTAAAGAATGGTGGTCTGATTTTTATACAAACAATGCAGCTCATGTGTCTACTCCAGGTCTGTTCTGGGAAACTGCAAAGACGGTCCTGCGGGGTCATATCATGGCTCACAGCGCTAAATTGAAAAAACAAGTCAAAGAAAAATATATTTTAGCCAGCACCAAAGTGAGAGGGATGTATCTCACATATAAAGAGACTATGGGCGAGATAGATAGAGATAATTGGTTATTGGCAAAGAGGTCGTTTGATACTTGGGCAGCTAGATGGGAAGACCTATACAGAAACCATCTGGAAATAGAATTGAATAGATATGGTGATAAGGCTGGGCGACTACTGGCGAGACTAGCAAGGGGTAGGAGACCAACCACATCTATATTAACAATTGCTGATAAGCGCGGCAAACTTTGGTCTGATCCCCAAAAAATTTCCCAGATACTAGGAAAACATTATGCAACGTTATATAGGGACAGTAACACTAGTAATATGACAGATGTTTCATGGCTGAACTCCATCAATATGCCTGGCCTGACAGAAGATGACAAACTTTATTGAAATAGTCCCGTCTCAACAGATGAAATAAAAATGGCAATTAATCTACTAAATCCTGGTAAAGCACCGGGACCTGATGGCTTCAATGGGGCCTTTTTTAAAGTTCTAAAAGATCAGATTTCTCCTGTTTTGATGGAACTATACAATTCCATATTGAGAGGTTCTCCGATTCCAGAGAGAATGAATATGGCCCACATAAAATTGATTCTTAAGACTGGCAAACCTCCATCGGACCCATCTAGTTACAGACCTATCTCTCTGATAAACCAAGATTTAAAACTTCTGTCAAAAATTTTTGCGGATAGGTTGGCATCGATTTTACCGAGATTGATTCAACCTCATCAATCTGGTTTTGTAAGAGGTCGGTCGACAATTACCAACATTAGGAGAGCTATGTTACTTATTGATGTAACAAGACATAGTGGGAGGGACGGGGTGGGAGATCCAGCCATGGTCACCATTGATGCGGAGAAAGCGTTCGACAATGTGAGGTGGCCATGGCTGGATTGGGTCCTGGACGCTAACGGCTTAGAGGGGCCCTTTCGCCAATTTTTAAGATCTTTATACAGTAACCCGAAGGCATGTGTTAGCATTCCGGGATTCCTGTCGGAATCGTTTTCACTGGAGAAGGGAACTCGCCAAGGCTGCCCGCTGTCGCCTCTTCTTTTTAACTTAGCGATAGAGCCACTGGCATTATCTCTATCCGCTCAGAACACCCATGAAGGCATTAGAGTAGGAGAAAAGGAAGTTAAGTTGTCCCTTTTTGCCGATGATATTATTCTATTTGTGCAACACCCACTAAGAGACCTTAAAACAATCCTAGACACCATAGAAAAAATAGGGACACTATCAGGATTCATATTAAATAGAGAGTGAGACAAATGTGAAATT
This sequence comes from Allobates femoralis, assembly GCA_033576535.1. Taxonomy (NCBI): domain Eukaryota; kingdom Metazoa; phylum Chordata; class Amphibia; order Anura; family Aromobatidae; genus Allobates; species Allobates femoralis. The sequence continues at coordinate 154,983,281 of JARQOC010000003.1, forward strand.
CTCTTCCTCAAAAATGGAGGACCTAATAGACCTGTAACTACACTATGTGGTATCCCTGTTGCCAAAAATAACTTGAAATATCTAGGAGTTCAGCTGGCTAGAACACCTGATCTGATATACAAATTGAATTTTCTTCCAATAATAGAAAAAATAGAAAGAGAATTGGAATGCTGGAAAAATCTTCCCCTGTCGCTGCTAGGGCGATCTCATTTGATCAAAATGGTTAGCTTCCCTAGACTACTCTATCCGCTCCAGACGATTCCAATGTTGCTAAAACACACAGACGTGAGGCGACTGAATACGGCATTTTCCAAATTCCTGTGGGGAGGCAAAAGAGCCAGAATTAAACTAACTGCCCAAATGCAGGCAAGAGAAGAGGGGGGACTGAGAGTCCCAGATATTAGGGGTTATAATTTGGCATGCATCATGAGAAATGTCCTAGACTGGATCAACAATACCTCCAAGTTCTCTGATGTGGCCCTAGAGGGAGAGTTCTCCAAACCCTGGGATCTATCAGCCCTGCTGCATTCCTCACTGAAAACACTGCCCCCAAGAATCAAGTGCACATCTATTTGTAGAGACACAGTGATGACTTGGAAGGCAGTGAGAAAAAAAATGAATCTTTCATGGCAGATTTCTAAAATTTTGAACCCCTGGGCCGCACCATCCTTTCCGCAAGGGACTGACAATCTGTTATTTCGTACATGGAGGGAGAGGGGTGTAAAAACTCTGGGAGACCTTATGCACATGGGGGAGAAGAGATGGTTGACGAGTACTGAAATTCTAAATAAATTTAACCTCCCGGGGTCCCATTGGTTGCCGTGTTTACAAATTCAGCGACATCTCCTGTCTCGTTTACGTAATATTAAGGCAGAAATAGAAGGAGGCGAGTGGGAAGAATTAATGGGAATTACCCCCAATGACATATCTATAACCACCCTGTATAGTAAGCTACAAAAAACCCTCAAACCCCTGATGTCCCATAAACTATTTTCCATATGGAGGAAACACTACACTGAACCAGACCTAACTTAAAATATACTAAAAGGATGGGACTTAGTAAGGAAGCATATTATAAACGAAAAATGGAGGGATACTCAGTACAGACTAATACATGGTACTATCAAAGGCTTCAATATCCCACCTTCTCCGGCCAATAGTGAAAGATGGGTTGAGTGCCCTAAATGTAAAACCCCCATGACTGATCTTGAACATGGGATTTGGTCTTGCACGGAAACACAAAAATATTGGAGGGAGGTGGGAATCCTTGCCTCGGGATTATTTCCGGTGGAATGTAGAGATGATCCGAGGTTATGGCTATTCCACTACTCAGCTGCTACCACAACGGGTGGGCAGATACACGTCCTATTTCACACAATATCTCTTGTGGCCAAGAGACAACTCCTGTCACACTGGCTCCAGGAAGTTGTCCCTTCAATTGAAATAGTACGAAATATGTTCAGGAGATCCTTGGAGCTTGAATCCATGGAGACACTTAGAAATCCTACCAAAATCACCCATACATTTTTTCACAAATGGAAACCATTTATTCTGAAAACATTATCAGATGTAGAGATAGAAAGATTTATGACACCTTACAAACACACAGAGTGGTATGCTTTAGAGGATTTGAGAGGTACACTAGGCAAATTGAGAGGTAGCATTTAACTCTCACAAGAGATTTTTATAATAAATACATATTTTAGCTAGGCATAATCAACCAAATACCGTATATACTCGTGTATAAGCCGACCCGTGTATAAGCCGACCCCCTACTTTTGCCCCCAAAATCTGGGAAAACCTATTGACTCGTGTATAAGCCGAGGGTGGACCCCAGCACAGGTATACAGCCCCCAGCAGTGTGGTATACAGGCACCCGCAGTGGTATACAGGCCTCCCCAGTGGTAGTATACAGCCCCCAGAAGTGTGGTATACAGCAGCCTCCCCAGTGGTACATACAGGCCCCAGCAGTGTTACAGCAGCCTCCCCAGTGGTATATACAGCAGCAGCCCCAGTGGTAGTATACAGCAGCCCAGAGATATATACAGCAGCCCCAGTGGTAGTATACAGCAGCCCCAGAGGTATATACAGCAGCCTCCCCAGTGGTATATACAGCAGCAGCCCCAGTGGTAGTATACAGCAGCCCCAGAGATATATACAGCAGCCCCAGAGATATATACAGCAGCCCCAGTGGTAGTATACAGCAGCCCCAGAGGTATATACAGCAGCCCCAGTGGTAGTATACAGAAGCCCCAGTGGTAGTATGCAGAAGCCCCAGAGGTAGTATACAGCAGCCCCAGTGGTAGTATACAGAAGCCCCAGAGGTAGTATACAGCAGCCCCAGTAGTACTATACAGCAGCCTCAGTGGTATATACAGCAGCAGCCCCAGTAGTATATACAGAAGCCCCAGTGGTAGTATACAGCAGCCCCAGTAGTAGTATACAGCAGCCCCAGTAGTAGTATACAGCAGCAGCCCCAGGGGGTATATACAGCAGCAGCCCCAGGGGTATATACAGCAGCAGCCCCAGGGGGTATATACAGCAGCAGCCCCAGGGGTATATACAGCAGCAGCCCCAGGGGGTATATACAGCAGCAGCCCCAGGGGGTATATACAGCAGCAGCCCCAGGGGGTATATACAGCAGCAGCCCCAGAGGTATACAGACCCCCCCCCCATTAGTATACAGGGGCCCCAGCTGTATACAGCAGCCCCAGCTGTATACAGCCCCCCCGTGGTATCCAGGGCCCCCCTTGCTGCACCTGTAAAGGAAGATGTCAGTATACTTATCGCTGCCGCCGCCGCTCCGCTGCTCGGTCACCGCGCTGCTCCGGGTCTTCATGCTTCCTGTTCCTTCTCCGGCGCTCGAACAATGACATCATTTCCTGAGCGCCGGAGAAGGAACAGGAAGCATGAAGACCCGGAGCAGCGCGGTAACCGAGCAGCGGAGCGGCGGCAGCGATAAGTATACTGACATCTTCCTTTACAGGTGCAGCAAGGGGGGCCCTGGATACCACAGGGGGGGGCTGTATACAGCTGGGGCTACCGTATATACCAGTGTATAAGCCGAGGGGGGACTTTTCAGCACATTTTATGTGCTGAAAAACTCGGCTTATACACGAGTATATACGGTAGTAATAAATGACGATTAAACAATAGGGGGGAGGGATGAAAGGGATTGTTATTCTCTTTGTTACTAATGTATGTTAAAATTTGTGAGATAATCTAAATATCTAATTACTGTTGTTACAATTGTCAATAATTGCATATTGCTTTTTGAATTTTTTTCTCTTGTAATGATTTATTCTCAATAAAAACGATGGTTCAAAAAAAAAAAAAAACGACTTCACCGCTGGCTTTCCCGCCTGCTATTGTAAATTAGCGGCAGCAGCAGGGAGGAAGGAAGAAGAAGAAGAAAAAGAAAGAAGAGGAAAGAAGAAGATAACGACAAGAAAGGATGCTTGTGCATAAAACAAGCACACAGCTATGCACAAAAAATGCAGCATTTTGCGTTCGGCATGCGCATAAATTATGCGCAGCCGAACGCAAATGCAGCTGAGCGCAAGTGCACACAGGCACTATGCGTTCTCCAGAATCACTGGGTAAGGCTACTTTCAGACCTGCATTAGTTTTCAGTTCAGACATTTCAATCTTTTTTATTTCAGGTTTTTCAAAGTACTTTCACATCAGTATTTTTAAAATCCAGTAGAATTCTGCCTTTTTTTTAAAAAGAACGGATTTGGCAACATTGCATTTTTTACAATGCATTTGGAATGGAGTTCCGGAAATGTGCGGTCACTTACGGTTTCATCCGGGTCCGGCACTTCAGGCACTGGACAAAAAACATTTTAATTGCTGTTGTAAAACAAGCCTGAAGTACCGGATGCGCACATTTCCAGAACGCCATTCCAAATGCATTGTACAAAATGCAATGTTGCAGGATTGTTTTTTTTTGCCAAAAAAAAGGCAGAATTCTGCCAGATTCACAAAACGCAGATCTGAAAGTAGCTTTAGTCTCTATCATCTGTAGTGTGGAAGCTCTTTTGACCAGTGGGGACTTACCTTTCTCCTATCAAGTGAAAGCTCTTATGATTGGTGGTCTTCTCTCACCTCTGTAGTGAATAAGCTCTTATGTAGAGCAGGGTCCTCTCTCTCTTCTGTAGTGTCTAAGTTCTTACAGAAAGAGACAGAGGAACCTCTAACCATCTCTTCTGTAGAGTGTAAGCTCTTATGGTCAGATGGTACTCTATCTTGCCAGTAGAATTCAAGATATTATGGTCAGCAAGGTTCTCTTTCTTTTCTCCCTCGTGTAATGTCTGAACGATTACAAGCTTTTCAGTATTGAGAGTTGCGTGAATTTGTCACAAATCAGTCCTAGTGGGAAAATGCGACAAAGCTTGTGAAACTGAACGAAAAAATATCAGTTCATCTCTATTCATAACCTGTGAAAATCACGTTAAGCAAAAAAGCCCCCAAATATTCTACTTTGGGAGAGTGATCAGGACGAACATGATTCATCTCAGTCCATAGTTTATTGGGACTTTCCGTTATTGTGCCCATATGCCTACTTCCATTCTAAGTGGTAACTAATGATGGGACTATTAGTAATAACCAAATCACCATGTTCGTTTGTTGACAGCCTAAGGGTGTGTGCCCACATACCGGCTTTGTGCCGGTGGGCGGCTGGGCGGACCCGCCAGGAAGCTCTGCAGGCGTCCGGTGGCTTCTTGGCGGGTATGTGAGGCGGGTGCGGGCGGGTGCTGCGAGCGGGTGCACAGCGGGTTAGCGCCGGCGTTTCTGCAGCGGCTGGAAGCAGCACATGATTCTGCTTGCAGCCGCTGCAGAACCGGTCGGATTATAGAACATGCTCATTCTTTGCTAACCCGCTGGGAACGGGTTAGCAACAGATGAGCATGTGTAAACCGCCGCTGTGTGCACAGCGGGTGTCGGTTTACATAGGTTTTAATGTTAATCCAAACGCCGGTTTGGATTAACATAAATTTATATAAAACTTATGTAAACCGACCGGCGGTTTACACAACTAAACCGTCCCTAACCCGGCATGTGGGCACACAGCCTTAATGGAGATAAATTCTAATCCTTTAATTATTCTTGTTCACCATATTTGTGAGCTCCAAAGCTGACTGAATACAGAATATACACACGTATTCCCCCATAACAAACTTTATCAATTCTCTATTACTACTGCCCTCAATGGAATATATTGTGGGGCAAATAAGTATTTGATACACTACTGAATTTGTAAGTTTTCCCACCTACAAAAAATGGAAAGGTCTGTAATTTTTATCGTAGGTACACTTCAACTGTGAGAGGCAGAATCTAAAAAAATCCCAAAAATCATATTGTATGAATTTTAAATAATTGAATTGCATTTTATTGCATAAAAAAATTAATCACCTACCAACAACCAAGAATTCTGGCTCTCGTAGACCTGTTAGTTTTTCTTTAAGGCTGGTTTCACACTGCGGTCAGATCAGGTCAGACCAGGTCAGGTTTTGTGTGCCAAAACCAGGACTGACTCCAAAACCTAGAACAGGCATCAATCTTTCAATTATACTTTTTCTCTGCAAGTTCCTCTCCTGGTTTTGAAACACAAAACCTGACCTGATCTGACCTGATCTGACCGCAGTGTGAAACCAGCCTAAGACCCCACCTATTCTGCACTCATTACCTGTATTAATTGCACCTATTTGAACTCATTATCAGTATAAAAGTAAGGCCACATTTTTTGTGGTTCAGGTTCTGTCTGGTGTTTTGCCCTCCGGTCCTGTTTTCTGCCGGAATAGGCAGATCACAGCTGCAGCTGCTGAAATGTCAAGGTTCTGAAATCTCTGCAAGGGACAGCTCCAGGTGCTGAAGTTTAGCAGCGCTCGCTGTTGAACTTCAGCAGGCGGCGTCCGAAAGCCGCATCCAATTTTATGTCGGATCCAACGCAATCCGGCGCTATAGACTCCCATGTTAGGGGTTGCCGGATCCGGGAGGATCCGATTTGTGCCGATTTTTGCCCCGGGGACAAAAATGCTGCAAGCAACATTTTTTGTGTCCAGGAGAAAAATCGAAATTCTTCCGGATCCTCCCAGACAGATGGAAACTGGATGGCAAATAGCGGCCATCCGGCCCCATAAGGATACACACCGGACAGCCCCGAATCAGTTAAAACGTGGTGTGAAACCGGCCTAACCTGTCCATGCACTCAAACAATCGATCAATCACACTCCAACCTCTCCACCATGTGTCCAATCTTCAGACCTGAACTCAATAGAAAATCTTTGGGTGGAGCTATAAGTCAATGTTGCCCAGCGACAGCCCCAAAACGTGAAATATCTTGAGATTTGTATGAAGAAGTGTGTGCAAACGTGGTCAAGAACTACAGGAAATATTTGGCCTCTGTAACTGCAAACAAAGATTTCTGCACCAAATATTAAGTAGGACATGGTGGTCAACATTGTCAAAAAGCTGCAGGAGGTCAAGAAGAATAATCAAGTAAGTGTTTTCCATTACGTTTTGCCATCAGAAGGTCATTAGTCACTTTGATGAGGGCAGTTTCTGTAGAATGTAGGGGGTGGAAACCAGACTGTAATGGATCTAGAAGACAGTGAGGGAAGTTTAGAGATGAAGAGGAGATTGGAGACTGATCTATAGTTATTTGTGCAGGATGGGTCAAGAGAAGTTTTCTTTATTAATGGAGTAATGATAGAATGTTTGAAGGAGGAGGGGAAGATGCCAGAAGAGAGGGAGAAATTGAAGATTTTGGTTAGGTCAGTAGTGATGACCGGAGAGAGGACTGGAGTAGGTGTGATGGGGTGGGGTCAGTGGTACATGTAGTGGGACGAGAAGAAGAGAGAAGCTTGGAGACTTCTCCTTCTGTAACTTTGTGAAATATAGAGAGAGTGAGCTGCAGGAAATGTAGGGAAGAATGGGAGTAACAGCGCTTGGAAACTGGGAGCTGATTTCCTGGTGGATGTTGTCTATTTTCTCCATAAAGTAAGAAGCCAGATCATCAGCACAGAGGTCAGTGATAGTGGCCTGCACTTTAGGACTGAGGAGAGAGTGAAAGGTATCAAAGAGTTTTTCTGGATTGTTGGATTGTGAGGAGACCAGGGTGGTGAAGTAGGTCTGTTTGGCAAGGTGAAGGGCAGAGTTGTAGGTTTTTAGCATGAATTAGTCCAAAAAGGGCTAACCCCTTCCACAAATTTGTACACTACTGTGTATGTGAACAAGGAATAACATAATCTTTAGGGCTCATTCAGGTGAAAGAATTATAGACTTGTGCTGTCTGAGTTAAAATCGGATGTCACATTGATCAATGACATTCAATGGGGCAGTTCACATGACACTTGTTCACATATGAGTATCTGTATGAAAAAAAACTGCAGCTACTCTCCTTATTTCAGATTAGATTCAGCTATATAATTCTAGAGGCGTGGAAAAAAAAAATGATCTCATATTGATCATCCATATAGCATTTGAATTTTATGGACATTTGCAATTCTTTACCTTTATTTGATCATGTACATTTTAAAATATCTATTATATAATTGCGAATGGCTTTTTGCCCCCGCGTGGTCATGTGGATACGCGCGAAGCATTGGCTGCGAAGCGGCCATTGCGAGTCGTGCGTGGTCATGTGGATACGCCCAAAGCATTGGCTGCGCAGCGGCCATTGCGAGCAGTTCTAAGGCGACTCGCTATGCCCCGCAGCGGCATGGCGAGTCGACTTAGCAGCGCGAAGCATTGGCCGCTAAGCGGCATTGCGAGTCAGAGACTCGCCCTTCTAGAATCCCGATGCATGTGCATCGGGCTCCCAGCTATTGATGTATAAATACGGATGATACAGGGACATAGAATACAGACACACAGATGAAAGATAGATGACAATATGGATGAAGAGTGGCCTAATCTTCTGGATGAAAAAAGGAGGATTTTTTGTCTGACTTCAGGCCTTATTCTGTAAAATTATATAGTACCCTGAATTTCCATTAAAAGTGATCCAAGATGGTGATGTGAGAAAGGACTTAAGAGGCGCTGTCTGTATAAGATGACAGTCCTATTTTATTCTGTTTTAGTGAGCAAATTGAATATTTAAAGTGTAACCGCCGTTTACTTTTTATTTGATAATAATGTAGAGTAAGATATTTTATTAAACTTTCAAATATACTTTTGGAAGAGAGTGGTCAGCCATGATGTTCTGAACAGCCATTTTGTATATAGTTGATATTGTGAGTATACAGGGTTTTGCAGTTAGAAATGCAGAGCCTGTTAGCCCTTCCAGAAAAGAACAATATACCGTATATACTCGTGTATAAGCCGACCCGTGTATAAGCCGACCCCCCTACTTTTGCCCCCAAAACCTGGGAAAACCTATTGACTCGTGTATACGCCGAGGGTGGACCCCAGCACAGGTATACAGCCCCCAGCAGTGTGATATATAGCAGCCCCAGAGGTATATACAGCAGCCCCAGTGGTAGTATACAGCAGCAGCCCCAGTGGTATATACAGCAGCAGCCCCAGTAGTTAGTATACAGCAGCCCCAGAGGTATATACAGCAGCCCCAGTGGTAGTATACAGCAGCAGCCCCAGTGGTATATACAGCAGCAGCCCCAGTGGTATATACAGCAGCAGCCCCAGTAGTTAGTATACAGCAGCCCCAGAGGTATATACAGCAGCCCCAGTGGTAGTATACAGCAGCCCCAGTGGTATATACAGCCACAGTGGTAGTATACAGCAGCCCCAGTGGTATATACAGCCCCAGTGGTAGTATACAGCAGCCCCAGAGGTAGTATACAGCCCCCCCATCAGTATACAGCAGCCCCAGAGGTATATACAGCCCCAGTGGTAGTATACACGCAGCCCCAGTGGTATATACAGCCCCAATGGTAGTATACAGCAGCCCCAGAGGTATATACAGCCCCAGTGGTAGTATACAGCAGCCCCAGTGGTATATACAACCCCAGTGGTAGTATACAGCCTCCCCATCAGTATACAGCAGCCCCAGAGGTATATACAGCCCCAGTGGTAGTATACACGCAGCCCCAGTGGTATATACAGCCCCAGTGGTAGTATACAGCCCCCCCATCAGTATACAGCAGCCCCAGTGGTAGTATACACGCAGCCCCAGTGGTATATACAGCCCCAGTGGTAGTATACAGCCCCACCATCAGTATACAGCAGCCCCAGAGGTATATACAGCCCCAGTGGTAGTATACACGCAGCCCCAGTGGTATATACAGCCCCAGTGGTAGTATACAGGCCCACCCGCCTTGTGCACAATCCTGTAAAGGAAGAGATTAGTATACTTATCACTGTCCCGCTGCCGCTGTCCCGCCGCCGCCATCGCGCTCCTCCGTCTTCTTCCGGTTTCCTCCTCAGTCGCGCAGACAATGACGTCATTGCCTGCGCCGACCGGAGGAAGTCGGAAGCAGACGGAAGAAGACGGAGGAGCGCGATGACGGCGGCGGGACAGCGGCAGCGGGACAGTGATAAGTATACTAATCTCTTTCTTTACAGGTTTGTGCACAAGGCAGAGGGGCCTGTATAGTGATGGGGGCGGGGCTGTATACTGTATACACTGTATACAGTGTATACAGTATACAATGACTCGCATATAAGCCAAGGGGGGGACTTTTCAGCCCAATTTTTGGGCTGAAAAACTCGGCTTATACGCGAGTATATACGGTAATGATCTCAGAGTACTTAGCCAGCAGAGAGGAACTAATTGGAACTGTCCTGTGCACACACAGTAGCTCATAATAAGAATATTGTTGTATTTTTCATGGTAAAATGTAAGGAGATTGGCAAAATAGTCATCCAGGTAATTTGAAACAGACCTTATTTTTTGTCAATATTTGAAGAGTTATGTATCTGCCAAGAGCCATGATAAGATTAATAATCATAGATAAGTTTAATACAAATTTATAGTTTGTAATGTAATTAGTAGTGATGTTCTCATATTGAACTTTTGCTCTCTCTTTGTTCTTACATACACACACCTCCATGAAGTCATCTTTAACGCCTGTTTTTCAAAATGTGGCCTCCTTGTTTCAATTATGTATAAACCGGCCTGACACAATAGTTCAGGGCCAGACCGCAACGCCAGAATCACGATACCATCTTGTGTCTGGACACTTGTGTGTGTCATCATGCTTGTATCCTGTATCCTATCTGCTTTGTTGAATTCTCTACAATAAACCACAGCCCCTGCTTTAGAAGAATTGTCTACAGAGTTTTCTCAGACTTTAGTAACTAAAGGACTCAGATTTTCTTTCAACTTTATAAGTGAAATATGGTGGAAAATCATTCATAAACCTTCCACTAGGTGTCCCCACTAGACTGTGTATGAAGCAGACATATATTTATTCTCAGTCAGACCCATCTTCACACTGAATATGGCAACTTAACTATTTAAGGATAAGGGGGCGGGGCCTAGAGTGTGCAAGCTCCTGACTGCTGCTGATGAAGTGACAGTATCAGATTACCTCAGGCTACAGCACAGTGCTGAGCAATGTCAGAATGTCAGGATTAGTGCAAACTATTCTCCGCTTTCCTTGGCACAAGCTTCTCTGATCTGCAATCTGGCTCCACACAGCTCAGGATCTCTGTTAACCCCTTCTCTGTTGATCAATGGATGAAGGCGGACTAACCCGCCGAAACGCGTTGTGAGGAGTAAAGAAAAGGTTCATATACTTCTTTTAATTCCTGTCTGTCTCATTCCCAGCACCTGCAGCATCCGCTATTTCAACCTTTATTTTCATGTTTCTCACCCCTGTGGGTGGGCAGAGCAGTGCTGCTCGGATCTGGCAGCTTCTTTGAGTGGCAGGACCTGTATGGGAGAAGAGATCTAGGACCTGTGTGACGTAAGCCCCCGTGACGACCCACGTGACCGGCCTCTATTCTGAACCCAGAAGTGGGAGCAGTGCTTGGTGCACGAAAAGCACCGCAGGCTCTTCCCCGTTATGCAGGCAGAATAACAACAAAACGTTAGTGCAACTGGCCACATAAGCTCCTCCACTAGACCACTGGGTAACACACCAGGAGCGGGCCTCTTCTTTTCTAATTTTGTTTCAAACCCTTCTCTGCTGTCACATTGCACTACTCCCTATCAGCTGCTGGCCATGCCCACACAGCCAAAAATGCAGTTTTCAAAAACGCAGAAAAAAAGTTGAGAAAATGTCACATGGCACAAAAAAAGCATTATCTTAGCTGCTTTGTGACTCATCATTAACAACCAGTGCAATATTGGGTTTTTTAATTCAATGAAATGACATTTACACTTTAAAGTATATGTTATATGAAATTGACATTTCTGCTCAAATTTTCTTTTTTACACTGTTACAGATGTTTTATTTTACAGATGTATTGCTACAGATGTCAGATTGTGAAATGGTGAACAGTCATCCAGTTTTAGGTAGAAATCATCAAGCTAAAATCATTATGTTGTTATCCTTCACCCCTGCAGATTGTAGATATGTTGCTGTCATCAGTGACTTACTGAGATTAAGAAAACACACTTTTCTATACTGTTGATTTTGAATTTGTGCCAAAGTTCTATTTAGTCTGACAATATAGCCCTATAATATCAGGGAGTGCCTCTCTAATTGTATATCCTGGCTTCCCAGGCAGAGGTTGCTCAGACTGTCAGGATTAGCATTCATCCATGTTATCATGGAGGGTGGGAAACAGATCTAATCATGCGCAATTAAACCAAGTCACGATAAGACAGGTTCACTCACAGTCATGGAGCTGTTTTTGTGGCAGATTAAAATACCCAACATTTGAGAAGTTTTCTTTTTCTGCTGTTATCATTTCCGATTATTTAGTTATCTGCAAAACAAGGTTCTCAGAAACTAGTGTAAAAGATAAAAACTAGTGATGCAAGTGACGAGCACAGAAAGAGGGGTATTCGGGTACCGGGATGGGTTGATGGCTGTGTCGGGGAATCACGGGTGGTCGGGTTCCCGGTTCCGTGCCCTGGCTGTCATTTGTTTGGTGGGGGGAATATTTACAAGGATTAATAGTCCGTGACGCCACCTGTGGATCCTGGTAATGTTAGATACTAGCGCTGCGGGCAGGCCGATGAGGTAATGGGATGCAGCTTAGTATGGTACAGCTTCCCACAGGTGCAGCTTTACCTCAGGGTAGTGAGGATGGATTAGGGGAGTAGTTGTTCTTACCCCTCTGAGGATGCTGAGGCCCTCCGGGCACCGGCAGGAAGGGAGACAGACACCGTTTTAGCTTCAAAGTCCTTTTACTGGTACCGGCAGATGTCACACAAGACACGGTACAGTCTTGAAAAACGGGGACGTAGCTGCGGGTTCAGGGAGCCCCTATGGAGTCTGAAGATGTTCCTCTCTTTATATCTTTTTATCTTACTCTCTGTCCTTAACCACCTTTGCAGAGCTCTCTCGCCAGTCCCCTGGTCTTGTACGGTTAGGTACGGATTGTCCTTGACCGGTACGGATGGGAGCAGCAGGAACGCACACTCTCCCACCACCGGAATCCGGGCCGTTATGTTCGTAGTCTTGGACCGATTATGGGCCTGAGGAGTGAGGTACCGTTTTGTGGCGCCTACGGCTACCCAGTTTTAGGGCTCGTCGGTTTATGGTCAGGGATAAACCGTTGACCTCCTTGGCTTCCGTGTTGCCGGTGCTGACCCAGATGTTTCCAGCCGGCTCCAACCGGTGCTGGATCGTCCCCTTCTGTTCTGGGTCACCCTCTTAGAGATGGGTGATCCTCCTGTCTCTCCAGCTGTCAGGCACATCCTAACTAACTGCCTTCCCAGAACTGTTTGTCTAAAAACTCTTAATTTCCTGGTTTTCCCACTCTAACCTAGGCTCCACCCCTGGGACTTACTGTATATGAGTCCCCCCTATTCTAAGGTGGCCTAGTGTTGGGTGCTAATACAGACTCCATAAGCACAATCCCAAACCCTTAGCTACTGAGGCACTACACCTTCTATTTGGGGTGCAGTACCTCCCTGTGGCACCTAGCCATAGGGGCGCCACACAAGTCAATTTCGACTGAAACAAGGCTGCAAAAATAAAGATGGGTGCAAGTGCATTAAATAAGTTGCTCGTGCAACGGTGTTTTAGAAAAGTTTATATTTTTTATGAGCATTGGATGAGACCACACAGGCATCTGGTTTCAAGTGGCTGATGCTAAGCCCATATTCCATGGCCAATGATTGATCTCACAGATGAGCAGATATTTCCTATGTTCAAAAAGCTGCTCAATTTAGTCTCACCGTTATCTCATACTAGAATATAATGCACCAATAATCATAATATTTAAAGAGATTTTCCACTCCTAATGTGATCCTCTTTCTTTTGTCCTAACTATTCCTGTTTCCTAATATACTTCTGCTACCTACTCTGCTCCTGTGAGCTTACCCCTCTGTGGCCCATAAATACCATTATTGTTGTTGTAGCTTTCCTCCTTCTGGGCTGCAGACTGGTTTCAGACAGAGCAGAGCATGTCACTGGTGAAGGCGAGGCAAACTCTTTGTGAGTGACAGCAGTCTGGCCACGTATGCCCGGATCACACTACACTCTCCTCTCATCCCCCACCATACTCTGCTTTCTTGGTCCAATTTCCGGTCTGTAGATCGGAAGGATGAAAGGCTCTGGATATCTGCTGGAGCAAGGACACATCTTAAGTACAACTGAAGCAGGCTGTTCAGATGTGCAACTCAGTATGTTGAGTAGGGTCAAATTGTTGCAGAAGTAAATAAGATATTTGGTCCATCATGTGAAAAATAATGTAGAATTTGCTGCTGCTTTAGTTATGTTTTAGCACTAGCCTTGGCACAGGCTTAGGAGTTTTGGCTGTATGAGAAACAGAGACTGGTCTCCTGGTAACCTGTGCTGTCAGAAGTGGTCCGCTCAGCAAAAGCTTCACCAAGTAGGTAACACAGCGTATTCTAGTAAGATGCCAATTTGGACTACTTTTTGGAAACTGGAGAAAATGGCCTCATTTTGCTTTTAAAGCAAGTGTCTAAAGATTGTTGCACAATTAAATTTAGGATTATGTCACAAACAGGTAGCAGAAGTTACTTTCCCAAATGTATGGGGGCCACAACGTTCCACGCATTGTTACTTATCACAATTCACTGCTGCGGTTAACAGGGAACCATCGAGTGTGAGTTTTGCTTCTGGATTCACAGTAGCAACTCAAAAAGAATAAGGGCAGTGTATATAATCAATTCTGTGTCCTGTTGCATTTGGGGATGGGATCATGTCTGTTGAATAATAAGTTTTTGACACCTTTCACTCTCTCCTCAGTCCGAAAGTGCAGGCTCCTATCACTGACCTCTGTGCTGACGATCTGGCCTCTTACTTCACAGAGAAAATAGAAAACATCCGTCAGGAAATCAGCTCCCAACCTTCAAGTGTTTCTACTCCCATCTCTCCCCACATCCCCTCTGGCTCACTCTCCATTTTTGACCCAGCCACAGAAGAAGAAGTCTCCAGGCTCCTCTCGTCCTCACGTCCCACTACATGCACCTCTGACCCCATTCCCTCACACTTACTACAGACCCTCTCTCCAGTGGTCACCAGTCACTTAACCACAATCTTCAATCTCTCCCTCTCTACTGGCATCTTCCCCTCCTCCTTCAAACACTCTATTATCACTCCACTACTAAAGAAAACGTCCCTTGACCCATCCTGCACAAATAACTACAGACCAGTCTCCAATCTCCCCTTCATCTCTAAACCTCTGGAGCGCCTGGTCTACACCCGCCTCACTCATTACCTCGCCACTCACTCTCTTTTAGATCCATTGCAGTCTGGCTTCCGCCCCTTACATTCTACAGAAACTGCCCTCATCAAAGTGACCAATGACCTTCTGACAGCAAAACGTAATGGTGACCACTCTCTGCTTATCCTTCTTGACCTCTCTGCGGCTTTTGACACTGTCGACCATCAGCTCCTACTCTCTATGCTGCACTCCATTGGCATCAAGGACACTGCTCTCTCCTGGTTCTCTTCCTATCTTTCTGACCGCTCTTTCAGTGTATCTTTTGCTGGCTCCACTTCTTCCCCTCTTCCCCTCACTATTGGGGTCCCTCAGGGTTCAGTCCTTGGCCCTCTCCTCTTCTCTCTCTACACAGCCCCGATCGGACAAACAATCAGCAGATTTGGCTTTCAGTACCATCTTTATGCTGATGACACACAACTATACACTTCAGCCCCTGACCTTACCCCTGCGGTATTAAAGAACACCAATGACTGTCTAACCGCAGTCTCCAATATCATGTCCGCTCTCTATCTGAAACTCAACCTTTCCAAAACTGAACTTCTTCTGCTCCCACCCTCTTCCAACCTCCCTAAATCTGACATCTCTCTCTCGGTGTGCGGCACCACGATAACACCCAGTCAGCAGGCTCGCTGTCTCGGTGTTTTGATGGACACTGATCTCTCCTTCACCCCATACATACAATCTCTCACCCGCTCCTGTCGCTTGCACCTGAAAAATATCTCCAGAATTCGCCCTTTCCTCACCACGGGAACAACTAAAACCCTCACCGTGGCCCTGATTCATTCCCGCCTTGACTACTGTAATTCTTTATTAGCTGGCCTCCCCCACAGTAAGCTTTCCCCTCTCCAGTCTATCCTCAATGCAGCAGCCAGGATCACCTATCTAGCAAACCGTTACTCAGATGTTTCTGCTCTGTGCCAGTCACTACATTGGCTGCCCGTATACTATAGAATCCAATTCAAATTGCTCGTTGTCACCCACAAAGCTATTCATGGTGCGACACCTCCTTACCTCTCCACCCTCATCTCTGTCTACCACCCCACCCGTCCCCTTCGCTCTGAACATGACCTCAGACTAACATCGGCATTAATCCGAACCTCCCATTCCCGACTTCAAGACTTCTCTCGAGCTGCACCAAAACTCTGGAATGCTCTACCCCAAGAAATTAGGACCATCCACAACTTGCATAGCTTCAGACGCTCCCTAAAAACACACCTCTTCAGGGCGGCCTATCCTTCTCCCTAACAGTAGTCACTTAGACGTAAGATATTCATTGTTATAAGCCCCTGTACTTTGTGTTCCCATCCCGTCTTAGATTGTAAGCTCCTTCGAGCAGGGTCACCTTCATTTTCTGCCTTTCTTATTGTATTTCCTAAGTTGATTCTATGTTTTTGGTATGTAACTACTGTTCTGCATTACGTTTCTGTACCGTATATTTTTCTTATATGTACCGTTGTACTGTAAAGCGCTGCGGAATATGTTGGCGCTATACAAATAAAGTTTTATTATTATTATTATTATTATTGCGGTGCAGGAGGCAGATAACCACAACTTAGAAGAAATTTCACTCCGCGGAGCACTTCGCCATCAACAAACAGTCCCTCACTAACTTCAAGACTACACTCACTGATTCAAAACAAGCCTACTTCTCATCTCTAATAACTGCCCTGTCCCCCAACCCCAAACAACTATTCAAAACCTTAAACTCCTCTCCGTTCCCCAGAACCTCCTCCCTCTCACCCCATCTCTGCCAATTACTTCGCCTCTATCTTCAAATGGAAGATCAACAAAATCAGAGAAAGCTTTGATCCACTGTTCTCGCAGCCCTCCCCCATTACCACCCAGCCCCCTTCGTCCAAAGGAAGCCTTTCCACCATGACTGAGGATCAATTCTCTACCCTTTCCATATGTAAAGCGCCATGGAAGCTAATGGCGCTATATGAGTAAATAATAATAATAACTTAGCGATAGATTTAGGTCCTACAATAGCATGCAAACGTTTGGCCATGCAAAAGGAAATGTGTCAACTTTAACTTTATGCCTTTTAGAGATCATTTCATCTTCAACTTGCCTAACTGTTCACAATAACAGCAATGTTGACCAGGGGTGCCCAAACGTTTGCATGCCACTGTAGCCTTTATGATTTATCCAGGTTGACTGTGAAACGTGGTGCATCGCGATGGCTGAAAACAATCATCCAGTCGGTGGTGAAACCCCTGAATTATACCTGCCCATGGTTGCTGCTCCAGTCATCTATGGTGCAGTGAACTTGAGAGCTCAAACATAAGTTGGCAGCGTTGCCTATGTTCTGCTGCTCGTGAGGGAATGGAATGAGTAACTAAAAGCTGGGTATCTTGGAATTGAGCACATACTATCATTTCTCGAAAGGCAGGTGATCCATCACTGAATACTTGACTAGGTGAGAGTTTCGTTGGCACGCTAGTGGAAGATTGGGAGCATATGCTTGTTTCTTAGAACAATGAGGGATTGATATCTGGCAAAGCGATGGAGAAGTATTCTGTTTATGAAAGTGCTACTAGCAGGTTTCAATATTTTTTAACACACAATTCTGGAATTTTAATTTATCTTCTATAAAAACTTACAAATAAATACCCTGACTTTGCTAACAAAAAATACAACAGGAATGCAAAAATAGATATTGCTTATTGTCATGGGGACAGCCTGGGAGATCAGGCAACTACCCCACCTATTTGTCATGAACAGCACTCAGCTGTCTGCAATTGACAAGGACAACATGCAGTTGATTGACAATTAATGGATGAAACAATGGCTGCTTTCACTACTAGACCGAATATTGGGCGCTTTCACAGTTTTTGTATAGTATATGATACACACTCAATTCCAATACATGAAATATATATAGTAGTTAAAATCCAGAAACCACACAGACAGTATGATTTTATGTAGCCCCCCTCCGGACTATGCATTTCAGCACCTCTCTTGTGGCTTCATCAATATATATATATTATGAGAGTCATGTGGGATTAGTGGATGAGGACAGGTATATCTCACCCAGGTGTCTGTCCTATGCAACCTAACCTGGTTAGTATCACCTGGCTGCTAATGAATTAGGGGGAGGCGGTTGGAGTAGGTAAAAGGAGTCTGGGAGGTTGGGTGGGGCTCTCTCAGTCTGTGAACACAGAAGGCCTGACTGTGCATGGAGACGCATGTGAGTGAAAGCATTGATCTTTGGTTATATGTTTTGGCTGAAGGGAGAAGCCCTTCAGTCTCCAGTGAGGTTGCATTCTGTTTAGTTAGTGCCGGACAGGCAAGGATTTTTGTTAGCTATCTTGATTTCTTTTCTTTTGCTTTCACCTTAATAAATCTGGCCCCGGGCCAGTGGCATCTAAGTCTCTGCTGTTGGACTGAGTGACACACGAACCATACGTGTCCTTTGACCCCGGCAAAGGCGAACCCCGAGGGTGTTATCACAATATATATATATATATATACATATATACACACTGTATATATATATATATATATATATATATACATATACAGTACAGACCAAAATGTTTGGACACACCTTCTCATTCAAAGAGTTTTCTGTATTTTCATGACTATGAAAATTGTAGATTCAAACTGAAGGCATCAAAATCATGAATTTACACATGTGGAATAATATACTTAACAAAAAAGTATGAATCAACTGAAAATATGTCATATTCTAGTTTCTTCAAAGTAGCCACCTTTTGCTTTGATTACTGCTTTGCACACTCTTGGCATTCTCTTGATGAGCTTCAAGAGGTAGTCACCGGAGATGGTTTTCACTTCACAGGTGTGCCTGTTAGGTTTAATAAGGTTTAATGGGGTTTCTTGCCTTATAAATGGGAATTTGGACCATCAGTTGTGTTGTGCAGAAGTCTAGTGGATACACAGCTGATAGTCCTACTAAATAGACTGTTAGAATTTGTATTATGGCAAGAAAAAAGCAGCTAAGTAATGAAAAACGAGTGGCCATCATTACTTTAAGAAATGAAGGTCAGTCAGTCCGAAAAATTGGGAAAACTTTGAAAGTGTCCCCAAGTGAAGTTGCAAAAACCATCAAGCGCTACAAAGAAACTGGCTCACATGAGGACTGCCCCAGGAAAGGAAGACCAAACGTCACCTCTGCTGCGGAGGATAAGTTCATCCGAGTCACCAGCCTCAGAAATCACAGATTAACAGCAGCTCAGATTAGAGACCAGGTCAATGCCACACAGAGTTCAAGCAGCACACACATCTCTACAACAACTGTTAAGAGGAGACTTTGTGCAGCAGGCCTTCATGGTAAAATAGCTGCTAGAAAACCACTGCTAAGGACAGGCAACAAGCAGAAGAGACTTGTTTGGGCTAAGGAACACAAGGAATGGATATTAGACCAGTGGAAATCTGTGCTTTGGTCTGATGAATCCAAATTTGAGATCTTTGGTTCCAACCACCGTGTCTTTGTGCGACGCAGAAAAGGTGAACGGATGGACTCTACATGCCTGGTTCCCACCGTGAAGCGTGGTGGAGGAGGTGTGATTGTGTGGGGTGCCTTTATGGTGACACTGTTGGGGATTTAGTCAAAATTGAAGGCATACTGAACCAGCACGACTACCACAGCATCTTGCAGCGGCATGCTATTCCATCCGGATTGCGTTTAGTTGGACCATCATTTATTTTTAAACAGGACAATGACCCCAAACACACCTCCAGGCTGTGTAAGGGTTATTTGACAAAGGAGGAGAGTGATGGGGTGCTACGCCAGATGACCTAGCCTCCACAGTCACCAGACCTGAACCCAATCGAGATCGTTTGGGGTGAGCTGGACCGCGGAGTGAAGGCAAAAGGGCCAACTAGGGCTAAGCATCTCTGGGAACTCCTTCAAGATTGTTGGAAGACCATTTGCAGTGACTACCTCTTGAAGCTCATCAAGAGAATGCCAAGAGTGTGCAAAGCAGTGATCAAAGCAAAAGGTGGCTACTTTGAAGAAACTAGAATATGAGACATATTTTCAGTTGTTTCACACTTTTTTAAGTAAATAATTCCACGTGTTAATTCATAGTTTTGATGCCTTCAGTGTGAATCTACAATTTTCATAGTCATGAAAATAAAGAAAACTCTTTGAATGAGAAGTTGTGTCCAAACTTTTGGTCTGTACTGTATATATACACACACACACAGACACACAATTCGGTACAGTCACTGCCAAGCCTCGCAATAACTCCAAGAAAACTAGCCACCACCACCACCAATCTTTTATTCAGGCTGATTGGACACCCGTTACCGGTAACATTTGGCTTCATGAAGCTTCAGTTTATAGAGCAAGAGGAACAAAGCTATTAAATGTTATATATTTAATCCAAAAAGTAGCCAGTGTTTATAAAAATATACAAAAGACTGGGAGGTTGCCTTATGGTTCTGTTGATTATGTATAGTGTAAATATAAGGAATAGATAAGGCCAGGTGGCCGTAACTACCATCGGGGCTACGATTAGTGCTCTTGGTGTTCTATGGAGATGTGATTAGTGCTCCTAGTATTCTATGTGCTTACTTTGATATGTGATTAATGTTACTATGTGAATAGTGTATGATCTGTAATCTGTATGAATTATGTTGTGAGTAATAAGCTGTTTATGACAGAAAAATAATAAACTGCTTTAATGCGTTACGTAAAAACATGGTTGTTGGTGTCACTTCTGCTGTCAAGCGAGTCCCCTAGTCATGCACTACCTCACAGTATATACAGACACACTATAATACAGGATGTAGCGTGGACCTGTATATACAGTATAGTGCTGTGTAGAGAAAGACACAAACATCCATCATACTCACCAGACATGGGCAGCACAGCAGCTCCTATGTTTAAATCTTACTGACACACTGTGCGGTCACCGATGGCTTCCTGTTTGAACTGCTCATGCCAGGCTACTAGGTGCAGGGCCGGCCTCAGGCTACATTGCGCCCTGTGCAAAATTTCCCTTTGGCGCCCCCAGACCACGTGACTGGTGGTGTATACAGGGCCCCAGGGCCCACTGGTGGTGCATACAGGGCCTGGGCCCCAGGGCCCACTGGTGGTGCATACAGGGGCCTGGGCCCCAGGGCCCACTGGTGGTGCATACAGGGGCCTGGGCCCCAGGGCCCACTGGTGGTGCATACAGGGGCCTGGGCCCCAGGGCCCACTGGTGGTGCATACAGGGGCCTGGGCCCCAGGGCCCACTGGTGGAGCATACAGGGGCCTGGGTGGGCCCCAGGGCCCACTGGTGGTGCATACAGGGGCCTGGGCCCCAGGGCCCACTGGTGGTGCATACAGGGGCCTGGGCCCCAGGGCCCACTGGTGGTGCATACAGGGCCTGGGCCCCAGGGCCCACTGGTGGTGCATACAGGGCCCCCTCCTCCCCTCCTCCCCTCCCTGTAAAAGAATACTGTCTGTACATCCATGATATACTTACTCTGACTGCCGCTGCCGCTACCGCTGTTCGCCGACGCCACTCTGCACCGCGCTCCGACTTCTTCCTGGCTGGCTGGCTGCTTCCTGTGTGACGTCTCTCCCTGTGGCTGCGCCCAGGCCGGCGCCGGTCACCAGGAAGACGCCGGATGAAGCCGGAGCGCGGTGCAGAGCACTGCAAGCGGCCGTGGCGCTGCCGCGCCGCCGGCGCCGGCTATAATCCGGGGGCCCTCTGAAGCTTGGGGGCCCTAGGCAAATGCCTGGGCTGCCTGCCCCTAACGCCGGCCCTGAGGACGGGGCAGGAGGTAACTCAAGATGTGCGGACGGTGGGGGGGCGGGATTGCCACTTACAGGAGGGCGGGGGCACCGCAGGAGAATTAACCCTTTACTCGGCGCCGCGGAGCCGCAGAGAGAACTTAAATATCCGTCTCTCTGGCGCCCCCTTTGCAGCATGGCAGGCGGCGCCCTGTGCGACCGCACAACTCGCACAGTGGCAGGGCCGGCCCTGACTAGGTGCATGCACAGTATAAATCTGATGTCACTGAATTTGTCAGTCTCAGCCAGCCAGGGCCCCTCTCCTGTCAATCACCACTGCGGCCCGCAGCCGCCGAAGCTGGGAGGCCGCTGCGGTGATTGACAGAAGAGGGAGCCTGATCAAGAGGCCTGATCATGGCCCGAAGGATGGCGTGGGGCCTTGGTGCCGGGTTAATGAAGCACTAAGTAATGTCCCCAGCGCCTGGGCCCGAATCTGCTCCAGGTCCCTCTTGGGAGTCAGAGCAATGATGCCCTGACGGCGGCCCTGACTACAGATACAACTTTTTATATTCTTCAGCTCTGCATAGTACCCCACACTATTATTTAAACCTTTCTATCCCTAACTGTAATGATTGATGTGTTCCCTGACCTCCTATACCTAGGCTGTCAAATCCTAAAATGGCTACTGCTTTTCCTGCCTTATCTTTTGTAATGCCTTTGATAATCCCTGACTGGCTGCTCCAGACCATGTGATGTGATAGCTGTTAGGCATTATGGGGAAGCCGGCTCAACCACGCCTGACATCATGTGAGCCCGCTCTGTTCAGCAATATGTGAAATGGCACCAGTCTTTTTTTCTGATCAGAAAATGTCGATTCAATCACTCTAGTTAAAAGTATGTCGCACATTTATAAAAGTCACCACAACAAAGCAGAAAATTATAAAATTGAATATTAGTTTTAGCTTTTTTATTGTGGTGGGAGGTCATGCTGAAAAAATATCACTATTTTGCTATCCTATAACCGATCTATTCCACTGTTGATGGTCATGTGATTCACTACTAAAGGTTTAGAAGGGCCTGGATACATTTCTTGAAAAATATATTACCAGTTATGTGTATTAGATTCTTTGATAGGGCACTGATCCTTTTGCCTTCTTCTGGATCAACATGTTAGGCTATGGTTGAACTAGAATAGATGGACATAAAAGTTTACCTTCAATCTTAAAAACTATTAAACTATAAGATTGCCTTAAATGGAACCTGTCATCTACTTTATGCCCCCGCCAAGCTATCACTGTCTGCACTTGTAGCATCATAATACTAGTCTAATCATCCCTGTCTGAGCTCATAGTGTAATGGTAAAGGTGAAATAAAAGCATTTTTACACTAACATTTTCTGAGACAATCAGACTTCACCTTGGAGGAGGTAGTCAATCTGGCAGGTTTATAAGATGTTGTATGGCCTGTGTGATGTCATGGCCATGTGACTATAATAGGCAGAGCTAAGTCTTCATAGCACATAACAATTTTGTTTTCATAGCTCCGCACACTATGGTCACATGATTGGGACATCACACAGGTCCTTTATACAGAGACGTTAATAGTGAGTTAACTATTAACCTGCCAGATAGACGTACATCTTCCAAAGTGTAGTCACTGCCTCATTCACATAAGAAAATGTAAGTGCATAAATGCTTCTTTTTCACCTTTAGCATTACACTATGAGCTCAGACAGGGATGATTAGAAAAGTACTATGAAGCTGCAGGGACAGGTAGTGATAGCTGGGGGGGGGCATAAATTCAGGTTCTCTTTAAGGAATTTTTGGAAGAAATTAAAAATATAAAACAATAGTACCAACATTATGTATAAAGCCAGTTAGTTATAAAAAAGGATGGTTTTAGAGACATGAACAGGTGGGTAAAATAAAGAGTTGGTGGGTTTGGTTATTGTCTTATTATTGTGCTATTTTTTTTTTTTTTTTTAGAAATTGATGGAAAACACTGTATACAATCACATTTAGTACTTTGGAACAGTGGTTCCCAACGTTTTTTGCATCCGGGAGCGGCTTCACACGGGACCATTTTTCCGAGGTTCGGCTGGGAAAGGTGGCATAGGGGCAGGGTTTTGGTCATATGGTGCATATGGAGAAGGATTGGAGTTTTGAACAGTGTTTCCTAGAAAGATGTGTTACGTCTTATTTTCAGAGGATGTCTTATTTTTCCATCCCCTTGCAGTCCCTATATGGTATACCTATCATCACCTTGCAGCCCCCCATTATCCCCTTGCAGCACACAATTTCCACATATCCCCTTGAAGCCCCCAATACCGTATCCCCATCATATTCCCGTTGAAGCCCCCCCTGTCCTCCTCTTGCAATCTCCACTGTCCTCCTCTTGCAGCCCCCTCCTCTTGTTGCCCCTACCACGCTCCTCTTGCAGCCCTCACCATCCTCCTCCTCTTGCCAGCCCCCACCATCCTCCTCCTCTTGCGGCCCCACCATCCTCATGCTCTTGCAGCCCCATTGTCCTCCCTCTTGCAGCCCCATCTTCCTAATCTTACAGCCCCCACCATCATCCCCATGCAGCGCGTGCACACGCACACACACACGCACCTTTTGCTCACCGGTCCACCCCTGCAGCATTACGGCGCCTATGCTCTCTTCCTCAGCTGTAGGCATAGATGTACGAGCAGAGCCATTGGCCAATCACAATGCAGCAGCCAGACCAATCACAGCGCAGCAACCACTAGCAATCAGGCCCCAACTGCTGCACCGTGATTGGCTGCTCCACTTGTACATCTAGGCCCTCAGCTGATGAATAGAGCAGAGGCGCTATAATTCTGCAGGTGCGGTGGGCGGTGACATCTCACTCAGGGAGGCGGGCAGCACTGAGGGGTCGGAGCAGATGGAGCTATAAGGAGCATCCACGGTTCCGAGCCACCACAGAGCACACTGTGTTCCGGCGGACCGGACCGGCACAGAGAGCCCCATGGCCCGGTCCACGGCCTGGTGGTTGGGATCCCTGCTTTGGTATATACAGTTTAGGCTAAAGAGAAATATCTACTTCAAGGATAATTAGATAAAAAAAACTATTTTTATTGCACAAAATTAAAAGGTTCAGGGATCGACAAAAAAGGCAAACAAAAAACACATTAGAAGAAACACAAATATTAATCAATATGTTTATGATGCAGCAGTCTTTCATTGTGCTTTGAAATGTATTATGCAGGCACTTACTGATTATTATTTCCCTCCTATAATTATAATTTCATACAGACACCAACTGATCTGTATCTCTCCGTTGGTGTCTGCGATTTTCAAGGAAGCCTAGAATTAGAGTAGTCTCTGTTTTTGGGTACACGAAAAAAGCTGACACAAACAGATCTGTAACAAAACTGACACACACGGATGGCCACTTAGGACCAATCCGTGCCCAAAAGATAACATGGGAGGCCATAACGGATTTGTGGCTGTTTCAAATCGGATGGACACGGATTTGCAAATTTGCCAGTGTGAAAGCAGCCTTACTAGAGAAGCTGTGGAGTTCTTTTGTTTGTGCTTTGTCCCACTTGTTTGTCTTTCTCCCCGTGTTGTCTTATTGTAATAGTAAGGGACCTTTCACATCAGCGTTCTTTTTATATTTGCCGCAGATCTGGCAGATTTTGCCGCATCTGCAGCGTAACAACTGACTTGTGACAAGCCCCATTCATTCTCTATGGGACTTGCGGTTGGGTGCGGCAAGTACGGTTTTGCCGAATCACTACTAAATGCTTTTTTTTGTGCTGCCTCAAGTGCCACAAGTGCCGGATCCAGCAAAACCGCACTTGCCGTACCCAACCGCAAGTCCCGTAGTGAATGAGTGGGGCTTGCCGCAAGTCGGCTGTTACGCGGCAGATGCAGCAAAATCTGCTTAGATCTGCTGCGAATTTAAAAGAATACTGATGTGAAAGCAGCCTAAGACTAGCCTCTTGTGCCTTCTTACTAGCTAGCGCTAACCCAGGGTAGCCAGAGCCACAGCACATGACTATGCACAGGGTGAAAGACCCTCTAGGGAGAATAGGGAGCGCAGGGTTTAGATTCAGGTGGGTTTTAAGGGATGACCACTCATCACTCTCCCTAATGCCAGGGCCTCCCTTTTACCTTTTTCCTGATATTTCCCTCCTGTTGCACTGTATTCCAAGAGTTTCTTTTCTGCAGCATGACACAGGTTTCCTTTAATACTGAACAGTTTGATACATATGATCTCCTCTTTACTGTACTTATGAAAATGTTGCCTTTTCTTTCTATGCATAAGTAAAAGCAATCAAAATCAATTACCCCACTAGCGTTTCTCAGCTGGAACAATGACAAAAACCTGCAAAGGATTGAGGAACTGAGTGAAATGTATTTCCTGAAAATATTTACATTATGGGAACAATAATTTGTTATTTTTGGACTATAAAACAGTGTAAAATCTCTTTCCATGCAGCAGTTTAGCAATGAAAAAACGAAGTATATTATTTTACAAAAAGAGTTCAAAACCTTTACATTATTGGATGAAAAATGAGTGCGCCAATGGAATCCAAAAACGGAACAATACCTGATTATTCTCCATGTCTGAACAGACCAGATTAGGTTAACCCCTTCACCACCCGGTGATTTTCCATTTTCCAATTTACTATTTTTCCTCCCCTTCTTCCAAGAGCCATATATTTTTTTATTTTCCGTCACTATAGCCATATGAGGGCTTCTTTTTGGAGGGACAAGTTGTACTTTTGAATGACATCAATCATTTTGCCACATATTGTACTGGAAAATGGGGGGAAAAAATCCAAGTGCGGTGAAACTGCAAAATAAATGCAATTCCACAATGTATTTTTTATTTAACTTACCATGTTCACTATATGGTAAAACGTACCTGTAGGTATGATTCCCCAGGTCAGTACAAGTTTGTAGACACTAAACAGGTGTGGTTTTTTAGAGTGGAGAAAAAAAATCCAGAAATATGTAAAAAAAAAAAAAAAATTTTGATTTTGATGCAATTTTCTGAGACCCGTAATGTTCTAATGATCGGTATCTGGGGCTGTGTGGCAGCTTATTTTTTGCATCCTTCGCTGATGTTTTTAGAAATACCATTTTTGGATAGATGCAAAGTTTTGATCGCCACTGTGTTTATTGCAATTTTGCAGCGACAAAATAATTTGTAATTCTGTCGTTTTGATTTTTTTCTCATTACATCCTTTACTGATCGGATTAATTTATTTTATATTTTAATAGATCGGGCATTTCTGAACGTGACGATACCAAATATGTGTATTTATTATTTTCTTTTATTTTCAGTAAGACAAAAGGGGGTTGATTTGAACATGTGGATTTTTTTTTTACATTTTTTAAAAAATGTTTAAGACCTTTTTTTATCTTTACTAGTCCACATAAAGGACTTGAATATGCCACTATCCAATCGCTTATGCTGCATAGAACTGTGCTGATGCATAGCTCTGCACAGCACAAATGATCATCTCTTGTGAATGCCAGCACTCAGCCAGCATTCACAGGAAGTTCGGAATGACAGTGAATGGTGTGCTAGCCGCTAGTACATGTTAGATCATGCCGTCAGAGTTTGACAATGCAACCAATTAGTCAACTGCAGTGGGCAGATCTCCTCTCTGCCTGCCACTGTTACAGGCACATGTCAGCTGATCATAACAGCTGCCATGTCCTGGGAAAGATGTAGGTTCAGTGTGTGAGCCTACGTCAAAGTAGTGAACACTACCCATGATGTCTAGTTACGTCACAGGGCGTGAAGGGTTTTATAGCACCACTCCAGTGGGGTTTTTTTTCAGCACTTGCTAGCACTTAAATGTAAACCCTCTGCCCCCAGTCTTATACTCACCATCCAACATCTTCATATCTTACCGATGCTGCTCTGGTCCCGCAAAGCCATCTTGTGTCCCTAACGTCTGACTAGCCGGAAGTGAGAAGTTAAGTCATAACCTTCCAATGCAGCTCTGAGGGCCAGAATGAACACAGAACGAGGCTGTTCATAGAGTTGTGAACTTCGGTGTGCGCCATGAAACACTGAAGCAGCTGTCAGGTCAGAAATCCCACAGACTGACCAAAGCAATGCTGGGAAAAGGTGAAGCCACCAAAAGGTAAGTAAAGACAGGGTCAGGGGACATAGATTTAAAGCACCATTCCAGCAGTGCAATCAAAAAAACAAAGCTGGAGTGGTGCTTTAAATCACTGATTACAATTTGTGATCATTCTAAATGAAATCATTGAGCTATCCTAGTTTATCGACATGCTAATAATAATAAAAATAATTTTTATTTCTATAGTGCCAACATATTCCACAGCACTGTACAATTCAGAGGGAACTTTAACAAACAAGATAAGATTTTACAGAGTAACACATAGTTCAATGCATACCAATAAGGGAAAACTCAAAAAGTAAAAATAATGTACTTGGTGCAGCCATCTGTATAATCAATATGAGCATTGAAATAACGTTGCATGAACCAGTCACCAGTCAGTATCTGTACAAGTACAGCTACAAAGAGCTGCAGAGTGGATGGATGAGAGAAGAGGGGATAGTTAAAGGGAAACTGTCAGGTCATTCTACCCCCACTAGTCTATCAGATTCAGACTCTATGTAAGTTTATAACTCATTTTTCTCAATCTTTTTAGGGCACTTTGAGGTGAGACAGGGATGGTTAGGGATCAGCTAGCAAGGTGCAGGGACAGGTAGTGGTAGACTAGGGGGTTTGAACGACCTGACAGGTTTCCTTTAAATGAGAGGTGATAAGCTAGTCTGAAGAAATGTGATTTTAGTTCACACTTGAAATTGTGGCAGCTGGGAATGAATCAGTTTGTCTTTGGAAGAGCAATCCAGAAAATTAGGGGAATTAGCGGGGAGTAGTGACATTAGATTTAGTCATTAGTAGATCATTAGAGACGTTTTGTAAGAGCAGTTTAAAAAGAGCGTAAAAAGCAGATTGGGTCAAGAAGAGAGTTATCTGAGAGATAGTGGATTAGAGGAGAGTGGATCAAGCATTCCAGGAGACAGGACAGGATGTCATTGTTATGTCTAGGAAAACCCCTTTAATCTGGATTGGATGGTACATATCTCACTGCTACCATTAATCTCAAATGAGAGATTTGTCATTTTTCTACTTAATTATATCAAGATCTAGTCTAAACCCAATACAACTTTACATCTACTGTATTACATCCTTAGCTACCATGCAAGCCTCAGTATCCATTGTGTTCAGCTTCAGATATCCCTCTTGAGGCCTCAGTCCCTTTATTTGACAGGCTGCCTCCTGATTTTCCTTTCCCACTAATAATCCCATTTATGTTCAGTAACCTTGTTTGCCCTTTACTCCTTTCCCCCTCCTCCACTAATTCACTTAGGCTGGCTTCACATTAGCGTTTGTGTCTGCATGCTGATGGCATGCAGACACAAACGCTGTCAGAAGCAGTGTCCAAATGATGTGTCCGCAGCGGATAATGTCCGCCTGCGGACACATCACTATGGAGCCCGGCAGCCAATCGGCGCTGTCCGGGGGCGGGCCGGGGGCGGAGATCAGCGCCGGAGATCTCCGCCCCCCCCGGCCGCCGGTAAGCTCCGGGACTGTCGGCGGGGAGAACAGCTGATGTGAGAGCTGTTTGAATCTTCCCGCGCCGACACTGAGAGGAGATGTCGGCGCGGGAAGATTCAAACAGCTGTCACATCAGCTGTTCTCCCCGCCGACATCGCTAGGAGATTACAGGCGGCGGGGAGAAGGAGGACAGCAGAGGCTGAGCTGATCTCCCGGTGGCCGTCGGTGAGCTCCTGTGACATCACCGGCGGCCACTGGGAGATTTTTCAATGGGTCCGCAGCGTTCTCCTGCGGTGTCATGCAGAGGACACTGCGGACCCATTGAAGCCAATGCATTTTTTGTACGCTTGGGGACGCTTGCTGATTGTCCAAGCTCCCCAAACGCACAAAAAAACCCAACATGCTGCGTCCCGGGTGCGGATGCTGGACACCGGAAGCAGCAGATATCGTCCGCATCCGCACCCGAACGCAGCAAACGCAGGCACCATGCGTTCCTATGTTAAACATAGGAACGCAGTGCGCATGCGTTTGACTGCGTATGGGAACGCAGCAATACGCTGCCTTCCCATACGCAAATGTGAAGGCAGCCTTAGTTGGAAGCTAAGAAAGATATTGAGGACAGAAAGATTGTAATTTACAATGCAGCAGACAGGTACATTTGTATTGAAGGACTTGATTTAACACTTCAATGCAAGTTTCTTTTTCTGCAGCAAGTGTTAGTTTATAGTTTTAACATTGGCATGTCATTTAATTTCGGCAAGCATCAGCGGGAAATGTTTTTTTTCAGCTTCAGCTTCCAATGCGTCAGGGTGTAAGTAATTGCCTATAAAGGGGTCCATCATTGATCCATTTTGCAGACATTTGATATTTTTCCAATGAAAGTAAATGGACGGAGGTATACTTTGAAACAAACAACCCAGCTCTTCTGTAATGACTCTCAATGGGGTTTTATAGGTTAAAAAGTGCAGTAATGATGGGTCATTTGAGAACGAACTGAGACAAAGTGGAACAACGGGAGGTGGCACGCCAGTGAAAGTAACTTAGTTCTCTGAATAGCGCTCACTGGGCGTACAATTAGTGTTTCATGGATAAAACGCCGCCCTTTCAAAGCAAGCCCTGCCCACTCATCAATTTAATTGTCTGGCCGCAAGTAGGTGGAGTTCCGGCCACGGATGGGGTGAATCAGCCACATCAACATCATCATAAATATGTGTTCACCTGAGGCGAACAAATATTTAATAAAGATCCATCTAGAATCCCAAAGAGACAGCTTTTTTGGTGTGCGGAGTCAAGTGATCAACATCATCAAAAAGAGCCAGACTGCGCATCACTAGCTTGCAGCGACTTTATGGAGACTGCCGAACCATGATATGTGATATGCACAATGTAACGATACCCCAGAATTCACAGTGTGAGTGATGAGTCACATAATCGCATGTAGGCAATTTACATATCTGTAGTCATGTGCCACCTACAGTCTCAGCTGTGTCTCTCTATGATCTATTGAGAGTAGCAGATGAAACTCTAGTATTCACATGACTGCAACTATGCAAATTGCCTACAATTTGTTCACGTGACTGTTCACTCACATTATGAATACCGGGAAATTGTGATAGTCTACCCATTGCACACTGTTAAGACTCATCATATGGAGTAACCGCAGTCTTTTCTTGTCCATCCAGAAAACCAATTATTGGAGAGAGTAAACAGAAGCCCTACAAACTGCATTGGTTAGCTCTTCATAGCAATACATATTCACCATAGGAAAACATCACAAAAAGACAGGTTTGTAAGATTTCTAAGCTAAAACCTGGTCTATCCTGTTACTTTGAAGCAGTAAGTCAGGGTGTTTTTTATTGCACCGCTGTAAGTGCAAGTCCCCTGCCTCCTGTCTTAAACTCATCTTCTGAGTCTTCACCCGCTATTGCCATCGCTCTGTTAGTCTCCAGCATAAAGTGCCCTGCTAGCACGCTCCAGTGTGTCGTGGAGCATTGGGGAAGTATCTTTTCAATACATCCCTATGGCTGCCTTGCTCTTAGCTTGTTCTGGCTTACACTGAGATGTATTGAGCTCTTGTGACTCAACTCCTGACTCCCGGACAATCAAGACTTATGGACACAGGATGGATGAGAGCGGCGTCAGTAAAAGATGAATCCACCAGAAGGTTAGTACAAAACGGGAGGCAGGGGGCTTACATTTAAAATGCCACTCCAGCAAAACGCTGGAGAGATGATTTAAAGGCAACTTGTCAGCTGGTTCGTGTTGCATGAACCATGGGTGGCATGAAACACAGTGTGGTTCTTGTACTCTACAAATCTATAATATATTTTGAAAGGCTGTGTTGTTTCTGGCAAAACATAGTTGAAAGTGCAGCCTGAGATAAGGCGACTAGTCCAAGAATCAGGTCGACTTCTCCCCACTCACCCACTATACTCTCCCTATATACACACCTAAGGAGTGGGCAAGGAGAAGCTGATATGGGGACTAGTCACCTTGCCTCAGGTCATGTTCTCAAAAATATTTTACTCTGGAACAACACAGCATTTCAAAGCATAAGATCGATGCTTAGAGTGGAGGATTCGGCCTCTAATACTGCTCATTGTTCAGGCATTCTAAATCTGTGGATAAATGCCAGTGTCTGACGTTAGACAGGTGTCACCCCTGATCCCATGCACATTAAAAGTGAACGTGTAACCAGTTTTTTCCATCATTTCTGGTCCTGTGTACTGCAGGTGGGTAATTGGGTGTACTCGACAGCTTCAGAATGCGTACAGCGCATGCTCTGGAGCCGGACAAGTACACCCAATACTTACCATCAATGGGCAGGAAATGACGCTACCGTCGTGTCATACCTTGAAGGAGCCCATACAATTCAGACGGGTAGCGTGTTGTACATTAGGTTATCACGCCTACTGAGGCATGATAACCATGGAGCAAGGGGGGACATGGCCGCAGGCAGAACAGCCTCTGTCTAGACAGAGCTTAGAAAATAGTAAGTTATAAAACGGTTTTTCAGAACTATAACACTACACTTTTAGCTCAGACAGGGATGCTTAGAAAAGTACTAGTAAGCTGCAGGGACAGATATTCATAGGCTTGGGGGCATAAATTAGGTGACAGGTTCCCTTTAATGAACTGATGACCTGTAACAATTCTCACAGTTATTCACAATTACAGTAAAACTGAATTATTAACTTTAAAATAGCAATTTTGCCAAAACTACTATTAGTACCAAGACATAACAGCATGAATTGATTAGTTCCAGGAAATCTAGTTTGCAGGCTGACCATGAGACGCAAGTGGTGCTTTATATAAAGGAATTCTCCAGAATGGCTAATCTCTAATAACAAGGATTGAACAATGAAAAGTGGCAAAGATGAGAACAGAGTGCTTAACATATGTCAGTTGTGCAGATCCCTAGCACAGTGATGACTTTGGCAGATCAATGTCTATAAAGTCGTTCATATTATTAAATCTAGTAGGAGTATTATTATTATTATTTTTATTTTATATAGCGTCATTGGTTCCATGGCGCTTTACATAAGAAGTTGGGGTAACAAGGACAGGTACAGTACATATAAACAGTCAAGGCATGCTGATACGTGAAAGGAGAGGACCCTGTCCACGAGGGCTCACAGTCTACAGGAGTAGTCAATGTTCATAGCTCCTTCAATCTAAGGCCTCCAGCTTTGCCACGCCTGCTTTCCAAGCCACCCAAAGGTATCATAACAACAACTATAAATTGCAATGTTTGCTTTCCTAATAAAACTGTGTCTGTTATGTTAGTTATACCAAGCATAACAATCTACAGAATGCTAGAGGGCCACAAGGAAAAGCCAAGAATGCAAAACAATAGACAGCCTGCACCAAAAACCAAATCAATAAATACAAAGCAGAATGTCCTGAGATGTCACATTACACCATGAGCTCCCAGTTATGTAGATGTCAGGAGGGCAAAATGGACATACAGAATAAATCATCATGTATTAATGTACAAAATTACCTGTGGAATTTTACTACAAATTGTTAGGAGGATAAAGCTTAGGGGTCAGTTGAGTAATGTACATGACCTAATGAATCCTCAGTTTTCATAAGTCGCACCTCTACCCACCTCTACGTTTGGCAGCCTTCTTGCTATGCACAGGAAGTAACAGGAAAAAAAATGTCAATGAGCAATGGGAGGGCAGGGGAAGCGATAGCTCATGAATAAAGTGGACTCCTGAGCTCACAGAGCTCATCTTGTGCAGCTCCTGATAAAATGTGATTTTATAAAGGTCATTGCTTACAGTTAAAGGTCCAGGAATAAACAGGTTCACACAATGACTAAGTGAGATAATACATTATACATACCGTATATACTCGTGTATAAGCCGAGTTTTTCAGCACAAAAAATGTGCTGAAAAGTCCCCCTTCGGCTTATACACGAGTATATACAGTAATCTACTAATCTTTATTCTGCCCTGAAGTCAGTTATTCTGCCC